>JASEVX010001417.1:0-16916 GCA_031761405.1 Serripes groenlandicus | reverse complement strand
GTGGAGAAGAGAGACATTTTCAAATCATAAAATGGTGTAAGACACGTGTAAAAAATTACGGGAAAATACCGTTTTCTTAACGGATTTATATGTAATAAAGAGGGAAATTAGGGTGACTGTATTCAAAGTTAAAAAGGACCAAAATAGTATTAATATAAAACAAATAAAAAAAATATATTTATATTCAGGAGATATTTTCTTGAAAACTGGATAAGTGTATTTTTAAATGTTTGCAAATTAAAATTGTTATTGAGTAAAGAATTAAAAAGTTGCTCTATAACTCCATGTAATTTTTAGTTATACGATTGTTGACGTCGGCTGATTCTCATAGTTGGATATGAAGTTTTTCTTGAATGATATCTAGGTCAAATTGAAGGAAAATCTTGTTAACACTCAGAGCCAACATCCCACACATTTTAGTACCTTCAGTACTATTGATTTTCCGAAGCCAAAGCCTGTAAAGCAAAGACAGAAAACAAGACACGTGTCTGGACCGAGAAACGCTACAGTCAATTCAATTTAAGTTTATTTAGTTGTGATGTTCACCCCTATCAATCTGCAGCAGACGACCTTCATAATGCCTGGTAGAAAATGGATCATCTCTTTAAATGAAAATGTAATAATTAACATTGCGACAAAAGTAGAAATTGTTCATTAAGAGCATTTCTTCTTATACACCTATCTATATAATATGCGTCGGCTGTTGGTGTTATTGAAAACGCGTCTGCAAATGGATAAAGGGTTCAGTGATATTGACTTAAAACAAGACCACGTGGACCAAATTGATGGATTTCTCTATAATTTAGATATTCCAATGACTATGATTATCGTCTTTCTCCTTTTTCCGCCGGGGTTATTAGTCCCAACCCGTTTCATTGACCGGGAGGGGAAGTAGTAAACCGTCGGCCTCTCGTACAAACGGTTTCGGATTCGAGTCCCGTAAAGAGCGGGTCTGTCTTCCGGAATGTCCGATAAAAACGATTACTGGTTAGGTCTCGATGATCTTGATACGTCCTATTACTCATTGTTGACCACCATGTAGACTGTCTATCTATGTCATTTTACACTACATTAATATACGCACATCTCGTAATATTTTGCAAAAATATTCAAATGATGCCTTATTTACACGTCCAAATCCTTGGATACAATTGATGGTTTGTTTTTTCCTTTTGAACCAGGTTTAGGTCAACAAGAGGCTATGTTTATTATCTTTCTGTGGAATCAGGTTATCGTATCTGACGAATCGATCGTTTTTTATCCCATTCCTCCGATCTTTCTCACTGAAAAATTATGAGCAATATTTTGCCAAAACGTTTTCAAAATGTCTCGACCGCAGCGGCCTGAGAAAACGTCAGTATGTGGGAAAGGGGGGTTGAGTCAGTTGTACGTTTACGAGAAAACTGTTTGTAATCCAGGCACTGGAGTTATCTGTCCATTACATTACATTGGTGACAATCTTCAACGTTTTCGCTGCCAAAGTCAATTAAAGGCTCTTGCAAACAATGCTGATTCAGGTAAGAAAAGCTCGTCACGAGCTGTCTCTCCTGAAATCTGCATTGTTTGCCAGTTAGACATTACATTTTACCACATTTTCTGTTTGACGAAAGATGGAGTGGTCCAATTTTCAACATGGAAGAGTCGACTGAGTGAAATTTGGCAGTCAAAGAGTTAATGACATCCTTTTTTGCGGATCAAACCGGATTAGCCTTTCAAACTCCGACAGTATCAAACCGGATTAGTCTCTCAAACTCCGACAGTATCAAACCGGATTAGCCTCTCAAACTCCGGCAGTATCAAACCGGATTAGCCTCTCAAACTCCGACAGTATCAAACCGGATTAGCCTCTCAAACTCCGACAGTATCAAACCGGATTATCCTTTCAAACTCCGACAGTAGTTTTCTGCATAAATCATGTATTGATTCCAAACATCAAGTTGTATTCGTCCGCTGTATAGTTTACGATCTTAACCAATCGTATATTTACTCATTTTATATATATTTGAGCCGTTCCACGAGAAAACCAACATTATCGCCTCTGCGTAATGCCTAATAACATTGAGTTGTTGAATTGTTAAATTGTGCTAGGATAAACAGGCCATGTTTATTATGAGTCGTCCCGCTAGAAAACCAGCACTATGGCCTCTGCGTAAAGTATCGGCCCAGATCAGCCTGCACAGTCCGTGCAGACTGATCCGGGCCAACACATTCCGTCGCAGGGGGATAGAGGTATAGAGTAATGATTCCTGAAACAGAAAATCCACAGGAGGCGGAAAGTGTCTATCCAGGTAAGCCTGCGCGGCATGCTAAGGCTGGTCCAGGTCGATACTTTACGTAGAGTCCACGTTGTTGGTTTTATCGCGGGACGGCTCTTATGTCGTTCACGGTTTTGATTCGTTGTTACTGTATACCAGATCGATCAGAGTTTAACTACGTTTTGATTAGTATTTCAGTTATATCACGGCGTCCACATTTGTTAAAGTTGCTGATCTCCAGATTATAGATAATATTGTCAAAGCTTTAAAACTGTTCAAAAGTCTTGAAATAATAGAATCATAATTCTGATGGGTCCTACTAAATACTGCAAGGACTACAAGGACTACAAGGACTACAAGGACTACAAGGACAACAAGGACTACACAAGGACTACAAGGACTACAAGGACGGCTGTAGTATGACAAGGACAGATTACCCTGTAGAGTGTAGGTGCAGATCACCCTCTATGGTGTAGGTGGAGATCACCCTGTATGGTGTGGGTGCAGATCACCCTGTAGAGTGTAGGTTCAGACCACCCTGTAGAGTGTAGATGCAGAAAATGAAATACAAGGACTAAAAGGACATGCAAGGACGGTTGTACTATGCCAAGGACATATTACCCTGTAGAGTGTAGGTACAGATCACCCTGTATGGTGTGGGTGCAGATCACCCTATAGAGTGTAGGTACAGACCACCCTGTAGAGTGTAGATGCAGAAAATAAAATATAGGGTGGTCTGTACCTACACTATACAGGGTGATCTGCACCCACACCATACAGGGTGATCTCCACCTACACCATACAGGGTGATCTGTACCTACACTCTACAGGGTAATCTATCCTTGTCATACTACAGCCGTCCTTGTAGTCCTTGTAGTCCTTGTAGTCCTTGTAGTCCTTGTGTAGTCCTTGTGTAGTCCTTGTAGTCCTTGTAGTCCTTGTAGTCCTTGCAGTATTTAGTAGGACCGATTCTGATATAAATTTAGAGTGATAATGTCACTTTCCAGTACAATAAACATCTTAACATTGATTGTTTATGCTTCATTTTTGCTGGATAAACACACACAGAAGTCCAAGTTTTGTACATTTCCATTGACTTTCGACTGACTGTTTTTCAACACTTACTGCCAAAAAATAGTTTTGAACTATTCATTACTTACTTTGTTGTCACTATAAGCAATATTTGCAGAAGTTTCAACATTTCATAACTTTGATCTCCATCTGGAGTTCAGTACCTATAACCACGTGGGTCTTGCTTCTATAGCACCATTCATCCACGCGACATTATGCCCAGTGCACTGGCTAGCTTTCACAAATACCAAATATTATAGGTCATTAATGGGAGATGAAAAACGGGAGCTTCATTGGCATGTGTTAATCACGGGAAATAATGAATGGCCGAGCCGGGTTTCGAACTTGCAAGCCTACATCGATAGCCCTCGTCGTTACCGACTAAGCTATTACGGCTCTACATTGCCATTGTAAGAAGAACACCTCTGTTTCAGCTATTTTCTATATATTTGATCCAGATATTTTCTGTTGGTCATTTGTATTTAGGAAAGGGCCTATTGGTAGTAGCAATAGCTGCAATCCTTGACGTTCGTGGCGAAGTACCCTTGTGAAAGTGGCATTTCTTCGCCTGGTTCTGATTTGTTTACCCAGGGATCATAATTAAGTGAATTGTCGCCGTGATGAAACTGAAATAATATTGAAAACGACGTAAATAACTAATCAAACAAAATAACACATTGGCACATAGTTCCTGTAATATTTTTACATAACTGTTGAATGACCAAAGTTAGCAATACAACTGCTATCTTTTTATGGATTCACTAATGCTGGTAATTCATCTAATGTCAATTTGATTATTATTATATTGTACTCTAGTTTCATGATTTACAAAAGTTAATCCTTAATATGAGTTTTATCACATGACAATGCTTGTATCCGATGCAATATACCCAGTACGTATTTCTGTATATGTGACACGTTTAATATAACATGACCGAATCACTTTTTGGTTATTCATCCTTCAATGTTTACAAAATGGCTGAGAACGTGTATCCGGTAAACACAAACGTCACGATAGATGGACGAGGTAAAGGAACCATTGTCGGTCTTAAAAATGTAATTTTGTGTGATTAGTTAACAGTCTATTAAGTATTATATGTTGGGACTATTTTCTGACAGCGAAAAAACGATTTTCTTTTTGTGTTTCGTCATGTGGTAAAAGGAATCTGACATTCGTTGTCATTTCATAAAGTTTCATTAAACTTTATATAGAAAGACAACTCATGTCCGATCCTATATATATTTCTTAAGAATAACGCTCACTATAAACTATAGTTGTAATGTTGATATGTTTATAAAAAATGTTTATTGTAACACAAAATACTGTAAAATGTAAGTGTATGAGTTATGTTTCTTAAGAATATTGCTCACTACAAACTATAATTGTATTGGTGATATGTTTATAAAACATGTTTATTGTAACACAAAATACTGTAAAATGTAAGTGTATGAGTTATGTTTCTTAGGAATATCGCTCACTACAAACTATAATTGTATTGGTGATGTTTTATAAAATATCTTTGTTTTCACACAAAAAAACCTGTAACGTGTAATAAAAATCAGTTATGTTCTATTCTGTATGAAGTAATATAGAGTATTAAAAGCATCCTCATAATAAAACAATAACAATAACAGAAGCAGGAAGCGAAACCAGCCAATGACATGTGACGTGACAGAACTATATATTATTAAATGAGCTGCGAGCTAAGGATAATCAATAAGTGAGCACTTCATTCTAGTGAATGGCATCCGTCGTGCACCAGTGGTTACTTTATCGTCAGGTCCTTGGATCCTAGCGTCCCGGGTTCAATCAGAGGTCGTGGTGGTCGTAGTGGAGTGCAAGTAGTCAAGTAACATTTCCTAAGTCAGTGTGTATACCACGTGACTTTGACGTCACAAATGCTACGGTGCACAGAAATATTTTACTTCGGTTTAGAAGAAAAAACAAAGGTAACTTTTTTATTTCTTCATCATTTTTAATGAAACATGGCGCAGTCTACGCCGCTTTCAGAGCCCTATCTCCGGTTGTTCAACGGAGTTTGATAAGTGGTTTAGTTTCTCCAAACACTTCGATGAACCTTTTCTCAAAATATATCAATATCGCCGACAGCCGGAGCATTACCCAAACTGGATTTTGAGAACAGGTTCGTCGAAGTGTTTGAACAAACTAGACCACAATCAAACTCCTGTAAACAACCAGATCAAACCGGATTAGCCTTTCAAACTCCGACAGTATCAAACCGGATTAGCCTCTCAAACTCCGACAGTATCAAACCGGATTAGCCTCTCAAACTCCGACAGTATCAAACCGGATTAGCCTCTCAAACTCCGACAGTATCAAACCGGATTAGCCTCTCAAACTCCGACAGTATCAAACCGGATTATCCTTTCAAACTCCGACAGTATTTTTCTGCATTAATCATGTATTGATTCCAAACATCAAGTTGTATTCGTCCGCTGTATAGTTTACGATCTTAACCAATCGTATATTTACTCATTTTATATATATTTGAGCCGTTCCACGAGAAAACCAACAATATCGCCTCTGCGTAATGCCTAATAACATTGAGTTGTTGAATTGTTAAATTGTGCTACGATAAACATGCCATGTTTATTATGAGTCGTCCCGCTAGAAAACCAACACTATGACCTCTGCGTAATGTATCGGCCCAGATCAGCCTGCACAGTCCGTGCAGACTGATCCGGGCCAACACATTCCGTCGCAGGGGGATAGAGGTATAGAGTAATGATTCCTGAAACAGAAAATCCACAGGAGGCGGAAAGTGTCTATCCAGGTAAGCCTGCGCGGCATGCTAAGGCTGGTCCAGGTCGATACTTTACGCAGAGTCCACGTTGTTGGTTTTATCGCGGGACGGCTCTTATGTCGTTCACGGTTTTGATTCGTTGTTACTGTATACCAGATCGATCAGAGTTTAACTACGTTTTGATTAGTATTTCAGTTATATCACGGCGTCCAAATTTGTTAAAGTTGCTGATCTCCAGATTATAGATAGTATTGTCAAAGCTTTAAAACTGTTCAAAAGTCTTTAAATAATAGAATCATAATTCTGATATAAATTTAGAGTGATAATGTCACTTTCCAGTACAATAAACATCTTAACATTGATTGTTTATGCTTCATTTTTGCTGGATAAACACACACAGAAGTCCAAGTTTTGTACATTTCCATTGACTTTCGACTGACTGTTTTTCAACACTTACTGCCAAAAAATAGTTTTGAACTATTTATTACTTACTTTGTTGTCACTATAAGCAATATTTGCAGAAGTTTCAACATTTCATAACTTTGATCTCCATCTGGAGTTCAGCACCTATAACCACGTGGGTCTTGCTTCTATAGCACCATTCATCCACGCGACATTATGCCCAGTGAACTGGCTAGCTTTCACAAATACCAAATATTATAGGTCATTAATGGGAGATGAAAAACGGGAGCTACATTGGCATGTGTTAATCACGGGAAATAATGAATGGCCGAGCCGGGTTTCGAACTTGCAAGCCTACCTCGATAGCCCTCGTCGTTACCGACTAAGCTATTACGGCTCTACATTGCCATTGTAAGAAGAACACCTCTGTTTCAGCTATTTTCTATATATTTGATCCAGATGTTTTCTGTTGGTCATTTGTATTTAGGAAAGGGCCTATTGGTAGTAGCAATAGCTGCAATCCTTGACGATCGTGGCGAAGTACCCTTGTGAAAGTGGCATTTCTTCGCCTGGTTCTGATTTGTTTACCCAGGGATCATAATTAAGTGAATTGTCGCCGTGATGAAACTGAAATAATATTGAAAACGGCGTAAATAACTAATCAAACAAAATAACACATTGGCACATAGTTCCTGTAATATGTTTACATAACTGTTGAATGACCAAAGTTAGCAATACAACTGCTATCTTTTTATGGATTCACTAATGCTGGTAATTCATCTAATGTCAATTTGATTATTATTATATTGTACTCTAGTTTGATAATTTACAAAAGTTAATCATTAATATGAGTTTTATCACATGGCAATGCTTGTATCCGATGCAATATAACCCAGTACGTATTTCTGTATATGTGACACGTGTAATATAACATGACCGAATCACTTTTTGGTTATTCATCCTTCAATGTTTACAAAATGGCTGAGAACGTGTATCCGGTAAACACAAACGTCACGATAGATGGACGAGGTAAAGGAACCATTGTCGGTCTTAAAAAATGTAGTTTTGTGTGATTAGTTAACAGTCTATTAAGTATTATATGTTGGGACTATTTTCTGACAGCGAAAAAACGATTTTCTTTTTGTGTTTCGTCATGTGGTAAAAGGAATCTGACATTCGTTGTCATTTCATAAAGTTTCATTAAACTTTATATAGAAAGACAACTCATGTCCGATCCTATATATATTTCTTAAGAATAACGCTCACTATAAACTATAGTTGTAATGTTGATATGTTTATAAAAAATGTTTATTGTAACACAAAATACTGTAAAATGTAAGTGTATGAGTTATGTTTCTTAAGAATATTGCTCACTACAAGCTATAATTGTATTGGTGATATTTTTATAAAACATGTTTATTGTAACACAAAATACTGTAAAATGTAAGTGTATGAGTTATGTTTCTTAAGAATATCGCTCACTACAAACTATAATTGTATTGGTGATGTGTTTATAAAATATCTTTGTTTTCACACAAAAAAAACTGTAAAGTTAACGTGTAATAAAAATCAGTTATGTTCTATTCTGTATGAAGTAATTCAGAGTATTAAAAGCATCCTCATAATAAAACAATAACAATAACAGAAGCAGGAAGCGAAATCAGCCAATGACATGTGACGTGACAGAACTATATATTATTAAATGAGCTGCGAGCTAAGGATAATCAATAAGTGAGCACTTCATTCTAGTGAATGGCATCCGTCGTGCACCAGTGGTTACTTTACCGTCAGGTCCTTAGATCCTAGCGTCCCGGGTTCAATCAGAGGTCGTGGTGGTCGTAGTGGAGTGCAAGTAGTCAAGTAACATTTCCTAAGTCAGTGTGTATACCACGTGACTTAGACGTCACAAATGCTACGGTGCACAGAAATATTTTACTTCGGTTAAGAAGAAAAAACAAAGGTAACTTTTTATTTCTTCATCATTTTTAATGAAACATGGCACAGTCTACGCCGCTTACAGAGACCTATCTCCGGTTGTTCAACGGAGTTTGATAAGTGGTTTAGTTTCTCCAAACACTTCGATGAACCTTTTCTCAAAATTTATCAATATCGCCGACAGCCGGATCATTACCCAAACTGGATTTTGAGAACAGGTTCGTCGAAGTGTTTGAACAAACTAGACCACCAATCAAACTCCTGTAAACAACCGGAGATAGGACATTGTAAGCGGCGTAGACTGCACGATGTTTCATTAAAAAGAGTGAAGAAATAAAAGTTACCATTGTTTTTATTTTCTTATCAAGAGCAATTTTTGCTGTCTGACCATGCAAATATGACGTCAAAAGTCACGTGGTATACACACACACTGTAAGTCTAGCGTTGGTTTATCACTGATGGATCCTGAATAAGTGTTCGGTCACCGTGAGTTTACTGAACTACTGTTAATAAACGCCGTTAACTCTTTCTCTGCTAAAAGCAATTAGAGGCGTTTGCAAACAATTCAGAAGCAGGTGAGACAGCTCGTCACGAGCTGTCTCTCCTGAAATCTGCATTGTTTGCCACATAGACATTAATCTCACCACAGTTCCTGTTGGACGAAAATCGGAGTGGTTCAAGAGTCGACTTTGAGAAATTCGACAGTGAAAGAGTTAAACCACTTTAAGTGAATTGAGTCGAGTCCCGGTAGCTCGGTAACGACGCGGGCTGTCAATCCAGGGGTTGTGAGTTCAAATCCCGGCTCGGCCAACTTTCTTTCCGACGTTCGACAAAAGTCATTGCGACATGCGTCATTCGTCTTTCACCAATGGGCTAAGTCTATGTGGAAAAGCAGCCAGTTGCTTGGGACGATTGTTGTGTGGAGTACTGGTGTGAGAAAACCAGGAATCACATGCGTAGGTGAACTGGCCGCCATGATATGACTGAGAAATTGTTAAAAACGGCGTTAAACCCCAATCATTAAGTGAACGATGGCCAGCATATTACGAGAGACAATATTTTTTGATGAACAAGTGAACACATTATGATTTCTTGCGCGTACCCGAGTACTCGATCGGACGAGTATACGAGTAACCGAGTACTAATATCGATACTCGTTCCCATCCCTATTATTAAATTCCGATTAACTAGCGCATCCCTACAATCTTTTCTAGATATATACACCCTTACTCGCTACACGAACTTTCACGGAGTATTTCTGATAAACAAAGTAAATTTGCATCTATTTGTTAGTATGTGTTTCGTTTATACAGGTCTCAAAATCAATATAGATGTTGTTTTTTTTCTGAAGCACGGCTTTGATAGGACTCATTCAGGAAAGTCAACAAACTAAGACCACTTGAAACGAGTTGTAGGACATGACATAATTAGTTGATAATATCTATTGATATCCGATATTTTCTCTCAAACACTTATTTTCTTCGCTTGTTGAGTTTGTGATTGCCTATTATAGATCGCTTTACTGGTCTATCTTCATGTATATATAGAGGCAATGAGCCTTGAGCTTCATACGTACGTTTTCGTCACATGTTGTAAGGAATTCGTGCGAATACTTTTATTTTTATTATATGTAGCAGAGCCCTAGATATAGGGGCATTTGTCATGTTTTAAAATATTTAATTGACACTCAAACCCTATGTTGTTGGTACTCAAAAGAATCGTCTCAGTGAGACGATCCTTTGGAGTACCCACAATATAAGGTTTAACTGAGTAACAAGATAATTATTGTGGGAAAAATACCAGTTTACTCCACCTTATCTAATCCTCTGAGGAAGGTTATCTCTAGTGGAGCTGAAACGTGTTCGTCACATGCTATAACCAAGATAAAAAAAACATTTCAATAGCATTGGGATAAGCGTTAACGTCACAAAAATCAACATAAGATGGTCATTTATTTTGTAAATTATCTTATCACATGACAATGCTTGTATCCGATCTGATATACCCATTACGTACTTCTTAACATGTCACACGTGTAATATAACATGACCGAACCACTATTTTTGTAATCATCCGCGAATGTTTACAAAATGGCTGAGAACGTGTATCCGGTAAATACAAACGTCACGATAGATGGAAGAGGTACAGAAACCCTTATCGGTCATAAAAATAATTTGTTTTGTGTGATTAGTAACAGTTTATTACGCATTACATGTTAGGACTATTTTTCGAAGGCGAAAAAACGATTTTCTGTTTGTGTTTCGTCATGTGATGAAAAGAATCTGACATGAGTTGGAATACTGGTTTTAGCACTTTCATCCGATTTACTGCCCGGCTGTTAACCTATGTTAAATTTCAAAAACCTCCTGACGGATTTTAATAAGTTATCTGTGTAAACCATTGTTTTGCATATTGTAGGCATTTTAAGAAAGGTTGACTATTCAGGGAGTTGTAGCCCTTCATTATGCTACACATATAGTCTTTTTTCGAGTTTCTTTCATTCCTAGAATTCAACAAACATTGTGAGTGAGCTTTAAGTGTATGTTCGTCTTAACGGAATAATCTCGAAGCTATGGTCCTTTCAATTTATATACACATGTACATGTAGTTCACTCTTTACATTTGCAGACTAGATATAAGTTGAAACTTATTACAGAGCTCTTAATAAGAGGATTTTTTTCGTTCTAAAATCCTTATTTTACTCTCTAACCCTATGATGTGGGTACTCAAAAGAATCGTCTCAATGAGACGATTCTTTTGAGTACCCACATCATGGGGTTTAATTGAAGGATAAGGGAGATATTGTGGGGAAAATAGATGTATACTCCTCCTTATCAGGACCTCTGAAACTATATAGGTTTTACTGTAGCAAAACAGGTCGGAAACCCAACCGTATGGTATTCATACACAATATAGATTGATATCATGTTACGCATCCGCGCAATCTGATCTTGATCTGTACTGGCCGCTAACAATGAAAGGAAATATTCAAGCGACTTATAGTGTACATTTAAATCATATTACGTGAATATGCAAATAAAAACAAATTCTACGCTTATCAAAAATCGTCTACGGTCGGTTATTGTAGTGCACGACTCAATTACTTGAACATAAACCATATTCCCACTTGCAGACGCAACTTGACGCTTATGCAGCACTATATTTGAAAACATTGTGACAAAAGGAGATATTGCTCATGACGAGGAGCAATTTCTCCGTTTGCCACAAAGTTTTCAACTCTTTTCAATAATTATATGTGCATCGATTGATACTAATCGTAGTGTTGCCGAAATGTTTTCAAAATCGCCTGCGAAAGCCAACATAAAACGTGTGGCAAAAGTCTTCTCTTAGCATCCATGCTACGGATTTGAATGGGCTTTGTTTCACAGATGTTTCTGATCGGATTGCACTGGCTGATCAGGGTCTACACACTGGTCAACAATTCATAACTGTTGAAAACGGCGAACGATTTCCGATAACGATTTAGACTATCCAAGTGGTGTGTGTTTGTGTGATTAGTTTGTGATTTATGAGGATTCTCATTGGTTTAGATATTAGTCGTCCCGCGAGAAAACCAACATTATGGCCTCTGCGTAATGTATCGCCCCAGATCAGCCTGCGCAGTCCGCGCAGACTGATCCGGGCCGACACATTCCGTCTCAGAGGGATAGTGGTATAGGGTAATGATTCCTGAAACAGAAAATCCATAGGTGGCGAAAAATGTCTGTCCGGGTTAGTCTGCGCGGCAAGCTCAAGCTGATCCGGGACGATACTTTACGCAGAGTCCACACTGTTGGTTTTTCTCGCGGGACGGCTCATATAATAAACGTTCGGTGGGAATAAACAGTGACTGGTCGTAAATATTCATGCTAACGACATACAGGATACACGCGTTTATACTCTGGTTCCATTTCTCTGTTTTACCCTTTCCCTCTTACGCCGCCTTTGTGATGTAGAGCGTCCATCTAGAGTGGATTCGACCCCTGCCCGGGTCATACCAAATACTTTAAATAAGCTACAAGTTGAATTCGTTTTGTGAACAGTGTAGATCCAGATCAGCCTGTGCAGCAGCACATTCTGATGAAGATATACACTGTTCAAATATAAATAACATAAGCTTGTATATACTTTAATTGGATCGGATAACATTTGCTAACGGAAAAAGACCTCAACTTTAACGTTATTATTACAGGTACGACCAAAGGGCATCCGCATCCAAACGGATACTGCTTTATTGGAGTTTCTTTAGATCTTCTATGATTATTTATCGAACAATTCACGTTCTGTATTTGCATAACATTTTACATGTTGTTGCAACATATACATACTAAACATTTGAATTATTTATTTAGTTTCAGTAGATGACATGTGATATATAAATTTCGATAATCAATATTAATATTATTGCGTACAGGTAGACTAAACTTAGATTGGTTTATTTTGTGAATTTAAAATAGCACATTATTCGGATTTCTATCCGTCTATGGTGCCGTTTTAAAATTCGCGTTTAGTATTGGCTATATATATGTATTTACTAAGTTTTCGTAATAAACTTAGTTTATCATTTTTCCAAAAAATAATTATACAGCGATGGCCAAATATGATAATATTTTGGAAATAAATTGGTTCTTAGTTGACGATACATAGGACATATAAGTATAACATGATATTCATTCTCGATAACATTCTCGGGCGAATTAGCGAACAATATAGATACGCTGGCTGATCCATATCTGCACTCGTGACAATGCCAGTTAGGTTGATTTTAGAAGAGCACCGATTAGTTATACATAATTGAGCCGACCCGCGAGAAAACCAACATTGTGGACTCTGCGTAAAGTATCGACTCGGATCGGCCTAAGCATTCCACGCAGGCCTACCCGGTTAGACACTTTTCGCCTCCTGTGGTATTTTCTCTTTCAGGAATCATTACTCTATACCTCTATCCCACTGAGACGGAATGTGTCGGCCCGGAGCAGTCTGCGCGGACTGCGCAGGCTGATCTGGGTCGATACATTACGCAGAGGCCATACTGTTGATTTTCTCGCGGGACGGCCCATATGAGTAGATACATTGCAATTTTCAGTATCTTAACAAACACGCTTCCATGTGAAGGGGAAGCGCTCAGTGATCTTGTTCTACACTCTTCGCAAATGTCGTGCGGTTGGTCGGTCTTCTCGCAGAGAGTCAGCCGAGCCCCCGGTAGCTCAGTCGGTAGCGACGCGGGCTGTCAATCAAGGGGTTGTGAGTTCGAATCCCGGCTCGGCCATCTTTCTTTCCGACGATTGACAAAAGTCAATGCGACAGGCGTCATTCGTCTTCCGTCAATGGGCTAAGTCTATGTGGAAAAGCAGCCAGTTGCTTGGGAAGATTGTTGTGTGGAGTACTGGTGTGAGAAAACCAGGAAATGCAAGAGTAGGTGAACTGGCCGCCGTGATATAACTGAGCAATTGTTTAAAACGGCATTAAACCCCATTTAATCAATCAATCAATCGCAGAGAGTCGCTTAATTGGTATATTTAGTCGTAACGGGGCTTTCACTGACTGCATTGCAGTCTTTCACTTTACCCGGGATTCGCCCACAAATGTGAGGCCAACAGTAAAACGTGCGATCTGTTTTTGTAACAGCATGGTCAGTGTTTGTTCTTTTTTTATCAAGATATCTATTTCATGGCCAACTCCAAATATAAACAGACCTAGCACTGACCGATTCCACCGCGAAGAAATGTTAGTACCAGATAAACCAGTTTACCCTTTTCTTGAACATATGTTCTGCAATTTAGCAAGAATAGAAATCCTGTACACATTATAAAAAATATGCTTCTTACTTTCTCCTTTTCCCATACTGGTTTTGTTTATAAGATAAGTCACAAAAAACGCGGTTGGTCGGGCTTTCGCAGTAGGCCGTTCAATTGCTCTATTTATTCGCAGCGGGTCGTTTTACTGACTGCATTGCACAGTTCTTGGAGAGCTTCAGTTATCAGTTAGTGTATAGATTCCTCCGAGTGGAGATATACATACAGGTGTATTGAGCCACAGTTTTCTGGCATTCTCCAGTGTTCTTCGTCAGTTTGTTACCTTATAAACAATCTTGTCTTTGTGGAATTTTGTGCTTTGTGGATTATACGTTTTATTGGTTTGATTGGTAAAGGATATCATTTTGTTATCGACTGTTAAGTGTAATATGTATTTGTATTTCGTATGTTAAAGGATTTATTTAATTTACTTGGTTGAATGTGAGGTTTTAGTGATTGGCAATATATCTCTTTATACTTAAAAGTTTAACCTACAATAAAACTGGATTTTATAAATTGGTTTTGGTTTGGATTAAAAAAACCAACAACAACAATAACAATAAAACTACCGTGAACTAGCGTAACATATTCCAATGTCTAGATTTGTTCCAGTATGACAATACCAAACATGCTTCAAGTGGAACAGCTAGATATTCGTTCCAAAAGTGACAACCAGTTGCACCAAATGAATGAAGCGGCTCGACATAGCAGCGGCCGCCGGCAGCCTTACCAGGCGTCCCATCCGCATCACAAGCACCATCGTCGCTTGGGGGCGCAACAGAAAGCATCTGCATCTGAACCGGAAATTGAGATTGAAACCTTTAATACATCGGAGGTAGAGACTCCTGCAACAAACCCAAATGACCCGTTTGAAAAGCATTTTCTTGCTGCGGCCGCATTTCAGACGCAGTCCCATTCGTCGAAGGAAACCACAATCCGATCTGCGTCCTTTCGAAATGATAAGCAAAGACCTAGTGTACAAGTGCGTGAAGCTGAGCTACCATCTTCCGGCAACTTTTCAAGCTCACCAAATCTCTTGTTTCCTAAAGATGATATGTATGTCGACAATCGTAGCCATGACAACACGCGCGATCTGCGTCGCGTGCGTTCGTTCAAATCCACGTCAAAGGGAGTTGTGAATCGTGGAGATTCGTTTCGCAAACGGACTTCTAGCAGGAACGTGGCATCCGGCTCCGTCAGTGATTCGCCACGTCTCGAAACTGCCGGGAGTCATCCCACGGAGTTTATGTGCACGCCGAAATCAGAAGAGCCTAAAGCCTCTTACTTCCGAGTACAGGTCCTTGGAGCGCCCGGATGTGGGAAAACGTCCATTACTAATCAGTTTATGTCCTCGGATTATGCTAACGCCTATGACAGTATGAATGGTAAGTAGATTATCTCGAGGGCTTGGCGTGAAACGGTTGTAACTAAAAACCCTATTTTGAAAACTCTGGTTTAGGGGCAATTTTGACCCCTTTGTAAACAATGCAAATTTAGGTGCCATTGCTCAGAACGAGCAATGGCACCTACATTTCCATTGTTTACCAACGAAAAATGAGTAAACGCTTATAAAGACTTTATGGCGACGTGATTAACCTTGGTAACAAAATACAAATTGCAGTTACAACCGTTTCACGCCAAGCCCTCAATATGTTATCAATGTTTAATGTCTATGAATACACATTTGGGCCATGATATGATGAAACCGACCACCGGACCCTTGCTACAAGCAAATATCTAAATCAGACAATCAGACTCTGCTTTCGCAAAGTCCTATCCGGATGTTTCTTGATCGTCATCCTGTCGTACAAGCGTCACGGTGAACAGTTTTGACCATTACCATGGCTACAAAGCAAGCATTCATCAAAGGTGTTTGAACCTCTCAGGTTTGGTTGTATGTAGACGTCTCAATTCTGTCCTGTGTTGAATGGAATTTTACTAAAGCAAAAGCAAACCTTTATAACGAACTGTAAGATCAACTATCTTTATGTGCACCGTATTCAAAAAGTTGGTCAGTTTATCAAGACACTTCATTATATGAGCCGTCCTACGAGAACACTAACATTGTGGACTCGGTGTAAAGCATGCTGCACAGGCTAACCCGGACAGACACTTTTCGCCTCCTGTGGATTTTCTGTTGCAGGAATCATTACTCTTTACTCTAATCCCCCCCCCCCCCCCCCCCCCCAAATACGGCATGTGTCGGCCCGGATTAGCATGCGCGGTCTGCACAGGCTGATCTTGGTCGATACGTTACGCAGAGTCCACACTGTTGGTGAAACGGCTTATATGTATAGATAGTTAGAGCATTTTACTTGGTAAACCTCAATAGAACATGAAGCATTTCTTTCACAAACAAACACTTAGATCTTTATGATGATTTACATTCCATGTTTCCTAGACATAACAAATATAGATAATCCAAAACTATTCGAAGGCTACATTGGGATGTTTCCGTATGCCGTGTAAATTCCGGCACTCACATCGACATAGATCATTGATTGAACACAGGGAAAACTCATTGGATCACATTTGTAATCGTGATAAATTAGTAGCATATAGGTCAGCGGAAATTCATTAGATAATGCCTAATATTGTTTATAACAATAACTATAGCTAGGCCTTTTCCATATACAAACATATCCCTCTTAGTATTACATTCTGAAGTCGTGAATAGAATGGCCTGTCTCTCT
>JASEVX010001416.1:0-16924 GCA_031761405.1 Serripes groenlandicus | reverse complement strand
ACAGATTTCAAAATAACTTCACAGGAATGGTCCTTAGGTGGTCCCCTTTCAAAATTGTTCAAAGAATTTCATTCCAAGTAGAACTTTGGCTGTTGCGGCATCAGAAAAGGGGAAAATTGCCAAATCTTAAAAAATCTTCTTGTCCAAATGTGCTGGCCCGATTTGAAAATTATTTTGCACAAATGTTCCTTAGGGCACCCTCTACCAAGCTTGTTCAAATATTTTCGATCCGTTGAAAAACATGGCCGCAAGCAGGTGGGGCTTGTTTTCCTTATATGTGCATTGTTAAAACTTTAAAAATCTTCTTGTTCAAAAGTACTGGCCAGATTTCAAAATAATTTCACAGAAATGGTCCTAAGGTGGTCCCCTTTCAATGTTGTTCAAAGAATTTAATTCCAAGTAGAGCTTTGGTTGCTGCGGCATTAGAAAATGGGAAAATTGCCAAATCTTACAAAAACTTCTTGTCCAAAGGTACTGGCCCGATTTAAAAATTATTTTGCACAAAATTTATGTTCCTAAGGGCACCCTCTATGAAGATTGTTTAATTATTTCCGATCCGTTGAAAAACATGGCCGCAACGGGGCGGGGCTTGTTTTCCTTATATGTACATTGCTAAAACTTTAAAAATCTTCTTGTCCAAAAGTACTGGCCAGATTTCAAAATAACTTCACAGGAATGGTCCTTAGGTGGTCCCCTTTCAAAGTTGTTCAAAGAATTTAATTCGAAGTACAATTTTGGTTGCTGCGGCATCAGAAAAGAGGTAAATTGCCAAATCTTAAAAAATCTTCTTGTACAAAAGTGCTTGGCCCGATTTGAAAATTAATTTGCACAAATGTTTCGTAAGGCACCCTCTACCAAGATTGTTCAAATATTTTCAATCCGTTGAAAAACATGGCTGCAAGGGGGCGGGGCTTGTTTTCCTTATATGTGCATTGTTAAAAAAAATCTTGTCCAAAAATACTAGCCAGATTTCAAAATTACTTCACAGGATGGTCCTTAGGTGGTCCCCTTTCAAAATTGTTCAAAGAATTTAATTTCAAGTAGAACTTTGGTTGCTGCGGCATCAGAAAAGGGGAAAATTGCCAAATCTTAAAAAATCTTCTTGTCCAAAAGTGCTGGCTCTATTTGAAAATTATTTTGAACAAATGTTCTTTGGGGCACCGTCCACAAATAATTCTGATCTGTTGAAAACATGGCCACCATGCAGGGGGCAGAGGTTGTTTTCCTTAGTTGTACCTTACAATCTACATGCTTCATATTATGAATCCTATAGATCAGGTGAGCGATCCAGGGCCATCATGGCCCTCTTGTTTGTGTGTTTGTTTTAAGTTTTTTTAGTATTTTTATGAACAAATTATGTTTTTTTTGCTTTTTTTTTTTTTTTTCCAGGGGGGGTCCTAGCCATTCCAGGGGGGGTCTGACCCCCCCCCCCCCCCGGACCCCCCCGCTGGATCCGCCCCTGCATCTAAAATGAAATAAATATTCCGATGTTTTAGGTATTTTCAGTTTCTTTATTTTGACTCGCATTTATGTTTTGTTGTTTTATTTACGAAGACAAAACAGTCCCTATTAGCTAGACTGGTATACTTTATTTTTACACTATATACTACATGTACTCAAAAGGCGATAACTACAAACCTTTACGTCGCAGTCTAATTTGTTTACATACGCGCACCTGCTTGAAGCGTGACTCGCGAATATCAACTGCGTAGATCAATCTCCTTTGCAGAGAGCCGTCTCTTTACACTCACTTACAAATAGTAAATCGTAGGTGATTTAAAATGTTTATTTGGTTCGAAACAAATGAAGAAAAGAACAAACCGAGATAAAAACTAGTTTTAATAGAAAAAATACTTTGAACGAACACTCTCTGCCTATAAAGCGAGTTTCAAGAACGACACCTCTGCGAATAAGAAAGAATCGGGTCTTTCGTACAAAATTATTTCGTCCTTGACAATTTTAAATGTGTCATTTAATTCCCTAAAGGCATATTGCTTCCGATCTGCATATTGTTATGGATCATTGACACAAGGGCGCTCATCATAATATAATTTTAAAACATGAGTAGTTTTGTTATTTTCATTATAAAAAAGGAAGGAAAGAATTAAAATAAATTAACATGTTGTAGGGCTCAGTTTATGTTCGAAATTAAGTTTAAATTATACAACAATTTCAATGAGATTTAACTGTTTAGTTGATATTATATTTCGAATGTGGTCTAATTTATAAATATTGGACTACATTTCAACATTTGTTAAAGTATGATATAATTAGGATGCCAAGCTAATATCATTTTGAGAAAAAGAGAAAACTCAGCGATTTAACCCTTAACTCATTGTTTTAAAAGTATATTGTTGCAAAGGTGTCCACTGTTGACTTTAATAGAGGAAAGGTAAAATGATGTGCTATTGCATGCAAATCCTAAATTGTCTGTTTTGTGGTTTTATTGAAAAATAATAAAATTCAAATATTCTGACAAACATCTTGAAAAGTGTATGTGGAATTCACAAATCTTATAATTATTCCTTAATGAAAGCACTGTATACATACTAAGACTAATGATTGGCAAGATTTCTCATTTCCATTACTGTTTATGATCAATAATTAGTTGGTTGTGTGTCTAGTCAACCTACTTTGGAATGGAGATTGATCATAAACAATGAAAGGCTTCAATTATCATTCACTTCGTTGACAAAACAATGCAAGTTATGATACATTTTCACTTGACCCCACCCCTGATGTTCCAATAGGCCCCTCAGTTGATAACTGTTTATTCAACTAATATAATGTTAGTGTTATGCATAACTGCACTATGGATATCCGGCGACATTGATGCATTGCATCAACTTTCTCTTGTTATTAATAGTATAAGGTTTTTCTGTGGTTATGATTCAAATAGCAGGTATCGATATAAGATCCCTCCTCCTATTTGAAGCTTCATTAATAAATCTAGCAAGACTACTTTGTAAATTTCTATTTTTAGTTGACATTAATCGCGAAAATTTAAACAATGTCGGAAAAGACGGTTTAAAATACTTTATTCTTATATCTCTTAATGAGGGACATGTCAAGACAAAATGATATTCACTTTCCAGCATATTGAAAGTGTGTTGCATAATTCACAGTATCTTTCATTTCTCGCAGTATTTGTATATCTACCAATTTCAATAGCTAGCTTATGATCCGATATACGTATTTTTGTTAAACAAATTCTTAATCTATCATTTTTGATATTTTTGGTAGACTTGCGCATGCGCAGAGGCTGCCATAGTCATAGTGAGTTTGAAGTCACGTGATGTATATGCCCTTCACCACCAACAATTAAGTGCAATTTTTGGTTTGACTAATTTACGAATGCTCACAAAAGCAAACATAGAGTAACGAAAAAAAATCCGATTATTCAAGCTTATAATAGAAAATAACAAGTCTTGTAAGTGTAAATATCATATTTAAAGTGTACACAATTATTTAGATATCACTACGCCAATATAGCACTGCACCGCGTAATTACCCTTTGTAAATTGTAACCCTTTTTTCCCTCTCGGCAGAGATGTAAACATCAACTCGCCCGCTAGCATAAGCGAGTGGAATGAAGGATCGGCTAGAACGAAAGTCTAGGCGCTAGTCCATACATATTCGTTCATGTTCTTATTCATAAAGATAGTATGCATTGCTAAGCCTTTTCTTTCTCTTTCTCTCAGTCCATCTATTCCTTCGACAACCATTAACGATGACTTTTGGATAGGTGCTTTCGACAAGGTTCGCGTCTAAAGAAACAAATTTCATCAAATGATTTGAGCGCTTTAAATCACTTGTTTATAAAGCGTTTAGAATACTTTGATTTTTGATTATAATAGGCAGAACGAATAACGAATAAATCTTGCAAGAAATCGATCATTTCTTTCGGCCAAAATCAGGTAAATGACCCGCGGATATTAATTGTTACAACATAACTGATTCATCCTTTTATTCTAAATTTGTATTACACAGTTCAAAATTAGATTTTGACAGTTTGTTCGTTATAATTTTGACGCGATTCAAGATTTTGACGCGATTATTTCGTTCATAGAGTTGATTAGTAACAGATGACTAAGTTGATGATGGAAAGAACATTAACAAGTTAAGTTAAGCTAAAACATGCACAGGCAAGCGAGTGTTTCATTAGGATAAGTGCAACACTCAATTCCCAATCCTGCTTGCCCTTTAACAAATCACAACCCACCCCACAATATAAAAACTCTGCAGCAGACGAATTAAAAAAAATCTGAGCAAAGATACAGAAAATCACATTTATTGGAAGTGTAATCATTGAATATAGTTGAAAACATTGTTGCAAAAGGAGAAAGCTTGTTATGAGCAATTTCTTCTTCTGCATCAATGTTTTCAAAAGTCGTCGGCTGCAATTACGTATGCAAGTGGGAAAGGTTTAAATAAGAAACACTTTTTCAAATGATAGTCAGTTGGTTATTCTAGTATATAATGTCCGTCTTAAATAATAATGACAAAACTTTCAAATAACAAGAAAAAGATTTTTTATAATTTAATTGAAAACATATTTAATCAAAGTTGGGAAAGTTGTCCCTTTCCGTGCTTTTTTTATGAGAGTTCAAATCACAAGCAAAACTTATGGGGACAGAGTTGACAAATAACACATTGACACAATTTCAGATTTAGGCTTTGTTTCTGTCAAACTGCTGAAGAAGACAACACTGAGACACACATTTTGATTAAAAGTTTATTTAAAAAAAGGAATAATTTTATTTATGATAAAAAACATTACAATGATGGTGTAGAAAATACATGTCAACAATACATTTTTCAATTTGTACATTTATTGCACAGACCAAATCTTAGCAAGTTTGAAATTATGGACCTCTCAATTCATTACTTCTTGGCAGGATTTTACTGCTAAAATTGATGATTTTTTGTTTATGTTTGGCCGGATTGCTCTAGCAATTCCGGTCTATAGATTGGCGATGTCTGTCTCTCCGTCTGTCTGTTCGTCAACATTTTGGTTAAAGTTTCAGGTTGAGGCAAAATCTCAGCACTGGAAAGGGTTACACACTTGAAACCTTGCCTGAAGGTAACCGGTAAAATAAATATTCATATATGCACTTCTGTATCTCTTCTTAAACGATCGCAATTCTACCTTCAGTACTTTGTACTTTGATCTATGTAGGATTCGAATTCAAAAGTTGTTTTAAAATCTTTATAGTAATTTAGTTTAGATGAACTATTGATGTCTGAAAACCACTTTTGAATAAATTGATCCCTCATACGGTTCTTAATTATTGGGAAATAATTGCAGTCTCGATCAAAATGTGTCCAAACAAAAGATAATCCCAAATCTGATAATTGCTGTTTAATTCGATAAACCCAGCTAGTTTTTAAATTTAAAAGTTGGACACAACTGTCGTTATATACATCGTTTAAACTTGTTATTGATGAACGTTTCACTTTAAGCCAGTATTTAAGTGATTTTTCCAAGCAAATGATAGAAAGGGGGAATCGTCCGAGTTCACCTAAAACAGCATTATTGGAACTTTGTTTACGGACTCCTAAAATTAATTTGAAAAATCTGATATGAAGACTATCTACATCTTTGTACTTGTATATCCCCCATACCTCGGCCCCATACAGAATAATAGGTGTAACCAATTTATCAAATAATGATAGCTTTGTTTTAATGTCCATGGGTACACGTTTGAATATTGATAATAAGCTATACATGGCCTTCATTGCTTGGTCATGGAGACCCGTAACAGCTAATACAAAATTAACGGTTCTATAAAACCTAACTCCTAAATAACAAAAATTATCAACTAAATCTAGACGTTCGCCATTTATGGACCATTCCAAATCATTGTGGCTAAGACTCTTCTCAAAAATGCAAATTTTAGTTTTGTTAACGTTGATTTTAAGAACCCATTTCCGCGAATACTCATGGATATTATCCAATTAAACTGCAGGCTTATACCATCCGTTGAAAACACCGCTATATCATCGGCGAACAAGAGCAGGTATAATGTTAGTAGAATTAAGTCGTTTACAGTTAGATTATCAATTTCATTACTGTTGTTTATATCGTTTATAAATAATAAAAACAATATTGGTGACATAGGCTCAGCTTGTTTCAAACCTAGCATTATATCTAAACATATTATCAAAACCTGTAATATATTAAAATATTTTCTTCTGCAATAGAAGAATGTTTAAACTTCCAGAAAATATTTTTTTTATTTTCATATCTTGAATACTTTCTGAGTTTTACTTGCTACAAATGTCGGCACGGGTGAAATGTTAGTATATAATTTAGTTACTTATCCATCTTATCTACGTCCTTGGTTATATCACGGCGTTTTTCAATGTATTTGTATTAAAGATTATATATATCGGTTTAAATTCAATAGGTGCATCCGACTGGAATTCATAATTAGAACAAATAAATTCCGAAATGATTAAACCTTTCCCACATACAACAATTCTGCAGCAGACGATTTTGAAAACATATTGACAAAAATGTGAACAATCTTCATAAATGATAGTTTAACTATTAAACAGAGTTGAAAACATAGTGGCAAAAGGAGAAATAGCTCTCTTGAGCAATTTGTTCTTTTGTCACAATGTTTTCAAAAGTTGTCTGCTGCAGAGCGTCAGGAAGCTCTTAAACAATGCATATCCTTTATAGTCGATTAAACTTGTTCCTGGTAGAGACAAGAACGCACATGCCCCGACTCCCGCATATCAGGAAAGGCTTAAACAAGACATAACCACAGAGAATATCCTTTATAGTCGATTAAACTTGTTCCTGGTAGAGACAAAAACGCACATGCCCCGACTCCCGCATATCAGGAAAGGCTTAAACAATACATATCCACAGAGAATATCCTTTATAGTCGATTAAACTTGTTCCTGGTAGAGACAAGAACGCACATGCCCCGACTCCCGCATATCAGGAAAGGCTTAAACAAGACATAACCACAGAGAATATCCTTTATAGTCGATTA
This sequence comes from Serripes groenlandicus, assembly GCA_031761405.1. Taxonomy (NCBI): domain Eukaryota; kingdom Metazoa; phylum Mollusca; class Bivalvia; order Cardiida; family Cardiidae; genus Serripes; species Serripes groenlandicus. The sequence goes on along the minus strand of JASEVX010001416.1, from coordinate 9,917 downwards.
AACTTGTTCCTGGTAGAGACAAGAACGCACATGCCCGACTCCCGCATATCAGGAAAGGCTTAAACAAGACATAACCACAGAGAATATCCTTTATAGTCGATTAAACTTGTTCCTGGTAGAGACAAGAACGCACATGCCCCGACTCCCGCATATCAGGAAAGGCTTAAACAAGACATAACCACAGAGAATATCCTTTATAGTCGATTACACTTGTTCCTGGTAGAGACAAGAACGCACATGCCCCGACTCCCACATATCAGGAAAGGCTTAAACAAGACATAACCACAGAGAATATCCTTTATAGTCGATTACACTTGTTCCTGGTAGAGACAAGAACGCACATGCCCCGATTCCCACATATCAGGAAAGGCTTAAACAAGACATAACCACAGAGAATATCCTTTATAGTCGATTACACTTGTTCCTGGTAGAGACAAGAACGCACATGCCCCGACTCCCGCGTCATCACTAATCCGACCAGGGTGTCCCGGGTTCGATCCCCAGTTGTGGCACTACGGTCATGGTGGAGTGCCCTTGGGCAAGGCACGTTTTCTAGCCTAGTACTGGTTTGTTTACCCAGGGATCATGAATAAGTGAACTGTCGCCGTGATATAACTGAAATATTGTTGCAAGCGGCGTAAAACCCCAATAAATAAATGAATAAATAAATAGTCTTACATAACTATAAAAGATGCTTACACCATTATATTGTTCATTTAAGAGAAAATGTCTGCCTTTTAAATAACATTACTTATAGTCCATTGCTTTATCGCTAGTTTAAAACAGTCAACCATTATATGGACCCCGTTAAGTATCTCTGCTTACACCTAAGATCCGTTAACGGCAACGCCCCAAGTTTCAAGAATAACATGTACAATTTTTTTTAGAATTTACAAAATCACAATGCTAATACACTAAATAAACTTACCTATAAAACAACTAGTTGTCCTTTCCTATTATTTAATCACGTTTACGTTACAACTATATTAGAGTAACGCAATGAATGACTATATCTATAGGAAAGGACCCTGAATTACCAATTTCTTGTTTGCATTGCTGACCAATCAAACAGTATGGTCAATCAGCGTATGATTAGGGCTGTAACGAATAGGTGTGTTCCCGGAACGTCGACTCGATTTAATCCCTAGCTGGTCGGTAGAGCGGATCGGGGGGACCATTAGAGGGTAATTATGTGACAGGTATAGCTTTATAAATAAAAATAGGACTGATGCAGATTTTAAATTTATTGATGCATAAACAAGAAATATATACATGCGAAATTTAAAACATTTGAGAAAACTGATTTTTTTTTAAAATTTAATAATGCAGAATTTCCTAAGAATGCGAAATTTGAAACATTTGAGAAAAGTGTAACCTATGATTAGCCTGCACAGACGTACAAGTTGATGTTTTCCTGCACTTTCGCTTTTATATTTTTGATCTTTGTCAGCACTATTAAGTAATATTAGAAAACAGCATATCAATTATAATCACACGAACATCTGGATGGCTGTAAATAAGTCTGGGTATGAGTGTTGTGTCATTTTCTTAAGTTTGCTGTGACAGCCTTCGATGTTGTTCGTAGTGCGCGGGCTCTGTGTGCCAAAGTGGTTCCACATCGGTCTATCGACTTCTATCCATTGTTCGGTAACATAGTCTGTGAATGATTCCGAGAGTCCGGAACCAGAAGCCTTCTATCTTGTTTAAGGGAAGTAGAGGCAGGATTGCTGAACGTCGGACGAGTGTCTTTACATCTTCGTTTTCTTTATACGGATTCTGGAGACCGGTTGCTTGTGCTCTTCGCTAAATGCACTGGGTAAAATGGAAGAAACACCCCTTTGTGTGAATACCGGGAAACGTCTGTAGTATGGCACCGTGGGCAGCTGTCTCGGAGTCAAGTACGGCAGAAGTTGGGTGGAATCTCTCAGACCGATGTCGTTCATCTTTTCTTGGAGGAGGCTAAAGAATCGTCTGTACGTCGCTTTGCTCTTTCCTGGCAAGAAGGAGTAGACAACTGGCATCATTTTACCGGCAATCTGTGCATGGATCGAATAGATTCGGTGGAAGATGCTGGGGCATGTGTAGAATGTTCCGTCGCAGTAAAACGTGTTGGATGCGGCTAAGTGGTCGAGGTTCTCGGTTGTGGCGAAGGCAAGCATACGGTTGTTCTGGTCATCGTCGTCGAACCGTAGAAATCTGTCACCAGTGGCTGTTTCTGTCCATTTGCCGTCTAAGAATATATCTGTCTTAGATCTCGGTACAGCATGGTCATTGTGGAGTTGAAAGTTGGTATCTTTTCAACAAACACGCGGCAGGTGCCATCCCATTTGTTGTCTCAGAGTTTGGTTTGGTCGGCTCTTCTGTAAAAATTGTGGAAATTCGTCTAATTTCTTCAAGGCAGCGCCGAGATATCTTGCTCATGATCTGTTTGGCAACGACGTTGGAGTGGTCTGCTGGGTGGTTATGGATTTGTCTCCCGAATTCTGTCGGTATGTCGTTGAATGTAGACAGGAAAGCTTGGCAGCTTCGTTCGACACATCTCCAGAACACATTGTCTTCTCTTCTACGGTTTACGCGATAAATGTATTCGTCAAATGTCAAGTTATGATCCACTTTTCTGTTGATGATGTACTGAACGTTCAGCTGTGCGTTTGCCATGATTGAATATGACTAAGTGAGTGTTTGATTGAAGTAAGTTGTATGTTTCTAACGGTTTGAACTAAATTAACATCAATTAAGTAACAGAACAGATCAAAAGGGCACTGTTTTTATTTCATTTGTTCAACAGAGACCTTGACAGCTTGAACTTAATTACTTACGACTAGAAAACAATACCTTAACGATTAAAAGAAAACAACTTAAGTGTAACATGCATTTAAATTATTCTGATCAATTACCTTTTATCCTTCAGATAAATTTACAGTATGAACTGAATTAATGATGTTAAAAAGTTATTCTTTATTAAAATGCATTTATTGCTTGCATCCTTAAAAACAAATAAATTGATTTATGGTATGTGTAGTTCTATGCCCCTTTAGGTACCCCCTAATCCCGGATTAGTGAAAGGTGTTAAGCGGAACGAGTCGACTAGGTGGCGAATACGATACGTATCAATTCAAGTGAAGTCAAAAGATTTTATTGACGAAAAACATTACAAATGTTTTATGTTTTTTTGTTAACAATATAGATAGGAATGTTATACAGAATTCTCATTTTCTTTCTGGCGATAAATGAAAGCATTGTATGTAAATTTAGCCATCTTGCTCATAACTATTGTAGATTGACATTTAAGCAGCTGTACAAACGTTTGCATAGTTGGCCATTTACAATAGTATTTAGGCAGAATATTATTTCTTATTTCTCGATAATAGGGACAAACTAGGATAAAGTGATATTCATTTTCCAAAACATTCACGAATACAGGGTAACGAATACGAATATTTATTCACTAATACTGTCATGTATTTAAAATCATGTTAACACAAAAGAAATCGTAATTCAGATTTAAGAAAGTATAATGATTGACTAGTAAGTCTAGTTACTCTTCTGACAAATAAAATCCAACTAGAACAGTATAAAAGTTAATAACGTAATTGACTTTTTGTCCCCAAAAGAAATATAAACTTATTTACTTCAAGTACTTTGATTTTACAATAGAGGTAATTTTTGAATTTTGATAGTGAGCAATGGAAAGTCTCCCTTGAGTCCTTTCGGAAATCCGAAACTTTCCAGAAGAGCTGACATATTTGGCCGGAGGTTCAATATTTTCAATTTCCACGGGGTTCGCTATTTTTGTTGTTGACGGGTTTTGGTTGTCATTAACTTGGAATTGTCCTAACTTTTTAATTGAATTATAACTAAAAATTAATTAAAAACACATTTTAAACAGACACAAACGTATTTCAAAATACATAGTAGCGAACACAACAGCAAATATATTATGAGAAAATGAATAAAAAATATGTCGTAAAGTTATTGGTCAGCTTTTATGGGTGGGGTACTTAATTTGACCGGAGGTTTAATAGTAATCTCTATTTTTTGTTGACGCGTTCTGGTTTTTGTTTGTTGGGAATTCTCCGACCTGTTCAATCGAATATTTTTATTTAGATTTAATTAAAAACTGATTGTAAACACAATAAAGAGCGCCAAAGGCGCTATGAAACTGAATAGGTTTACGAGTCTGGCGAAAGGTTTGTAGTTTAAATAAATTTATTTTAATTTAGATTATACAGGTTTGGATTATATTCTGAATATTCGAATATGGGTGAAGCGATAACGAATATGATTCGGAAAGGCCTGTACATGTATTCGAGTATATCGAATATTCGAATGTATCGTTACAGTCCTACGTATGATCCAATGAATTTGGTTAATAATCCCTAATAAAAACATATTTTGACCAGTTTGTATCAATCGATTTACCATTTCCCTAATAGAAACATATTTTGACCAGTTGTATCAATCGATTTACCATTTCCCTAATAGAAACATATTTTGACCAGTTTGTAGCAATCGATTTACCATTTCCCTAATAGAAACATATTTTGACCCGTTTGTATCAATCGATTTACCATTTCCCACATATGACAACTCTGCAGAAGACAACTTTGAAATGAAAGTTCAATAAGTGAATAGAGGTGAAAACATGGTAACAAAAGGAGAAATTGCTCGTTTTGAGATTAACACGATCCCATGTAAGATTTTATATGAAGACAATCATGTACAGATAACTAAGGTACAGTTTAAATTTAATTATAATACATGAAACTGAGGAGGGCAGCCATTACTATCTTCATCAGGCGTTTTAACACAAAATCGCTCAATTTAAAACAGATAAACCACAGTCGGTTACACTCACTGAGCTGTTCCATGCGAAAAGAAACACGTTGGCGTTGGTGAACAGTGTTGATCCAGAACAACATGTTTATCACCACAGTCTGATCAAGATCTGCACTGTTCATATATTACTCACATAAGCTCGTGTATAATCGGATAAGACGGGGTATACTTATATGGTGATCTGAGCCAACACTGTTCAGAAATGCCAACCTGTTCGTTTTCACTTGGACGGGCTCAGTTAAAATATACTCCGAATACGGCTATTTTACTCGGCAAATTAATACCCTTCTTACCAACAAAGAAAAAATCCGATATGAACAAGACAGATCACGTTCAATCAACGATCATTACATCGTCCGAGGTTTATAGTTCGAAGAAAATCGAGGATAGACTTCTCAAATTCTTTGGATATGTTCGACAATAATGGGTAGAGCATCGAAATAACAGGAATATCGATACTTCCGAAGTCGACATAATGAGCGTCGATTGTACATGCATATATGTATGTCGCATTCTTGAATGGGTCCTCTAGTTTTACACTGAAGCAAGACTTGCGGCATAGCCACGAAACTGTTTCTGTCTGTCTGTCTGTCTGTCTGTCTGTGTCTGTCTGTCTGTCTGTCTGTCTGTCTGTCTGTCTGTCTGTCTGTCTATCTGTCTGTCTGTCTGTCTGTCTGTCTCTCTCTCTCTCTCTGTCTATGTCTGTCTCTGTCTGTCTCTGTCTCTCTGTCTCTCTGTCTTTCTCTCTCTCTGTCTCTATCTCCCTCTCTCTCTCTCTCTATCTCTCTCTCTGTCTCTCTCTATTTCTCTCTCTATTTCTCTCTCTCTATTTTTTTTTCTCTCTCTCTTTCTCTCTCGCTCTCTCACTTTCTCTCAATCTCTATTTCTCTCTCTCTCTCTCTCTCTCTCTCTCTCTCTCTATCTCTCCCTGTCTCTCCCCCTCTCTCCCTCTCTCTCTATCTCTCTCTCTCCCTCTCTCCCTCTCTCTCTCTCTCTTTCTCTCTCGTGCGCTCTCTCTCTCTCACTTTCTCTCTCTCTCTATTTCTCTCTCTCGCTCTCTGTCTCTGTCTGTCTGTCTGTCTGTCTCTCTCTTTGTCTGTCTGTCTCTGTCTCTGTCTCTGTCTCTGTCTCTCCCCCTCTCTCTCTCTCTCTCTCTCTCTCTCTCTCTCTCTCTCTCTCTCTCTCCTCCTCTCTCTCGCTCTCTCTCTCTCTCTTTCTCTCTCTCTCTCTCTCCCTCTATATCTCTCTGGTGAAGGGATATATAGAGAGAGAACGCGAGAGAGATGATAGTGAGTGTTAAAAATGTCTTTGGAATGACCCGACCAGGGATCTAACCCACGACCTCCCGCACCAAAGGCGGACATTCTACCACTACACAACAGAGGTGGTTGTAACTGGTATAAATTTCCTTGTTTTAAGTGTTTACAATGTATGACTTGTTGTTGGCTTGTTTTGTCTAAATGAGCCCGTCCATGGGAAAAAGGATGCATGTTGGCATTTCTGAACAGCTCAGCTTTAAACAAGCCTGGTTAAGTACAATGTGAACGGTATAGTTTTCGATCCAAATGTGTATGCACATGCTGATCTGCTTCGACACTGTTTACAAATGCCAATATGTACCTTTTCGCACGAGCAGGATAATATACAAATAAACAAAATTGCTTTTGGTGACAACGTCACGGGCCCTGTGAGCAACCATGGTACAAATGTGACCGGTGTAAATCCAGATCAACCATTTTAATTTTTTCGGCACGCCTAGTCACGGATTTTGCTTATTTGACATGCTAATATTAGTGACATTATCAGAAAAATAATGTTAGAAATACTACATATTGCCCTGTTGCAATAGAACCAGTGTGCAAATATTTCTTCTTTTTTTTAGAATAAAAAAATCAACATTTACCACTAATTTGATAAAAATGCGGCCATCTCAAATAAAGTTCATTACTGGGGAAAAAAGGTGGTTACACCGTTGTTTTTTCAAATACATAAAAAGCTTGTTTTTCCTTAGTTAATAGCAGAATTAAATCCAGATGAATTACCTCCCTTGGTATTTTAGAACTAGTATTTTATCATGACATCTAAAAATATGTTTGTTTTAGGATCACAGTTTTCCTTATTTAACCCTTTTCCACATACCACGAATCTGCAGCAGACGACTTTGTACTGTAGCTTCTACTTCCAATAAGATACTAAGGGCATTATTGAATTTCTGGTTAGGCGTTCACATTTGTAAAGGCCTTAGGCACTGAGAGAGAATATATGTATGCTCTCATCAGTCTTTACGTAATTGTTATGTTTTAAGTTTGTTGCTAGATGACCGTACACACAAACACATTATTACTTTATTTTATTGAGTTATGTGCAATATATATGAGTATATGAAGCACTTTGAAAATGGTTCATTAACCTTATCTTGATTTGTTTGAGAAATTCATTATTTTAACACACACCCAACGTTATAAAATTAATATATTTTGTGCATAAAATAGTATTTTGTTTCCTTAGCAACGCCATTGAGAAGAACATTATGAACTTTTTTAGGGATACATGTATTCTGGAATTTGGCTGACGACATCCAATTTTGTGTATTTTCTAAGAGACATTCGTTTTGTTTACATTCTACGAGTCCTTTGTTTTGTTTAGATTCGTATGTGTATGAACAAATTCAGAATTGTGTGTTTAAACATTCTAAGAGCCGTCTGCTTTATGTACATTCATAAATATATTCGTATTGTATTACCTCTCAAAGCCAACTGCTTTATATACTTTCTCAGAGACGTATGATGTGTGTACAGTTTTTGAAACGTGAGTTTGTGTTTATTCTTAGAGACATCTGATGTGTGTACATTCTCAGAGACATCTGATGTGTGTACATTCTCAGAGACATCTGATGTGTGTACATTCTCAGAGACTAGTGAGTTGTGTTCATTTTAAGAGATGTCTGCTTTGGTTACATTCTCAGAGTCGATTTGTGTTTAAGGTCAGAAGTCAAAGGTCAATGTCACTCGATGAAATGTACACCTGAGGTTAATCAAACAACGATTCTGTCTCTTGGGCTTTCATTGGACGTCATAGTTCAGTGGGGAAAAAATGGGGTAAAATGATTGAAAACATGAATAAAAAGGGGAATTTCTGGAATTTGTCAATAACTGTTTCAACACCGAAATTACGGTACTTGATAGATATTATGTTACAGAGAAACATGACTAGTAAAGTATAGTAGCATCATATTTTGCGAAATGTGAAATTTGGGGTAAAATGTTTGAAAAATGAAATAAAAATGAGAATTTCTGGAATTTGCCAAAAAATGCGTATTTAGTTGATTATAGAAGCAATTTGTCAGTGCCTAAATGTTGCCTAAGATATGCACACTTTCAGTCAAATGCAAAATCTAGGCTAATGACATTATCACATCTGACTCCTTTACATGTGAAGCAGGCTGAACTACATTCAAATCCAACATTCTTGCAGCTGCATGATGCTGTACGGCAGCCAGTTATACAAGTGCAACTTTCATAAAGTGAGCAGGAGCTGGTGCTCTTTCAGTTGTCACTGGATAAAGTTTGTCACCCACTAGTTTCCAACCCTATTCTAGCGGGATTAAAACAGGATGTCCTTTCTAGTCCTGTATTAAAAGAAATACCCGAAAGCTGTGGTACGTAACAGCATCAGACGGAAAGTCGGACAATGTTCAAACTTTGCCCCGGTTCCCCTTTATAAATGCAAACTAATGCTTTTCCTCTGATTGTATTATGGCCTCCTTGGACACTTCATGTGGACTCAGATCAAAGACTAATGCTGCACTTCGAAAACAGAACTACAGTGCGGCACCTTTGCCAAAACCATACACTTTTGACGTAGTGTCACACCTAAGAATTGCATGTAGGAAACACATTTGTTTACACATATCTTTACCAAGTAGCTTTAGGAACTTGTGAATGTCCCACAATACTGGTCTTTGGTTCATTTTCGGTCTGGGCTGCAAGCAGAGTGGCATGGAGTTTGGTAATGAGTGATAGCACAACAAAACTAAAAGGTCAGTATTATCTTCTATATGTACAGTTGGTCTTGAAAAGGAGCACCGAAGAAAGCTGTTAAGACAATAAGAATATCTGCATCACCAACTTCATATAATGTTTGCATTCCGGCTAGTTACATCTTGTAAGATAGCAGTTTGATGAGCTCCTGTTTGCTCTTACTGTTTGTTAAAAATATTTTTTTCTTCCCACGAAATTTGGTGGTGTCAGTAAATCTCACTTCTGTGCCAATAATTCCTGTATTTCTTTGTACATGAATATTAGGACTCACATAGTTCACCATATGTTTGCCCATCTCTCCATTGTAATAACATTCCACCATCAATGACATAGTCCTTATCTTTTTCATGGCATTAGCTAGTGCTAGTTTGTCAGCTTATATCATCAGTCGTGATGTTTCAAACAATGCTGGTGGTTGAGTGCAAAGTTCATAGGTGAATAACTATCTCTATTTGCAGCGCTTACCAATCTCTGAAACAGCAGTTGTGAGTCTATTTTTACTACTAAATGATCAAAGTTGACCCAGCCTTGTCATTCATTGGCACAACGGCATCAAATTCTTTCACAGATTGCTAACCTTTTTAGCTACCATATTTTCACCAATATGTTTTGCTTCACCAGCATTACTCTTGTGTGATACAACACCACTGGTTATACTCTTCAGATCTGCTTCATATTTGAAAGGATTTCTTTCTTGTAAGTACTGTGTAGCAATTTCAGTGTCCGTTCTATCTAGAGTTCGGGTTGTTGTTGTGGCATCCTTGTGCCGTTCACTTGTAGTATACATAACACCACTAAAACTCTGCATAGCTTCATTTATGTCAGAAGTTGCAGGTCTTGACAGAATCCAAAGAGCTCTTTGATTCTCATTCATAGCCCTTCCCCTTGTCAAACCTCAAACACTTTTCAGACTCTTCATTAGCATATGCTCAATAACTGAGTCAGTTGATAACCCTGCCAAGTACTTAATCACTCCTTCTGATCACATGAAAACCTTTCATAAAATAATTGTAGAGGGCCGGGTTTTCCTGTGTTTAC
>JASEVX010001415.1:12500-16971 GCA_031761405.1 Serripes groenlandicus | reverse complement strand
TACTGAAACTTATGTTACTGTTTCACTTAGCCATCAAATTGTGCTTTCTGTGTTAGTTAACATTGACAACAATGTAAAGTGCTAATGTTACATTAGGACATCATTGTCGAGTCCGGCCAAAATTCTAGGTAACAAGTTGAGCATCTATTGTGATATCAATGTTTATGAAGCTCACACTTTATGATAGTTGTTTTAAACATTTTGAATAAATGTTATTTGGTCAAAATAATGTAACGGGACATAAAAAATTGAGAAAGACTGTTTTGGTGCTAATGTCACTCGAAGACGGAAAGTGTTACATTAGCAAGAAGTAACATTAGCACTACTTTGAGACAACTCAAGATATAATACAAAAAAGGACAGTAAAGCTCACTGCAAGCTGTACAATCAAAAGTCAAACTGAAAATTATGTTACTGTTTCACTTAGCCATCAAATTGTGCTTTCTGTGTCGGTTAACATTGACTACAATGTAAAGTGCTAATGTTACATTAGGACATCATTGTCGAGTCCTACAAAAATTCTAGGTAACAAGTTGAGCATCTATTGTGATATCAATGTTTATGAAGCTCACACTTTATGATAGTTGTTTTAAACATTTTGAATAAATGTTATTTGGTCAAAATAATGTAACGGGACATAAAACAATTGAGAAAGACTGTTCTGGTGCTAGTGTCACTCGAAGACGGAAAGTGTTACATTAGCAAGAAGTAACATTAGCACAACTTTGAGAAAACTCAAGATATAATACAAAAAAGGACAATAAAGCTCACTGCAAGCTGTACAATCAAAAGTCATACTGAAACTTATGTTACTGTTTCACTTAGCCATCAAATTGTGCTTTTTGTGTTAGTTAACATTGACTACAATGTAAAGTGCTAATGTTACATTAGGACATCATTGTCGAGTCCAACCAAAATTCTAGGTAACAAGTTGAGCATCTATTGTGATATCAATGTTTATGAAGCTCACACTTTATGATAGTTGTTTTAAACTTTTTGAATAAATGTTATTTGGTCAAAATAATGTAACGGGACAGACATTTTAAACAGATTTTTCTTTCTTCTGCGGGATTAGCAAATTTTAGATTGATTAATGTCTCTTTTGCAGTAAAATTTTCCTTTTACTTTTTAGCTTCGCTATGTTGTTCGCCCGCTGTCGCAATTTTGGTATCGACGAAATAATGCGAGATCATCACGTGATGAATGAGCAAGAAGTTTAAAACTGCTATCGTCACATACTCGGGGTGACGGAAAAAAAATCGTGTTACACTAGCAATATTAAACTTGATGTGAATTGAACAAAACACATATTGGACGTTTTTACGAATTACGTAAGATCTTGTAGTTTAGCCAATCACTGTACTCTAAATTATAACCCCAAGAATAAGATTTTTAACATGCAGAAATGCTAATGTCACACTGCCAGAAAGACGGAAATTGATAACATTAGCACTGTCGAGAAAAATGAACAAAATTCGTGATTTTGTTCAAAAGAATGGTTGATTTATCATACTTACATTGTAATTTAGAGCATTTCTGACAATTATATGCCCCTGTTATGATGAAAAAACAGCCGACAGTATTAAATTAAAACACCTATAAAATATCACTATTGGGAGTAGGTAACTTTTGTCCATCAAAAATGTCTCATTTTAGAAAAGAAAAATTAACTTTTCCGTACTTTGACTCCTTAAAATATGATATGATTTACTTCATTTTATTCATTTCATTTGACTGCATAAGAGAAAACAAGGCATTTATTAATTTTACACTTTTTTAACTGTCTTCATTAAAATATGAAAACGAGTGCTAACTATGCCCTTATTCTGAAATGTGCCATTTGCATTGGCTGAGGCAATTCAAAATCTTCATGTTCAAAAAAGAAAAAAGAATTACAATGTAGTGCACATATATATAATTAATGAACTAAAACCCCTCCATTCATCCAATGTGGAGATGACCTATGGCGACGTGCCTATGGTGACGTTTGACACCGAGCCAGAGATTACCACTGAAACCGAGGCGGAGAGGATTACTTACGCCGAGCCCAAGATGACCTCCTAGTCCAAGCCTTATATTACATGATGTAATATGACCTCCGATGCCGAGCCAAAGATAACCTCTGCCGCCGAGTCCGAAATGACATCTGAAGCCGAGCCCAAGATGACCTCTGACGCGGAGCCCAAGATAACCTCTGATGCCGAGCCAAAGATAACCTCTGATGCCGAGCCCAAGATAACCTCTGCCGCCGAGTCCGAAATGACCTCTGATGCCGACCCCAAGATGACCATTGACGCCGAGCCCGATATGAACTCTGATTCCCATCACAAGATGACCAACGAGTCTGGAATTATTACTGATACAGAGTCTAAGATCCCTCTAGCACCGAGATCAGAATAACCACTGAAGTCGAGCCCGGAATTACCATTGACGCCGAGCCCGGCTTTATCACTGACGTCTAGCCCGGAATTACCACTGACGCCGAGCCCTAGATGACAATTGACGCCGAGCCCTAGATGACAATTGACGCCGAGCCCAATACGGCCTCTGATGCCGATCACAAGATGACCACTGACTGCGAGCCCAGATTTATCACTGACGCCGAGCCCGGAATTACCACAGATGCCGAGCCCTAGATAACAATTGACGCCCAGCCCAATACGGCCTCTGATGCCGATCACAAGATGATCACTGACGCCGAGCCCGAAATAACAACTGACGCATTGTCTGGGATCACTACTTGCGCCGAGATCGAAATTACCGTAGAAGTCGAGCCGGGATTACCACTGACGCCGAGCCCAATATGACCATTGACGCCGAGGCCAATATGGCACCAGATGCCGATCACAAGATGACCACTGACGTCGAGCCCGAATTACCATTGACAACGAGCCCGATATGGCCTCTGATGCCCATCACAAGATGACAACTGACGCCGAGCCTGGATTGACCAGTGATGCCGAGCCCGGAATGACCACTGACGCCGAGCCCGGAATTATCACTGACGCCGAGCCCGGAATTATCACTGACGCCGAGCCTGAATTGACCAGTGATGCCGAGCCCGAATGACCACTGACGCCGAGCCCGGAATGACCACTGACGCCGAGCCTGGATTGACCAGTGATGCCGAGCCCGGAATAACCACTGACGCCGAGCCCGGAATGAGCCCGTTATGACCACTGACGCTTATCCTAAGATATTAACTGACCCCGTGAATGAGATGACCACTAACATCGACCAGGAGATGACCTATAACGTCGAAGAGGTGAGGTTTACCGAAGTCGAGCCAAAGATGACCATTGACGCCGAACTCGAGATGACCATCGACGTTCACTGACGCCGAGTCATACATACACGGACCCAGGAGTGGGGATACAGGCCAGATTCTCTGAAATTTATCGAATACGCTCTGCCTATGGCCCCTGGAATTTGGCCCACTCCCAGGAACTGGGTGGACTCCTAACATCCCATTCCAATCCAATCACATGCAATGCTTTAAATAATACAAGTTTAAACAAATCATTTTATATATTAAACAGATCTATCGAAACGAAATATTTTAAATAAAAATCTTTGAGTGATAAAAAACATATGATAACATATTGTGCTAATCACAGAGTTATAATATCAACATGATAAATGTGTGGCACTACATGTTTAAAGCTATTTGTACAATAAAAGGAAACCTTGGTTAATTAAAATTATTAAAAAATATTATTTCGAGACAAAGAATAAAATATGAGATAACGAAGAAATTTCTATTTACGGGCATTTGTTCTCCTATTTCTACAATATTTTGCGAGCTCGGCACCTGCAGAGGCGTGTAAAATCGTCCGTGTAAAGGAAAGGGTAAGCGAAGAAGTAACGGTACCACTTGACTGGTCAGCTGGAAACGATCTATTTTTGGAATTGGGGGAATTCCATTCAAGTGAACGGGGAAAACCTAATGAGAATGTCATATGGTTGCCACAAATGATCGGCCAAGCTCGACATGTAGGTGTTTGAGGTATTATGTCATGTATGTTTTGTTTGGTGACTACTCTAGCACGGGCGAGTTATGAATCGGCCTGGCCTGGTTTATTTGTAGAAAGAGGTATAGATTCGAGTGCACTAGTGCAGAGCATATTGTTCAAAATTACCAACTGGAAAAATAGACGTGACTTTTAAACCTTAAACGGCCCTATCTTCAGTTGGCAATCGACTTTTCAGAACGGCCGTGGTTAGAAATACGGCTGTAGTTTGATTTGTTATGAAAAAGAATTCGACGGATTTTAGTTTTAGATTTTTAAGTTAAAATAGGCACACATGTAATTTTATTTTTACTTATTATATGCAAGCGGGATTAATCATTCTAAGTAACTTCTAGAAAGATAAAAACAAAAGAAAAACAACTATGTATACTATTGAACACACACTGGGATGCGCATGCGCGCCCCCCCCCTCTCACTCTCTCTCTCCCCCTCTCTCTCTC
>JASEVX010001415.1:0-10000 GCA_031761405.1 Serripes groenlandicus | reverse complement strand
TATTTCTCTAATTTTGAATTTAAAGACACATAATCATCCAAAGTGAATGAAGACATGACCTTTCCTCTTGATTTGAGTAATCTTAAAAAGCGTTCCATTTAATCAGTATCCTCCACTTTGTAACTGTGTTTGATATCAATGTGCACCGGTCATGACAAGACATTTCATTTAACTGATAGAACTCTTGAATGGCTGAACATTTTTTATTTCCCTTTTCGATTTATCAGATTTGAATCATTTACGTCTATGGTATATAATTAGTTACTCTAAATAACTAGAAATATGATATCTTCACAGAGTTGAAAACATTGTAAGGAAGAAGAGTTTGCACGTTTTTAACCCTTTCTCAATATGTGGAGGTCATTTTCTACAGAGGCATCGAGCCGTCTGAATGAGGGAAAAGGGTTTACTGATTGAACATCAAGCAATGAAGACTATGATCAGGTTATGTGAACAAATGCTCATGTGGTATAGCAATTTAAGTGTAAATGAACTGATCGAATTTCAGAGATTAAAGATTCAATAATTGTATCTACTTTGAGGCCTATTCGAACACATATATAATTTGAAATGTTTGCAATATGATCCCGTTTATTACTTCGTTATATTTCAAACCCCGACAGCGGACACGTTTGAATACTGCAGAGGATTTCCCCCTTCACAATTCTACTTTGAAACCCATTGGGTGAAAAGGACACTTCTTGCAGTGAAGAGGTTCTGCTTTCAACGAAATACAATATATGTAAAATATATTTTGTTCGTCTGCAAATATCCTTGTTAACTTGTTTTTAAAGATGATGTAAAATTCATTTAAAAGCTGAAACAGAATATCAGGTAGTAGGTTACGTGTAAACGAATTATACTAATCAAGTAAAGGGTAGTATATTTGGCTGATGACTGTTCGCAGCGCTCTCCCCGGGTGTTCGGTTTCACTTTTTCACCTAGAGTCTTTCTTTTGTGTCAAAATATTGAAACGAAACCCCTTCCTCGAGATAGTGGGTAAATTAATGTGATAAAGAATAGCACTCAAGGTGTTTAAGAACATTACAATGCAGAGTTAATGGTCTTTTATTATCGGGGCTTCTTCCCAGGTTATTTGGGGGAAAATGAAAATTGTGGTTGGATTTTCTCTCGTTTATAGCTAGGTTTGAATGATCGATTAAAATATAATTAAAGGCTGTTTTCAACAGCCAGCTCTGGCTACTATTTTCCCACATAGACTAGTTTTAGTCCATTAGTTGGAGAGTAACGACAATAGTCGCTTAGAATTTCGCCAATCGTAAGAAACAATCAATGACAAAGCCGGGGTTCGAACTCACAACCCTTGATTGATAGCCCTTGTCCTTACCGACTGATACAAGTGATCTGAGTAGGGTCACTCACCGTCCATCTTTGACGGCATCATCCGTTCACAAATTTCTTACAAAAGTTCTACCCTTAAATTACTTGTCGAATTTGAAAATAAGATAACAGAAGTTGAGAAGTATTCCTGGTGTGGTCTTCTTTGGAAATAGGCCATACAAATCAAGTATATGCACACATCTTATTGACATTGACAACGACCCCCCCCCCCCCCCCCCCCAATCCCATTTAAAACTTTTCTCTCTGAAACTACTTGTTTAATTTCGATTTTTTAAACATGAGTGTTCCTTGGGTGACCCTGAACAAAAACCGTTCAAGCCATCTTGAATGCCGAACGTTTACCTTTAATTGTTGTTCAATGAAACATGATTGGTCGCTTATATGATTTGCGGTCGGCAAGGAGGCGATGCTAGTTATTTAAATATTCTCCTATATAAATATAAATTCGATTTCAAAAATATTTCATAGCAATATTACTTAACAAACAGTGTGCAAGCCATCTTGATTTTTTCTGTAGAATAGACATGGTCGCAAAGTGGTGAGGCTAGATTCACCAATATGACTTTGGGAATCTTCTTATATGACAGGCTTTTTAAAATCTAATTATTTACAAATAATTTACTTAACTAAAACTGCATTAGTCGAACATTCCCGCCACATACAAACATTATGGTTTCTAAATAATGGATTCCGTTAACCAGTTAACCAGAACCGTCACTGTAGTTATAGTAGTTATACAGGGTTGGAAACCTGGCGGGGGTTAAAATGTGACCAAGCTTTAAACATAGTTCACCAAATAACGCTGCAGTGAATATATCTTCATTTGTGACGTCATATTTGGCAGATTTCAGAATAAGGACAGATGTCAGTTACCTGATTTCAGCAAACTCTAAACAGCTTTACATATAGTTGAAGTTTGTTTTTATGAATAAGTAAACCTTTTAACATGAATAATATGTACTCAGTTTATAAATTAAGTGACTCGTGATCGAGAAATTGGACTTTATACAAGACCATAGTCAGAGTGCTAATGTAACACATGTCATTTTTCCTACGGTAATTAAATAAGCTCATGATTTTATTTTTGTACAGACTTTGTTATTTTATTTCAAGTTTGTATCAATACTAAATATTGGAAATGCTTTCTTTCATCAAACTACCATTTAAGGCGTCAAAAGACATCGAAAACATATTAAGTGGACATAGGACGGAAATGTCATTATTAATACTGACATTTATTTGAATTACAAACAGCCAGGCATTTTCATTTTGAAAAATAAATAAATAGTTAGATACCAGTATTAAACAAATTAAAAAATAAAAATAGATACAAAACTTTTCCATAAAAAAATTGAGAAAGACTGTTCTGGTGCTAGTGTCACTCGAAGACGGAAAGTGTTACATTAGCAAGAAGTAACATTAGCACTACTTTGAGAAAACTCAAGATATAATACAAAAAAGGACAATAAAGCTCACTGCAAGCTGTACAATCAAAAGTCATACTGAAACTTATGTTACTGTTTCACTTAGCCATCAAATTGTGCTTTCTGTGTTAGTTAACATTGACAACAATGTAAAGTGCTAATGTTACATTAGGACATCATTGTCGAGTCCGGCCAAAATTCTAGGTAACAAGTTGAGCATCTATTGTGATATCAATGTTTATGAAGCTCACACTTTATGATAGTTGTTTTAAACATTTTGAATAAATGTTATTTGGTCAAAATAATGTAACGGGACATAAAAAATTGAGAAAGACTGTTTTGGTGCTAATGTCACTCGAAGACGGAAAGTGTTACATTAGTAAGAAGTAACATTAGCACTACTTTGAGACAACTCAAGATATAATACAAAAAAGGACAGTAAAGCTCACTGCAAGCTGTACAATCAAAAGTCAAACTGAAAATTATGTTACTGTTTCACTTAGCCATCAAATTGTGCTTTCTGTGTCAGTTAACATTGACTACAATGTAAAGTGCTAATGTTACATTAGGACATCATTGTCGAGTCCGACAAAAATTCTAGGTAACAAGTTGAGCATCTATTGTGATATCAATGTTTATGAAGCTCACACTTTATGATAGTTGTTTTAAACATTTTGAATAAATGTTATTTGGTCAAAATAATGTAACGGGACATAAAACAATTGAGAAAGACTGTTCTGGTGCTAGTGTCACTCGAAGACGGAAACTGTTACATTAGCAAGAAGTGACATTAGCACTACTTTGAGAAAACTCAAGATATAATACAAAAAAGGACAATAAAGCTCACTGCAAGCTGTACAATCAAAAGTCATACTGAAACTTATGTTACTGTTTCACTTAGCCATCAAATTGTGCTTTTTGTGTTAGTTAACATTGACTACAATGTAAAGTGCTAATGTTACATTAGGACATCATTGTCGAGTCCAACCAAAATTCTAGGTAACAAGTTGAGCATCTATTGTGATATTAATGTTTATGAAGCTCACACTTTATGATAGTTGTTTTAAACATTTTGAATAAATGTTATTTGGTCAAAATAATGTAACGGGACAGACATTTTAAACAGATTTTTCTTTCTTCTGCGGGATTAGCAAATTTTAGATTTATTAATGTCTCTTTTGCAGGAAAATTTTCCTTTTTCTTTTTAGCTTCGCTATGTTGTTCGCCCGCTGTCGCAATTTTGGTATCGACGAAATAATGCGAGATCATCACGTGATGAATGAGCAAGAAGTTTAAAACTGCTATCGTCACATACTCGGGGTGACGGAAAAAAAATCGTGTTACACTAGCAATATTAAACTTGATGTGAATTGAACAAAACACATATCGGACGGAAAAAAACTGTCAGGTTTTTACGAATTACGTAAGATCTTGTAGTTTAGCCAATCACTGTACTCTAAATTATAACCCCAAGAATAAGATTTTTAACATGCAGAAATGCTAATGTCACACTGCCAGAAAGACGGAAATTGATAACATTAGCACTGTCGAGAAAAATGAACAAAATTCGTGATTTTGTTCAAAAGAATGGTTGATTTATCATACTTACATTGTAATTTAGAGCATTTCTGACAATGATATGCCCCTGTTATGATGAAAAAACAGCCGACAGTATTAAATTAAAACACCTATAAAATATCACTATTGGGAGTAGGTAACTTTTGTCCATCAAAAATGTCTCATTTTAGAAAAGAAAAATTAACTTTTCCGTACTTTGACTCCTTAAAATATGATATGATTTACTTCATTTTATTCATTTCATTTGACTGCATAAGAGAAAACAAGGCATTTATTAATTTTACACTTTTTTAACTGTCTTCATTAAAATATGAAAACGAGTGCTAACTATGCCCTTATTCTGAAATGTGCCATTTACAAGATGACGACACATTTCGATGAAATGGTGGCGTTCCGACTCAATGGACTTTAAATCTTTGAACAATCTTGAAAGAGTACCACTATAAGATATAGTATAGTCTTTTTATGGCGAGTGTGTGTTACCCTAGTCTTTAATCAATCTAACGTCAACGCCAAGTAAGACGCCTTAATACTCTGTGCTGTTTCTGTCTCCCGTTTTAGCTAAGGAGTGATCGTCCGGTTGACGGAAATAGCCGATAACTTCCGAATTCCACACCTGTATGTTAAAACGGTCTTCGGTATTACTTATACTGTACTTGCAGTTTATATTCAGCACAGTTGGACTCGTTTGACATTGGTCTCGGCAAGTATAGGGGATTACACAACGATTGAATGGTATTTGTGAAGGGGATTACTGAATATCACTTTGGAAGACCTTTTGTTATCACAATAAAACCGGCTGAATAGAAGAGCAGCAAGCCTAAGTTCGGATTTTGTTTTAGAAGCATTTTACTTTAAGTTGTAAATAAAGTCCTTTAACAATTTGAAAAGAAACTTTACAATAAACACTTCCGAATATTTTATATAGATTTGTTAATGTTTAATGTTTTTCATATTGTTGGTGTTTATTATTTTGTTGACTTTCGTGACTATCTACAATGTGGTCAAATTAACCCTTTCGCACATACAGACGCTTTCTGATGCCTCATAATGGAAAATTTCCCCTTTTGCCACAATGTTTTCAACTCATTTCAACAAATTGATTCATTCATTTAGAGACATGTTTTTTTTTATATCATTCCTTAGATGTTGTATTCGCTAATTGGACGACATACAATACATGGAATGTTATTAGTTCGCGTCCCGGCTTGGTATATCAGCATTTCAACGATACAAGCCATTGCAAGCATCGATATTCCTCTATCAAGCGACTAAAAGTATCAGGGAATGCAGTAAGTTGCAATGGAAAACGTTTTTAATATGTCGTGTTTCGGATAAAGGGTTCGTGGCATTTTTCAAGGCAGGGATTTATTTTTGTTGAATGGCGAGTACCACACAAATACACATTGCAGTGGTGTAATCAGCTGTAAGCTACTCTATACGCGGGACAGTCATTGCCAAATACTTCAACAGTTCAACCAATCCATCCAATATTTATTCGAGCAGTTGCACTTCCAATAAATAAGTTTGTGAGCCTTGCAAAGGTTCTAATCCGGAATTTAATCCGCTTCAGTCACACGGTCTGATCTGGTGCAACGTTGATGCAGGTGAATAACCCAGAGTTTCTACACACAGTTTGATATTATTAGGGCGCCATGCGACATTCCCTTCCGCCTGCATAACAACTTTTCTACCTCGAGTGTTGGAAACGAAAACTATTAACGTCCGCTCTTAATTGTGTCAATCGTCCCAACGAATCGTCTGGAATGACTGACTGTCCGGGACCTGATTCTGCATAAAGGTTATTTTCTCCTATCCTTTCCCTCATACAGACGCTTTCGGACACCTCTACAGCAGCCGACTGTTCAAAAGATCGAAGCAAAAGAAGAAATTGCTTAGGGTGAGCAAACCCTCTCTTTATACCACAATGTTCACTCCATTCAATCATAATATACTTACTATATCTGCTGCAGATGTGTTGTATGTGGAAAAAGGTTAATAATATAAATAAGCTGCTGCAAACAGAGGTAATGCTGCTGAAGTGAGCAGTGAAACATCCGCTGATATGTCCATTTATCTCCAAACATCAGCTGATATGTCCATTTATCTCCAAACATCAGCTGATATGTCCATTTATCTTCACACATCAGCTGATATGTCCATTTATCTCTCCAAACATCAGCTGATATGTCCATTTATCTTCAAACATTAGCTGATATGTCCATTTATCTTCAAACATCAGCTGATATGTCCATTTATCTCCAAACATCAGCAGTCCATTTGTCTCCAAACATCAGCTGATATGTCCATTTATCTTCAAACATCAGCTGATATGTCCATTTATCTCCAAACATCAGCTGATATGTCCATTTATCTCCAAACATCAGCTGAAATGTCCATTTATCTTCAAACATCAGCTGATATGTCCATTTATCACCAAACATCAGCTGATACGTCCATTTATCTCTCTAAACATCAGCTGATATGTCCATTTATATCCAAACATCAGCTGATATGTTCATTTATCTCTCCAAACATCAGCTGATATGTCCATTTATCTCCAAACATCAGCTGATATGTCCATTTATATCCAAACATCAGCTGATATGTCAATTTATCTCTCCAAACATCAGCTGTTATGTCCATTTATATCCAAACATCAGCTAATATGTCCATTTATTTCCAAACATCAGCTGATATGTCCGTTTATCTCTCCAAACATCAGCTGATATGTCCATTTATTTCCAAACATCAGCTGATATGTCCATTTATCTCCAAACATCAGCTGATATGTCCATTTATATCCAAACATCAGCTGATATGTCTGCAGCAGATATTTGGAAACATTGTTGAAACATAATAAACTGCACATAATGAGCAATATCAAGTATTTTCATACTTTTTATTTAATGAAAAAAGCGTATCATATATGTCAAAGTTTCAAAGATGCTAATTCTAAATACATTTAGATATTTTGAAATGCGCGAGGAGCCTTGTTCTCCAACCCTTTCCCACATACATACTGTTCCTGACGTCTCTGCAGCAGACGACTTTTGAAAACATTATGATACATGGTAACATTACTAAAAAGGTCGTCTGATTCAGATTTGTTTTATAAGGGAAATGGATAAAATACTAGTAAGTCTCCGTGGAAGCTTACATATTGACGTATTCAGGAGATGAATAGCTTTTGTCTTTAACTCTTTCCCTCATATAGACGCTCTCTGACGCCTCTGCAGCAGACAGCTTTTTGAAAACATAGTGACAAAAGAAGAAATTGCTCAAACGAGCAATTTCTCCTTTTGCCACAATGTTTTCCACTTTTAGTCATAGGTTATCCATTCAATTATAGAGATTTACTATTTTTTGACAAAATATGTTCAAAGTCGTCTGCTGCAGAATTGACGTATGAGGGAAAGGGTTAACTCTTTAAACGCCAAACGCGGTCTCGCCTGAAATCAGCATGTTTGGCCGAAAACGCTTATTACATAATAAATGAAGCAGACCGATTTTGATCATAGAATATTCTACTTTAAACAATGCATTGAAAGAGTTAAAAAGAAAATTAATGCATTAAGCACATATAACGTGAACATAAATATAATAAAAAAAAACCACCACAGAACGCTTGTTTAAACTTATTTATTTTACATCAATTGCGAAACAAGCTTTCAGCCTATATTAATCATACTCGATGTCTGCTTCCTGAAAACTTAACCACTACTCGCCCAAAAACAGTGATCGCTGTCGACAAAATAAACCCGGTATGCTAAATATTACATTACATCTGTAAAATCTGTACAGGGACCATACAATAAACGTACCTTGAATGACTGAAGTATATTTAGAGTATAATTTTTCAATACGCTATTTGCACCCGACCTCGTCCGGTATTGTTAATGTGTCAGTCTATTGTTCAAACTGGTAAAAACAAACAGTTTCTTTAGAACCCTTTAACCCTTTCCCGCATTTAAAACAATTGCAGCAAAGGAATCTGAAACAGCAGGGTATAACTTTGGAATACAAATTTAAGTATAATTATTGAATAGAGTTGAAAATATTGTGGCAAATGGAGAAATTGCTCATTATGGCACGATGTTTTCATAAGTCGTCTGCTGCGTCAGAATGCGTCTGAATGAAGATAAGTGTTAAAGTCCTATTTTTAAACATGAATGTATACATTTTAAATTCTGTTATTCAGTTACATTAATTACCATTTTGACCTGTGATATGTCTGACTATGAGCATAGATGTTCGTATACCAATCGTCCAACCAACCATTGGATAGTTGTCAATAATCCATGCTCCCATGAACCCGATCATACGGTATCTGCGAACCATACGGTATATGTGATAGTTGTAGCTAAATACCTATCTGCGACCATACGGTATATGTGATAGTTGTAGCTAAAGACTTATCTGCCGACCATACGGTTTATGTGATAGTTGTAGCTAAATACCTATCTGCCGACCATATGGTTTATGTGATAGTTGTAGCTAAATACCTATCTGCCGACCATATGGTTTATGTGATAGTAGTAGCTGAAGACTAATATGTCGACCATACGGTATATGTGATAGTTGTAGCTAAAGACTTATCTGCCAATCATACGATGTATGTGATAGTTGTAGCTAAATACGGTTTGTGTGATAGCACAGCCATGCAGTCTGATACTGTCTGTCTGTAGTTTATTAGGAGGTACCGTTTTGTTTTATTGGCGAACAATCTCGATTCGTATTTGACTGTGCGAATTGCGCACAGTGCTTTTGATACACACTGGTCAAATATACCTTTTGTTGTTCATCCTTGACCGGTTTACATACTCTGAGAATTCAGTACAGATTGTATTTGATCACTTTGGTTAACTTCCGATGTGCTAACCCTAAGTAAGACAGAGAGTGTGTTACTCTACGTATGTACGATGTTTAACAATAGCTACAATGTAGGTCGGCCTAGAATATACGCATTGTCTCACTAGAGACGTCACTCTCCGCCTACATGCAAGATGGTCATACATATAACTTCCGACTATGAAATAAATTAAAGACATGTGAAAACGAAGTACTCAATTTTTGAGAGATTGGATGGCGATATAGCATCGTTAATCCGCGAAAGTCAACATTTTCGGACACTCAAACATAAAACTAGTTGCTGTTTGTAAATGTTCATTGCAAGACGTTAGACAGTTAGTAGTCAAGTCAAATTTAATTACGTACCCCCGCTTTATTGGAAAACATACCCTGTTTAATGCCATATTTTCAAATTGAGTCCTAGTTTTACATGGGGAGAAGGGTTTAATTATACCTATTGTTACCTGTGTTGAGAGAGTGGATTGAAAAATGGAGGAAAGGATAGCTTTCATATCCGACCTGTAATGAAGTTAATTTGAATATGGTGTAAATGACCTGTTTGCGGGTATCTCGTTGTATCATTAATATTGTATTTGAACATAATGTAAAAAAGTAATCTAACACAGTCGTTATTCTAGTCTAAAATGTTGGGCCGCAGCTGATCGATTTTATTGGAAATCGATTTACCGCTTAAGTCTCTATTTTCTCTCATAGCTAGCGACAAATATAAACAAAACCGGAGGAATATGTCCCGGGCCGCATGGCGTGAAATTCCTTAAAGTACT
>JASEVX010001414.1:0-16984 GCA_031761405.1 Serripes groenlandicus | reverse complement strand
AAACAAATCAGACTTAATAAGTCTTGCTATATGTTGAGTATACATGTGAACTTTCATAATGCCCAATCTTGAGCATACATATCTTTCTTTTCTTTTTTAATTACTTCGTATTTTTTTGTTTATATACTCCCGTTTTTGCTTATCATACTTCTGCTAAACTGGAAGAAGAATAGACTTTCACCTCTCCTTCCTAAGCTTGTGTCACACTTAACTTATAACTAGAGGCAATAAACCTTAATATATGTTAATATTTAAGCACCTATGTTTTTTTTATCTAATGGATCTAGTTAGAGGATTTTTATTTGTAAAAAGAAACTTGAGAAACTTCAGCTTGTATGACACATTATAGTTCATGTTAAGCAAACCGTAAACCAAATGGTTTCAGGACTAAACTTGTCATTTCACGACTAAACTTCACATGCTGAATATCACATAGATCCTAGCATGTAAAACGTTTAATCCCTACGTCAATATTGACCCTTTCTGCTCTTAGTAACCTTTATATATAGGCTATGGTAGCAATATAGGCACATATTGGCCTTCTTGTTTGAAATAAAGGGACATTTGGCCTTCTTGTTCGAAATATTTACATCCTGTCTGCTTGCACAGGTTATTTAAATGTACTGAACTGCATCTGCATCTGCTTCCTTAAAGTCATGTTTCAAAAGCATGCGCGGCGTCTTTGATGCTTTGCATCAAAATTCTTCTTGTTTAAACATTTGGTGTGGTTAGGAAAACGAAACAAGGTAAGGATTTATTCCATGTCACTATTAACTGATGGATTGAAGTGCATTATTTGTACAAATATGCACAACATTCATCATGACGGTTAATTCGGTCCTTTTGAAGCCCTCGACGACAGTGAAATGGAAGCTTTTTTATAAACCTTGTATTTAACAATTGAGCCTTTTTTTTCTGGTTTTCCTTACTTTTTTTAATGATGTATACTTATTTATTATATAGTCTAACCGATAGATGTCTCTTATTAACATATATATCGAGGGCTTGGCGTGAAACGGTTGTAACTAAAATTGTTATTTTTTTACCAAGGTTATTTACTTCGCCATTAAGTCTTTATAAGCGTTAAATCATTTTTCTTGGTAAACAATGGAAATTTAGGTGCCATTGCTCGTTCTGAGCAATGGCACCTAAATTTGCATTGTTTACAAAAGGGTCAAAATTGCCCCTAATCCAGGGTTTTCAAAATAGGTTTTGAGTTACAACCGTTTCACGCCAAGCCCTCGATATGCTCTAAATAACTGTAGTGTTTCGTGTGCTCTCTGTCGAAGTGTCAAACTTTTCCCATAAACAATCTCTATAATTGACCATATATGTATATGAAGAGAGATCAATACATCGTGGTTAAAGCAGAAATCGCTGCTTCTATAACTCTTTGGTGATGTATTACACTAGCAGTTTTATTTGTGTACTTCAAATTCAGTACATATCTTGATAAACTTGAATTGAAATAATTATGATATACAATCTTGTTTTGTATTGTATTGTATTGTATTGGCAATAGAATGAAAGGACGTAATACATTAAGAAAAAAAATCTATAGAAACGTGGGTTATATTATTAAAATTGTTAATCAACGAATGATTTAGCACAATTATAATTTCATTTGACGTAAACTGTGCAGTTACTTGTCATTTTGACAATATATAAATAAATTACAATTAACACACGCATTATAAAAAGAATATATACACAATTTACAATTAACACACACATAGAAAAAAAGAAGGAAAAATCGTACATAATGATACTCCTAATCGAGATTGACTAATCTTATATTTTGTAATGAACTAGTAATTGACTGGGAAGAGAAACCTTTTTATTTTCCGTAGTTACAGAACTGATATTTTGCGACAGGCGACTTTTGATCGTAGTTTAATTACATCATTTTTGGAAGCCGCAATGCTTTTGAATTTAGCACATGGAGATTTTTAGACCTGCCAGGGTGACCACATGTCGGGATTTCTCTTTGTCCTTTTTTATATATATTAATTTAAGGTAAATTACTTTTGAAACATCCCTTTTACACTCTATATACATGTGTGAGTTTTACAAATGAAAGGAAATACAAAGGCCGGTATATTAATTTAATGTATGTACATTTTTAGTTAAGCGAAATTCATACTGTATCTAGTCTAAACAGTAAAATAGAGAACCATTCTCCAAAAAATGTAACTAAATGTAGTCTGGTTCCTTACATCCTTTGATATATTACGCAATTTAAATATTTGACTAAATCTAAATCTAAATATTTAGTCCGCTTTTTGGATTCCCGGCGTTTTTAGATTAAGTCCGTATTCACCAACGCGTTTAAAACCGATCTCAATTTAGTCCAGTTTGTAAATTTCGTAAGGTGACACATAACACTAGCTTTCGGGATATTCGGATTTTGACCAGGGTCAAAAATAGACATAATGACAAATAGTAAGTTTTGGGTACATTTTTGGGTAAATGGTTGATTTTGATGATTATAAATGTGAAAAGTAAGCTCTAAGCATGGGATTGAATTTTTCAGTTGAACCCACTTCTCCTTCCGGTTTGACAACACTGGTTGCAGAGCTAGGCGTGAATTTAGAGGTAAATTTGAATACCATCTTTCGCTTCTTGAAAATGAGCTGGAAACGTGGTTCTTCTGACTGCATCCACAGATTACCTATTGTTTTGAGAGAATTAGCAGCTCTTCAATTTTACACTAACTCCCTGTGTTTTTGTTGGGTGATTTTTGAAATAAAGGGTCAAATAGATATTTCTTTCCTACTTTTTTCACCATGTTTCAGACCACTTTTGTGGCCAATTCTTTCAATAATATTGACTGAGAGTGTGACTTCCAGTCATTTTCCTACAATTCTGGCACTCCTTGATACAGGAAAACTCTTTTTATCAAACCAGTATGGATATTATGAGAAATAAAGAGAGAATAAAAGTTGGGGTGTCCCAGGAAACAGAAAATCAGCTTTCAACTGTGTTATGCCACCTAAGCGGCCGCGCACCGACTCTGGTTCCCGAATAAAGTTAGGAGCTAAAACAAAAGACAGTACCGTTCATCTATAGTCTATTTATAGATTTACAGTTCTATCTTTTTTTTCACATAGGTGACATCTCAATTTTCAATCATCTTAACTATTCATTTGCTTTGATTTCAATTATGTGACTTTCGTGTTCAGTATAATATCTTCCTATTTTACTATGTTGCGTGACGAAAACTTCGTCTGTCGCTTTTTGTCGTTTTCGATCATCTTTCATTTTCATTCATTTATGCATTTTGTACTTCGCAAATATCGCTGAAAGTTTCGTATATGATTGCACATTCTTGCACATACTTGATTCAAAATCAATTTTGAGTGCAATTGTAATCGCAAAATGCAGACATGAACATATTTAAACCACAGAAATATCTGTTTCAAGATAAATTACGCCGTCTAGTTAATTCGTCCTTTCATGAATATCGCGGTAAACACGATTTCGGTGTATTTTGCCTAGCCGACAACATGTTTTATCACGGATGCGATGTGAACTTCAAGAAAACTTCAAGAAAACTTAAATGAAATGAAATCTTCTGGTTCTTACAAACAAAGTGTGATCAGATTAAATGAACTGTATTTCATACAGACATTTTCAGGCACATCTGCAGCAAATATGTTTTGAAAACATTGTGGCAAAAGTAGAATTGTTTTCAACTTCATTCAATTATAATTATGATTGTTCTTTCAATTATAGAGAGTGTCCTTATTTTTGAATACAGGTAAATGCTTTGAAAGACATTTGCTGCAGAATTGTTGTATGTGGGAAACTTAATAGAATAGTGTCTTAAAATGTATTATAGATGTTCTTTTAAAAATCTTTGTCTAACAAAAAATTTACTTTAAATGTTTGTAATATAAAAGAAGTCTAAAGTCATGATTTTACAGTTTGAGAAATAATTTAAATGTTCATTTTTCTTATTTCTTCATGTGCAACGAAATATGGCGGCTTCTCTTTGATGCTTTGCGTCAAACATTCGTCTTGTACTAATTTATAATTCAATTGTTTCCAAAGTCCAAGTAGTATTTCCTGTTATTGAGTAAAATAAATAAAAAAAATACACACTTATTCACAAAACTTATCTACAGAATAAACATGGCTTCATATATTTATATACATACATATACACTTACACTTACACATAAATACACACATACATATAAATACAGATATATACTCACATATACATGCACCTTAACATACATATACATCAAAGAATACAAATATCAAAAGTGTTGTGACTCACAATCAACTTTGCGTTTTAGAGCAAAAAGTAACTGACGTCCGTTGCATAAATAAATACCCTTTTCAAACAAAAGGGAGGTAATTACGCATATAAACGTGATTTATTACACAGAACAATGCCAAATAAGATATATATGCTCTTTTAGCACAACAAAGTAACACGGGCCTTAACAGAAACGAAAAGTTAAGGACTCACGCTCTTTGTCCAATTACTTCAACAAATATATTGAGAGTCACAACACAAAGAAAACGATTGAAATGTCATCTTGCAAGTTACGTGGCAAATGTTACTTTCATCAACCCCGCAAAACCAGCATTATTGTAACAATTCACATAAGAAATGAACTTACATGTAGACTTATCAATTAACTATGTTACTCAACAAACTACTTCTTCTGCTCAAAGCTTCTTTAATCAATTTTGCAAGATTAAGAAGTTTACACTTGTTGGTTGTTTTTAATAATATAACGAATTCATACATGTTCTATTTAGGTTATCGTGGAATACTTATTTGGAATGTATTTAAGTAATGGACTAAGTTGATATAAATAGTTACTTTGCTGACCAACAATACTTGTTAAGCAATAAAACCTTTTGGCATTTTTACTAGGGAAACAAAGATGATGAAATATGCCTTTAAGTATATTCAAGTATTATTTAGCGCTAAGTCCGTTTTGTGGAATTTGACCCAGTATACACACTGTTGTAATATACAAGTTAACATTTCTCCGCTGAGTCTTTTAAAAAGTGAGATCATTGCAAAAACATTCCTGACGTTAACTTTTGTCTAAATTCCAAGATTTAATAAAACATATTACTTACCACATTCAAAGATAAATTGTTATATTTAAATTTAATGGTTAATGTATAAGAATCCTTCTGTGGTACAGTGTGTCAAATATTGTAGCGTCCAGACTTAACACAAACCGATATAAGAATGCCACGACCAATGACTGACAGACACGTCTATGCAAGACATGACTTCCAAATGATACTAAGTGAATAGCGAAGTAAACTGCAGATCCTTTTTCACATGCAGATGCATCTTGGTGCACCTGGAACAGCCGGCCTTTAAAACAATTTGATAAAAGGAGAACGTGATCATAATGAGTTATTTCTTCTTTTGTCACAATGTTGCCATTTCTATTCAAAAATCATAGTTTAATTTATCTTGATGTTCTATAACGTTTGTCCTCTAAAAACGTTTGTTGCATGTTTTTTGTATGTTTGAAATAATGAAGGGTTAAGATTTGTTTTTGAAGTACATGTGAATAAAAGAAACTGTCATCTCTGTTTATGTTGATGGACTCGCTGAAGTATGTGACCGTTTTAGACCAACTAATCCACCATATAGAAGAAGTATGTCCCTTATCCCTTTCCCACATACAACAAATCTGAAACACTCGACTTTGAAAACATCAAGGCAAAAACACGAAACATATTTTGTTATGAAAGTGAGATACTTTGTAGTACTGGCATAATAAATTGAGATGTTTTGGAGTACTGGTTTGAGAAAGTGAGATGCTTCGACGTATTGGTGTAAGAAAGTGTGATGTTTTGGAGTGCTGGTAGGAGAAAGTGAGATGCTTTGTAGTAATGGCGTGAAAAAGTGAGATGATTTGTAGTATTGGTGTAAGAAAGTGAGATGTTTTAGAGTACTTGTGTGAGAAAGTGAGATGCTTTGAAGTACTGGTGTGAGAAAGTGAGATGCTTTGAAGTATTGGTGTAAGCAAGTAAGATGCTTTGAAGTTGGTGTGATATAGTAAGATGCTTTGAAGTACTGGTTTGAGAAAGTGTGATGTTTTGGAGTCATGGTGGGAGAAAGTGAGATGCTTTGAATTATGGATGTGAGATGCTTTCAAGTATTTATGTGAGAAAGTGAGATGTTTTGGAGTAATGTTAGGAGAAAAGTAGATGCTTTGTAGTATTGGTGTGAGACAGTGAGATTTTAGGAGTAACGGTGTGAGAAAGTGAGATTCTTTGTAGTATTGGTGTGATACAGTGAGATTTTAGGAGTAACGGTGTGAGAAAGTGAGATGCTTTGTAGTATTGGTGTGAGACAGTGAGATTTTAGGAGTAACGGTGTGAGAAAGTGAGATGCTTTGTAGTATTGGTGTGAGACAGTGATATTTTAGGAGTAACGGTGTGAGAAAGTGAGATGCTTTGTAGTATTGGTGTGAGACAGTGAGATTTTAGGAGTAACGGTGTGAGAAAGTGAGATGCTTTGTAGTATTGGTGTGAGAAAGTGAGATGTTTTGTAGTATTGGTGTGAGAAAGTGAGATGCTTTGTAGTATTGGTGTGAGAAAGTGAGATATTTTGTAGTATTGGTGTGAGAAAGTGAGATGCTTTGTAGTACTGGTGTGAGAAAGTGAGATGTTTTGTAGTATTGGTGTGAGAAAGTGAGATGCTTTGTAGTATTGGTGTGAGAAAGTGAGATGTTTTGTAGTATTGGTGTGAGAAAGTGAGATGCTTTGTAGTACTGGTGTGAGAAAGTGAGATGCTTTGTAGTATTGGTGTGAGAAAGTGAGATGTTTTGTAGTATTGGTGTGAGAAAGTGAGATGCTTTGTAGTACTGGTGTGAGAAAGTGAGATGCTTTGTAGTATTGGTGTGAGACAGTGAGATTTTAGGAGTAACGGTGTGAGAAAGTGAGATGCTTTGTAGTATTGGTGTGAGACAGTGAGATTTTAGGAGTAACGGTGTGAGAAAGTGAGATGCTTTGTAGTATTGGTGTGAGACAGTGAGATTTTAGGAGTAACGGTGTGAGAAAGTGAGATGCTTTGTAGTATTGGTGTGAGACAGTGATATTTTAGGAGTAACGGTGTGAGAAAGTGAGATGCTTTGTAGTATTGGTGTGAGAAAGTGAGATGTTTTGTAGTATTGGTGTGAGAAAGTGAGATGCTTTGTAGTATTGGTGTGAGAAAGTGAGATGTTTTGTAGTATTGGTGTGAGAAAGTGAGATGCTTTGTAGTACTGGTGTGAGAAAGTGAGATGTTTTGTAGTATTGGTGTGAGAATGTGAGATGCTTTGGAGAACTGGTCTGAGAAAGTGAGATGCTTTGTAGTATTGGTGTGAGAAAGTGAGATGCTTTGTAGTATTGGTGTGAGAAAGTGAGATGCTTTGGAGAACTGGTGTGAGAAAGTGAGATGCTTTGTAGTACTGGTGTGAGAAAGTGAGATGATTTGTAGTATTGGTGTGAGAAAGTGAGATGCTTTGTAGTATTGGTGTGAGAAAGTGAGATGTTTTGTAGTATTGGTGTGAGAAAGTGAGATGCTTTGTAGTATTGGTGTGAGAAAGTGAGATGCTTTGGAGAACTGGTGTGAGAGGTGATGCTTTGTAGTATTGGTGTGAGAAAGTGAGATGCTTTGTAGTATTGATGTGGCAAAGTGAGATGCTTTGTATTATTGGTGTGAGAAAGTGAGATGCTTTGTAGTATTGGTGTGAGAATGTGAGATGCTTTGTAGTACTGGTGTGAGAAAGTGAGATGTTGTGTAGTATTGGTGTGAGAAAGTGAGATGCTTTGGAGAACTGGTTTGAGAAAGTGAGATGCTTTGTAGTATTGGTGTGAGAAAGTGAGATGCTTTGTAGTATTGGTGTGAGAAAGTGAGATGCTTTGGAGAACTGGTGTGAGAAAGTGAGATGCTTTGTAGTATTGGTGTGAGAAAGTGAGATGCTTTGGAGAACTGGTTTGAGAAAGTGAGATGCTTTGGAGAACTGGTGTGAGAAAGTGAGATACTTTGTAGTATTGGTGTGAGAAAGTGAGATGCTTTGGAGAACTTGTGTTAGAAAGTGAGATGTTTTGTAGTACCGGTGTGAGAAAGTGAGATGCTTTGTAGTATTGGTGTGAGAAAGTGAGATGCTTTGGAGAACTGGTGTGAGAAAGTGAGATGCTTTGTAGTATTGGTGTGAGAAAGTGGGATGCTTTGGAGAACTGGTGTTAGAAAGTGAGATGTTTTGTAGTATTGGTGTGAGAAAGTGAGATGCTTTGTAGTATTGGTGTGAGAAAGTGAGATGCTTTGGAGAACTGGTGTGAGAAAGTGAGATGCTTTGTAGTATTGGTGTGAGAAAGTGAGATGCTTTGTAGTATTGGTGTGAGAAAGTGAGATGCTTTGTAGTATTGGTGTGAGAAAGTGAGATGCTTTGGAGAACTGGTTTGAGAAAGTGAGATGCTTTGTAGTATTGGTGTGAGAAAGTGAGATGCTTTGTGGTATTGGTGTGAGAAAGTGAGATGCTTTGGAGAACTGGTGTGAGAAAGTGAGATGCTTTGTAGTATTGGTGTGAGAAAGTGAGATGCTTTGGAGAACTGGTTTGAGAAAGTGAGATGCTTTGGAGAACTGGTGTGAGAAAGTGAGATTCTTTGTAGTATTGGTGTGAGAAAGTGAGATGCTTTGGAGAACTGGTGTTAGAAAGTGAGATGTTTTGTAGTACTGGTGTGAGAAAGTGAGATTCTTTGTAGTATTGGTGTGAGAAAGTGAGATGCTTTGGAGAACTGGTGTGAGAAAGTGAGATGCTTTATAGTATTGGTGTGAGAAAGTGAGATGCTTTGGAGAACTGGTGTTAGAAAGTGAGATGTTTTGTAGTATTGGTGTGAGAAAGTGAGATGCTTTGTAGTATTGGTGTGAGAAAGTGAGATGCTTTGGAGAACTGGTGTGAGAAAGTGAGATGCTTTGTAGTATTGGTGTGAGAAAGTGGGATGCTTTGGAGAACTGGTGTTAGAAAGTGAGATGTTTTGTAGTATTGGTGTGAGAAAGTGAGATGCTTTGTAGTATTGGTGTGAGAAAGTGAGATGCTTTGGAGAACTGGTGTGAGAAAGTGAGATGCTTTGTAGTATTGGTGTGAGAAAGTGAGATGCTTTGTAGTATTGTTGTGAGAAAGTGAGATGCTTTGTAGTATTGGTGTGAGAAAGTGAGATGCTTTGGAGAACTGGTTTGAGAAAGTGAGATGCTTTGTAGTATTGGTGTGAGAAAGTGAGATGCTTTGTAGTATTGGTGTGAGAAAGTGAGATGCTTTGGAGAACTGGTGTGAGAAAGTGAGATGCTTTGTAGTATTGGTGTGAGAAAGTGAGATGCTTTGGAGAACTGGTTTGAGAAAGTGAGATGCTTTGGAGAACTGGTGTGAGAAAGTGAGATACTTTGTAGTATTGGTGTGAGAAAGTGAGATGCTTTGGAGAACTGGTGTTAGAAAGTGAGATGTTTTGTAGTACTGGTGTGAGAAAGTGAGATTCTTTGTAGTATTGGTGTGAGAAAGTGAGATGCTTTGGAGAACTGGTGTGAGAAAGTGAGATGCTTTGTAGTATTGGTGTGAGAAAGTGAGATGCTTTGGAGAACTGGTGTTAGAAAGTGAGATGTTTTGTAGTATTGGTGTGAGAAAGTGAGATGCTTTGTAGTATTGGTGTGAGAAAGTGAGATGCTTTGGAGAACTGGTGTGAGAAAGTGAGATGCTTTGTTGTATTGGTGTGAGAAAGTGAGATGCTTTGTAGTATTGGTGTGAGAAAGTGAGATGCTTTGTAGTATTGGTGTGAGAAAGTGAGATGCTTTGTAGTATTGGTGTGAGAAAGTGAGATGCTTTGGAGAACAGTAGGGATGGCAACGAATACCAAAATTAGTATTCGAATATTCGATCACAAGATATTCGAATATTCGAATATTCGAATATTCGACCCATTTGTGCATGCTTACCAAGCAAAGACTTTATTAATTCTTTATTTATCCAGTGTACTCGCATTTGGTGTTTCCGTTACTCCGATGAATTCGTATGAAAAAAATGTTCGTGAAAAATACGTTGGTAAAGTGCACAGATTTTAATTTATTGATCCCATTCTTAATGTATTGTTCGAAACATTTAGCTTGATTACCCTGTTTACAACTGAGGTTTAATCTTTCTCTTGCTGCATATAACTGAACTATTGTTGAAATGCTTTTGTAAATGACATATAGATGTTTGTTTATTCTGCTCCGTAGTTACAGAAGGGTTATCTATGGATCTAGATGGATGTTTGTTTCGTAGATGATTGCGGAGGTTGGTTGTAGTTTCCTGGTAGGACATCTCCGCCTCACACAGAGTACATGTAGCTATTTTCTCAGATCGGCGGAAATACTTGTGGCAATGCAAATCGCATTTGGGTGTATTTATGAAAATAATAAATTACAATAATAATCTAGATAAAAAAAGGTTTTATTTCAACAGTTTGATACTTGAACAAATAATGAATGAACTTCAAACACGTGCTACATATCTGCATGTTCGAACTTACCAATCCAGGCTTCTTTTATTATACAAAATGTGAAATACACCGCTACTTAATTAGTAACAGCTTGCTAGGATAATAACACCGCCAATATTGTCTGATTGCCTTATTCTAAAAAGCAATACCTACATAGAATACACGATGAAGTTACGGTGTTTTGGAACGAAAACATCGGTATTGTATCGATAGCCTAAAGCAGGGATTATCAGTTTGACATGTTATACACTATAGTTAAGACCTAATAACACTGTTTATTTCGCCTCCCACGAAATTCTAGCAATTTCATTGGTTAAAGCCTGTCACGTGCACACCCCCTATATTTCTATAGGGGGTGAGTAAATTCCATAGGGGGTGAGTAAATTCAATATGGCTTCTATTCTCAGATCAAGCTGACTGGAAGTTTTTTTCAGTTGCCTATGTTAAAATAGATCTATATACTGTATAATATCTTGATATTTTTAACAGCGATTTGTTTACAATATATATATCATAACGACTACGAAGTTGAATATCATGCAAAGTAACTTCCCTTTCCATAGAAAAAAAAAAAATCAATGAATGTATAAAAATAATGCATGTCCTACGCTTGTTAATTTTTTTTTTTTTTCCCTCATTTATAACTGATTTATTTCATCAACCACCTTTCATGAACAAAACAAATTTATATTGTTTCATTTCATTATTAAAGTGGGTTTAGTACTAGGAATTTTAAAAATACTGGGACCAAATACTAGGAAAATGACGTCACGTCATCGGTTTGACGTCATAACGCTAGTGATTTGGCGCCAAAACCCGTAAATTTCATCTAGAAATATTGTAAATGTTAATGTAAATGAAAGAGTATCATTTTTTTTTGCTCATGAAAGGTGGTCGATGAAATAAATCAGTTATTTGGTCTGTTACTGACCCACTACTGAAAAATAGGGGGTATGTTGAATGTATAGGGGGACTCGGCTAACGCCCCGCCCCCTATAAATTCCACAGACCCCCTATTTTTCCGTAGTGGGTCAGTAACAGACCAAATAACTAATAGTAATTAGGTCTTTGACATATTGATACTTTATAAACTATACGTAAAATATAGACCATCGGTAACCCTTTATTTACAGCTTATGAAAAAAATAAACATGAAGAAATTTATTTTTATTTTTTAGTGTTGAAAATCTTGATTTCATCGAATATTCGAACCATTATATAGTATTCGAATATTCGACAGTATGATCGAATATTCGAATATTCGTTGCCATCCCTAGTTTTAAGGTATAGGTGTGAGAAAGTGAGATGCGTTGGAGTAATGATGTGAGAAAGTGAGATGTTTTGGAGTACTAGTGTGAGAAAATGAGATGATTTGGAGTACTGGTGTGAGAAAGTGATATGTTTTGGAGTACTAGTGTGAGAAAATGAGATGATTTGGAGTACTGGTGTGAGAAAGTTAGAAGCTTTGGAGTACTGGTGTGAGAAAGCGAGCTGCTTTCGAGTACTGGTGTGAGAAAGTTAGATGTGCTGGTAGGGGCAAGTGAGATGCTTTGTAGTATTGGTGTGAGATGTTATCGAGTACTAGTGGGGAACAGGTAGATGCTTTGAAGTATTGGTATGAGAAAGTGAGATGTTTTGGAGTACTGGTGTGAGATTGTGAGATGTTTTGGAGTACTTGTATGAAAAAGTGAGATGTTTTGGAGTACTTGTATGAGAAAGTGAGATGTTTTGGAGTACAGGTGTGAAAAAGTGAGATGTTTTGTAGTATTTGTGTGAGTAAATGAGATCCTTTTAAGCATGTTTTTTGAGAAAGTGAAGTTCTTTGAGGTATTGATGAGAGAAAGTGAGATGCTTTGGAGTAATTGTGAGAGAAAGTGAGATGCTTTGAAGTATTGATAAAAGAAAGTGAGATGTTTTGGAGTATTTGAGTATTGGTGTGAGAAAGTGAGATGCTTTTTGAGCATTAGTATGAGAAAGCGAGATACTTTGGAGTACTGGTATGAGAAAGCGAGATACTTTGGAGTACTGGTGTGAGAAAGCGAGATACTTTGGAGTACAGGTGTGAGAAAGTGAGATACTTTGGAGTACAGGTGTGATAAAGCGAGTTGCTTTAGAGAACTAATGTGAGAAATCTAGGAAACAGGGGTGTGTGAACATGCAGTCATAATACGACTTAAAATGTGTTCAAAACGGCGTTAAACCCAAATCAACAGCAACAATACTGTTATATACTAGAAAGACATGTATATTTCCTTCATCAGATAAAACAAGGGATACATTATATAGCTCCTATTCTGTACAATATGATCAAGCTGGTCATAGTTTGATTTATTTTATACTTCAAAAAGATAATTTTAAGCCTTTTCCAAATACATACGATTTCTGACGCCTCGTCGGCAACAGTCGACTTTAACCACAAGTCTGTATTTATGCAAAGTCTATCGTGAGTGTTCATTGTACGACGATGAATCAAAGCGCTGATAGCACTAATGAGCGAAGGTACTGATGTTGACGCTGTAACTCTGAAAACCAGCATGACAATAAGTATAAGACCTGTATTAGGTTCAACACATAAGAAACAAATGAATTCTGTGTTACAAAAAAAATCCTTTAACACTTTCCCTCATACGGCAATTCTGTAGCAGACGACTTTGAACATATTTTTTACAAAACGTGTAGATGCGTCAGAAAGCGTCTATATGAGGGAAAGGGTTAAACTTTCTATGACTAATTTGTGTGTGCAATGCAGATCCTGATCGGAATACGCAGATGCGCTAATTGACCTTAAAGAATAATTTGAGTATCTGTCCACTCGCAGTAAATAATGCAATAACACTACCTTGGTATTATCATGGATAAGTGTATTGTTGTTGAAACATTTTACATCTTATTTGCATCAAAATATATGGACTTACCCTTATTGTTGAAAGTGCTACTTTTGATACAAAAAAAGGTTATGCAAAATATTATATTATCCTTGTGTATGTTTATCCGAAAGACATTAATTAAACCTTAATTCAAAACACAGAGAAAAGGAATAACGGAAGAGACCATTTATTCATGCCCTGTATGACCGCTCTCTGAACTTATTGAGCGAGAATCAGTTATATAATCGAGATAGTAACAGGAGACCTCATAACCGTTTATGATATCTGATAGTTTTACAACTTACCTACCGTTTTTCTCTAAACCGAAATTAGAGGCCGGCGAATTGGAACATATCCAAACAAAAATATGGGAATAATAAGTTTAACTGAATAAAGCGGGAAGCGTTGGCACAATGATTTTCAAGTGTTCTGCTTAATTTCCCCTAATACAGGGACAGTGTTATACACTGTCCCTGCCTAATAACATGAACGCAGATAAGTGGCGGAAAATGGTATAAGAATAGCTGTAGCAAAGTGTGTGATATCTAGAATATTGAATTAATGTTCATGCTACAGGTTTGAGACATTGTGTAAAAGGGAGGAATAAGTCATTTTGAGTAATTGTTACATTTTCTAGAAAAGTTTTCAAAATTCACCCGCTTGATTTGTGTCGTATTCTATCATGTAAAGGGTGAACACTGACAGTTCATTAATGAAAACGTTCGAAGCCTGCCATTTCAAAGTGTTCCTCTGAGTTTATCAGTTTTCTGTGTATATACATTATGATATTATAAAACGTTGTTTAAAGTGATTGGGTGACTAGTCTACAGTGTGATAATATTGAATGAAATCAAAAGTATTTGACATTGTACATATTGATAACAATCTAGTCCACAGTGGAATTACTTTTTGAACTCATTCATGAGGAAGGCGGACTCGAGCAAAACGGCCTGTCGAAAGTAGTGCGATGCGAATAAAAGCCAATCAAATGAAGTAATCTCAAATCTTTCCGCGGTTGAGTGTGGTTGCAGCTTTAAGTTGGATTTTCGAAAGCAGGCATGCTATGAGCTTTCGGATCGCTTCGCGACCCTTCGCTCAAAAACGACACTATTGTGTTAAGTATGTTATGATTTGGCCATTCTACGTACGACACTAGTAAAACTGCATTTATGCACAGCATATTATAATTTGTCACTCTACGCAGATAGAACAAGACCCCAAAACGCCAGACACGGTCCACAATAATTCATTACATATCGTTATCAATGTTATCAGGGATCACATACAATCTGGCTGATATGGTTCTTTATTGAAATTAAGGTTGGCCTCTCGCCTACGTACAACACGTTTTTCCTTTCTTCTGTGATTTCTGATCAAAACCATTATACATTGTGTAGTCAATTGATTAAAGTGGTGACATCAAGAAAAGGATTTTATGGAACAAATCTTTTCGAAGGAACACGTGTCATTAAGTGAGAGCGTGACTGACCGACAAACATGCGACGGATATGGAATATCCCTACATGTATCCTATTCGGCACTCCTTGGCTGATTTCGGTACCCTACATCTAACGTTAGATGTAGTCTGCCGAGATGTTTTGAATGTACCTGTCAAGGTAGACGCTACAAGTGAGGGTTAAGTTTATAATAGAAACGGCGTCTAGATGGTTTAATCGCGTATCCCTTTAGCTTGTATATGTCTCCATACTGTGGGTGTGTTCTTTATAGTATGTGTACAGGATGAAATAGTAAACGCGATGATACTCTTTAATCCCTTGTTTTTTAATAAATATGACAAACAAAAACAATAGGCATGGTTAACAATTTCTATGCTAACGGCAATTAAAGGCTTTTGCAAACATTGCAGATTCAGATGAGACACGAGCTGACTCTTCTGAAATCTTTATTATTTGCCACGTTGACATTACATTTAACCAAATGTCCTATTGGACGAGAAATAGAGTTGTCCAATTTTCCTCATAGAAGAGTCGACTTCATGAAAGTTGGCAGTGTAAGAGTTAAACAATCAACGTCACGCCAAAAAAACCGATGAGGTTTTGAAATTACTGCCATTCATAAAGAAACCGCTTCCTTTTAGAGTTTTACTACCATAGACATTTTTCAGGGGATTATCTAATGTGTGTACGACTACATACCGAACATATGGGGATACTGATTAGTGTTAATGGAGTCCCCTTTGTCGATTTTCTTGTGGCGTGTGCAATATACATTTAAGTTGAAGTGATCTGTATGCGGTAAATCACTAGATACGGATCGTATCCTTTCCAGTATGACAAGCGTTGCAAGTATTTCTACGAAGCACTCCTGTGTAGTGTTGTTTTGAAACGTAAAAGCATTTTTGCGAATTATAATAAATTGTATTACACTGAAATGTTATTGTATTATTATTATTTTGTAAGTAGTATTATAAAAAGGAGAAGTAGCAGAAGCAAAATTAGCAGTAGTGCTAGTAGTAGCAGTAGTAGTAGTCATAGTTGTAGTAGTTTCTTTATGTATATATGTATTTGTTTATATATTTGTTTATTTATTATTAATAGTAGAAGTAGCGAAAGAAGAAGTAGAAGTAGTAGTGGAAGTAGTAGTAGTAGTAATAGTAGTAGTAGTAGTAGTAGTAGTAGTAGTAGTAGTAGTAGAAGTAGTAGTAGTAGTAGTAGTATAAGTAGTAGTAGTAGTAGTAGTAGTAGTAGTAGTAGTAGTAGTATTGGAGTAGTAGTAGTAGTAGTAGTAGTAGCAGTAGTAGTAGTAGTAGTAGTAGTAGTAGTAGTAGTAGTAGTAGTAGTAGTAGTAGTAGTAGTAGAAGTAGTATTATACATTTATGTATTTATTTGTTTATTTAGTACAGGGGATGTAAGATATTACAAATACAGCATTTGTGTTGAGGTCGGAAGGTGTGGATTGTGAAATAAATATGTACACAATACATATTTATACACAGGCACGCCTTGCTCGTCTTAATTTGCATAAACCGATAGACCACTTATCAACGGACATCGCTTCTAAGTAGATTTGGTTAAATTTGATTTCGTTGGGTTTTATGCCGTTTTCAACATTATTCCGGTTATATCATGGCGACAGAACACTCATTCATGATTCCTTGGTAAACACACAATTACTAGGTTAAGAACTGTACCTGAGAGGTATACTTTCAATCTGCTTTCAGTTTCACCAGTCCTGTATTATGTATGGAAGACTAAATTGTGCTTTCGGATGCCGGAATGTTTGGAGATAATTTATCTCAGAGAAAGATTCCAATCAGAAATTTTCAACGTGGATGTGTATGTCAATTTGCTAATTGAGTGCATGTGTTTAGCAGTACTGTTGATTTACACCGGATACACCGTGATATTATTGGTACATTGTATACCCTTTCGCTGCCAAAGGCAATTAAATGTTTTTGCAGACAATGCAGATTCAGGTGAAACAGCTCACAACGAGCTGTCTCAAATAAGATATTAAATTTGACCAAATTTCCTGTTCGACGAAAGGTGGAGTGGTCCAATTTTTCAACATGGGAGATTCGACTTTTTGAAACTCGGCAGTGAAAGAGTTAATAGAGACCTGACCTGGAACTGCAGTACACACATCGTTTT
>JASEVX010001413.1:0-17025 GCA_031761405.1 Serripes groenlandicus | reverse complement strand
TTGTACTGGCCCCCAGTCTTCTATAGTTTTAGTCTATACTATTGATCTATTCGACTATCCGTAATTTTCTTATTTCACAGTTCACTCTATACTATTGCCTTGCATTTGGGTGTGTGACCGAGAATCGGTTTCAGTCGAA
Source organism: Serripes groenlandicus (assembly GCA_031761405.1). Lineage (NCBI taxonomy): Eukaryota > Metazoa > Mollusca > Bivalvia > Cardiida > Cardiidae > Serripes > Serripes groenlandicus. Next base: position 16,886 of record JASEVX010001413.1, on the reverse strand, counting down.
ATGTTTGTTCACGTGATTGCGTCATAAAACTTTAAATCAAAATGTTCCATCTTGGAGGCTTTATAATGTAAGTTTTTCTACGAAATTGAATTATATAATGTTCATAGTATGTACACATTGTGGGAAAAGGTTCTTTTCAATCCCGAATTTATATTCTGGAAAATAGAGGCAGTTTGTCATGTGTTTTCGTGTGTAGCATGTTTCTGATATTAGTCAAAAATAAGCCTGCATCTTCCAATGGTTGTATAATTATGACATCTTAGAATGGCTTTGTAATTCTATTTCAGTATTCAGATCAGTGTTGGTAGATTTGGTAAATAATGCTTAATTTTATCAGAAAATATCGCTATATAGTAGTTCTTGAACAATTATTTGTATCCTCAAATTGTATCTTTAAGTTGTAATAATGACCTAACTACATTGTGAGCTCACCTGTAGTTACGCCTTTGTTGTTTCAATGTATTCCTAAGTTTGGCATGGAATAATCTCCCTTGGTAATAATAACACCTATTAAATTATTGTATACATTTTCTTTATTTTCAGTACTTTACAAGTTGTCTTGGTCAAAAATGAAAGCATCTATTCGTCAAGTTGGCGTGTTATCGTTCTGTCAATTACGGCTAGAACACACATATGCCTATTCTCATTCACATTCTTGCCTACAAACTTTCTATAGCATTATGACTGACAGCAATGTAAGCAGTGTATTGGCTCTAGCAAACTTTTTAATAAAGGCATTCGACAAGAGGGAACAATGCATTATTGTTGAATAGCCTACATATCTAAAGTCGTTTCATAATAACAGTTTACCGGAAAACGATAGCATGATATCCTCGACTACTGAGAGAACTATAAATATATAATATGTATATGTAAATATGAATATCTATTGTATACTTTAACATGATAATCAAAATAATCAACTATTTCTATTCTGGGCTGGAGGCCTTATATAACAATAAATTCATTCATTCATTCTCATCAACTAGTGACATTTCTTTGCACAACTTCCGATCTCCCTTTCGCATGTGATACAATTTCGTACACTGAATGACCTCTCGTGTGCACAATCTGCATTATTTGTTGAACAAGTGATAGCAAATCGATGTACGACAAAGTGATAAAGAATACATTATTTGTATGAGATTCGGATTTAATCGAATGCATAGCTTTGCACAATGGTACAGTTAAGGAAGAATATATATATATCTATACACAAAGGTCGGTTTAGGTTAAAGAATATACAGCTATGCACTTTGGTCGGGCTAAGGTTAACGAATTTATAGCTTTGCACACGTTTCGGATTTAGGTTAAAGAATATATAGTTTTGCACACATTTCGGGTTTAAGTTAAAGAATAAATAGCTTTGCACACGTTTCGGGTTTAGGTTAAAGAATATATATATATGCACAAGGGCTCGGTTTAGGTTAAAGACTATATAGCTTTGCACAATGTTTCGGTTTTAAGACTGTATAGCTTTGCACAAGTTTCGGGTTTAAATTAAAGACTCCATACATTGTGTACAAAGTTCTACACAACGTTCGGGTTGAGAATATGTAACCCATAGCTTAACACAAAGGTCTGGTTTAACTTAACATTACCATACTAAGCAAATACTAGTGATTACATCTTGACCATCGTTTATGGCTGCATTTCACCAAGGATTGTTTTTTCCAATCGGCCTGATCTGGACCAGATTGTCCCTGATGAATCAATTTGTTTGACCGGCCCAATTTTTGTCGTCCTGAGTCGCCTCCAATCGCCCCCCCTTTTTGACCCGATATAGTCCCGACCAATGGACCATGGCGGGTGGGGGGGGGGGGGGGGGGATCACGGACGTTCCTCGCGCGATCGACATGTTTCCGGGGCGAAAGTACCCGCAAGGTACACGGCAAAGGCCCGATAGAGACCTGCTTCTCACGACCCTCGGTAGAGAGCGACAGAGGCTATACGAAAGCTCCAGAGGGCGGCGAGACATGGGGACCTTTAGGGGACCCTCGGACGACCACAGGCCGACGGTTTTCGATCGGCTACTGTTTTTTAACATGTTTAAAAACAGTAGCCGATCACTTTTTCGGTACCCGACCCTCGGAGGACTGAGGCGATCGCGCCAGATCTTCCCCCGAAGGTATAGGGTAGTGTTCGACAGTGCTTGCAGGTTCCCGACTATTTTCGCAAAAATGCGGCCGATCGACCAAATACGGATCGCGTACTATCGGGATCAAAACAATCCTTGGTGAAATGGCCGCTTTAACATCAAATACATGATCATGCTACATTTATTGGTCACGAAATGTCACGATGTTATCATGAAATATTGAGAAGATTATAATGATACTTACCCAAGAATTCATTTCTAATGCGAACACGATCTTTGATATTTTCGTTGGCGAAGATGATGGCGTTAATTAAGGCCATGATGGTGGTTTTATAGGTGGTCAGTTCGGACTTTCGGACTTCATTGACCAGTATGCTCATCCTGTACTGCAATTTCTGCCAACTCTGTAGGACCAAAAAAACAACACGTCATAAACCGTGTCCCACATACAGACGCTTTCTGACGCCTCTGCAGCAGATGCCTTTTGAAAACATTGTGGCAAAAGGAGAAATTTCTCATTATGAGCAAATTTCCACTTTTGCCACAATGTTTTATACTTTATTCAATAATTACACTTTCATTTATAGAAATTTTCAAAAATATTGCCGAAATGTTTTCTCAATGATCTACTATCGATTTGTTGTATGTGGGATAGGGAGCGTTACACTTCTGTTCGTTAACTCTTTCAGCGCCGAATTGTTTAAAGTAGACTATTCCATGTTCAAAATCGGGCGTCTCTCCATTTCTCAAGTTATAAAAGTTTTGGACTATTTTGATAACTAAAAGGCAAACAATGCTGATTTCAGGTGAGACAGCTCGTTACGAGCTGAATCACCTGAATCTGTATTGTTTGTAAAAACCTCAATAGTGCCTTTGGCGCTGAAAGAGTTAATATAACCGGAGCGTCTGCTAACAGTAGCGTATCCACCATTGTAATCAGAGTTCAACTATTTTACTGAGGATGCTATGTAACCCTTTACGAAGCCCAGACGACTTTTGATTCATCTGAAGAAGACGACTTTTGAAAGCCCCGTGGCAAACGCAAAACTTGATCAAAAGGAGCAGTTTCTCTTTTGTCACCATGTTTCAATTCCTTTATATAATCATACTTTTCATTCATAGAGACATTCAAAGTTGTATGTACATGTTTTAAAAATCGTCTGCTGCAGATTTGTTGTATGTGAAAAATCATTAATTTGTGTATTCAATAGTGTAAACAAACGTGACCATGATCAGAACGCACAACCCGGTTATATTGTTGCATGGACCCTAGACGTCATACTGTAGACGCGGTTTAATTGGCGATTGTTTTTATTGTAGCTACATGTAATTTGGCGAATCTGTAGTGATTCCGCTAAATGTCTTAATGGCAGTTTCAATATTTTCAACTCATTATCTAAATCATGTTTTAATTGTCCAGCCGAGCCCTGGTAGCTCAGTCGGTAGCGACTCGGGCCGTCAATCCAGTGGTTGTGAGTTCGAACCCCAGCTCGGCCAACATTCTTTCCGACGTTTGACAAAAGTCACTGTGACAAGCGTCATTCGTCTTTCACCAATGGGATAACAGTCTATGTGGAAAAGTAGCCAGTTGCTTAGAAAGTATGTTATGTGGAGTACTGGTGTGAGTAAACCAGGAAACATATGAGTAGGTGAACTGGCTGGCGTGACATGACTGAAAAATTTTTGAAAATTGGCATTAAACCCCAATCAATCAATTCAATTGTCCAGACGCTACATTTATTTCCATCTATAAATATTTTCAATATAGTTGACGGTAAATTTATCGTTTGAAGTATCGGTTCACCGTTCACTTCATTGGATATTCGTAGAGTCGTCCGCTCTTTGAATATTTGAATTAAGGACAAATCAAGGGCGGCTTGGCGTGAAACGGTTGCAACTAAAATTGGTACTTTTTTACCAAGGTTAATCACCTCGCCATAAAGTCTTTTATAATCGTTAAAACATTTTTCTTGGTAAACAATGGAAATTTAGGTGCCATTGCTCGTTTGGAGCAATGGCACCTACATTTCCATTGTTTACAAAGGGGTCGAAATTGCCCCTAAACCAGGGTTTTCAAAATAGCTTTTTAGTTACAACCGTTTCACGCCAAGCCCTCGAAATATACAAATGAATGGATATACTTGTCGAAAATGGAGAAATTGCTAGTTTTGAGCAATTTCGCCTTTTTATGACAATATTATCGAAAAGTCGTCTGCTATACGACGCTAAATTGTCGTCTGTACCAGGTTACGGTTGATATGCCCAACGTAACAATACGCCTGCATTCGATACTATCAGACTCATCGTCTATTCTATGCCCAGGAGATGCGGTTCCCCGTAACGTGTTGTTATAAAATGATGAACGTATTGATTGAGACAACCCATGGAAAAAGCAACCTTCAAGAGTTTATAAAGTTTACGAACAGTTGTTGTTTAATCTGGTTATGATAATCCCGATCAGACTTCGCGGAGTCGCAATCTGAGCTGGATCTTTGCTGATCACAAAAGTCGAATTGCCTGCTCTCAGCGTCTTAACATTTCATTTGAGGAATAAGACAATAGTCGCCTCTGCAGTAAACGACATTTAAAGGCAATGATGACAAGGGTCGTTCTGCATTTAAAGGCAATGGTCGATCTGTATAAACGACACTGGTCGTTCTGCATTTAATTAATTAACGACTAGTGTCGTTCTCTATTAAACGACTATGGTCGTTCTGTTTTAAGCGACAATGATCGTTCTGCATTAAACAAATATTTAATACAGTTGATTTTTTTGCCTTTAAGTTAGCGATTAGTGATAGTTTGCATTTTCGGCAGTGTTTTCATCTTTATGTGAAACGTAAGCTTCCAAATATCTATATGCTTCATTTTCTTCCTTGGATATCTTTGAAAATAGCATATATGAGCCGTTTCACGAGAAAACCAGCATTATGGACTCTGTGCGTAATGTATCGACCCAGTTCAGCTAAGCGCAGTCCGCGCAGGCTAATCCGGGCCGACACATTCCGTCTCAGGGGGGAAAGAGGTATAGAGTAATGATTCCTGAAACAGAAAATCAACAGGAGCCGAAATGTATCTGTCCGGGTAAGCCTTAGCGGCATGTTTAGGCTGATCCGGGTCGATACTTTACGCAGAGTCCATAATGTAATTCGGCTCATATTGTATCAGAAATAGTTTATAGTAGTACCTACCCTGTATCTTTCCAGTGCATCCAAGGTCAAGTAATAACCGTCTTTAGAGTACACACATAGGGCCGAGAGTAACTCGAAAATCTGCATCTTCACCATGAGGTTCTTCGTCTCCAATGCTGTAATGATAAAACAAATAAATCTGAAACATTTCAAATACACAGACGATGTCCGTCGCTTCTTCAGCATACGAATGCTACCACAATGCTTTGATTTTTGTTCAACTAGATCTGTTGTTCTTTCAATTGTAGTGAGTCTCCATATTTTTGACTACATGTTTTCAAAGTTCTATTCTGCTGCCGGTTGTTGTATGTGGGAAAGGATCACAGATAATTACACTGTTGATATGTATATAAGTAAGCTGATATTGCAATAATTAGACTCTTCCAAATTCAGAAACGCCAAGATTGGAATGGAAAGAAAATGGATGTTATTAAGATGTTCATTAACATCGAATAGCAAGTTTTTGTTATAATTATTATAACAAATTATCTTGTCCTAACAACGTTACCATAAGACATAATATTGATTGATTTATTGATTTGTTTCACGTGCTTTTAGGCCGCTTTCGACATATGTTTTCCAGTTATATCAGGGCGATTCATTGATAAGTTACTGATCTATTTATCCTTACACTAGCCAGTCAGTCGTAATGATAACCCCGCAATCCTGAGCGCCAAGGAAGGCAGCCATTTTACTACCATTTTTAAAGTATTTGGTATGACACGTTCGGTGATCGAACCCGTGACATCCCGCAGAGGTAGAGGCGGACGCTCTACCACGATTCCGCCTAGGCGGCCCTATGACATGAGACGTCTGTGTCTCACATTTAGGGATGTGGAAGTGAAGTGAAGCTGATTGGGATACAAAACTAGATTTGCTTGTAAAGTTGCATCTAGGATTTTTCTAAATGTAGGCGGAAAGTGCAGACTTTGGTGAGACTAAAAGTTTGGACAGGCTCGCATGAGGCGTCCGTTCCCGCAGGTGCGACCATATCCCTTCTAGCCATGCTCGGCTTAAGTGTACTACATCTTGAACTGATTTTCCAATAATAAGGTAATAATTGTAATATAATGACCAATGCATACGTTTAGTTAGCTACGTGACCTGGTATCAGGGTTTGCTAATTGCTGAATTAAAGGCCTCACAGTAAGTGTGTGTATTTCATTAGCAAACGTAGTATAAATAGTAATACTGGCAGTGCTGATAACTACATGTAAGTGGCCATTTTATTTGGGAGTTATCTGTTTTGATTATGAGTTTAGGGTTTCCCAAGTTTTCGAAATTCCGTTATATCATGACATTACTACTAACTCCAATGACTTTTGGTCAAACATCAATTCTTGTTTTCATTCAGATTTTGAAAGACTCTCATACAGCAACGGTGGGTTTTTTTCTAGGTTTTTTTTTTTTTGTTTTTTTTCATTTAATTCCATTTTGCTTTTGGGGTAAAACTATTTAGAAAATGGTTTCTTACAGGAAGTTATCTTCATAAAACGTCTTTAGTACTCTGTGTTAACTCTTTTCCTCATATGACAATTCTGCAGCACATGACTTTGAACATATGTTGTTAAAAAAATAGAAAATCTCTATAATTGAATGGATAACCTATGACTTAAAGTGGAAAACATTGTGTCAAAATGAGAAATTGCTCGTTTTGAGCAATTTCTTCTTTTGTCACTATGCTTTCAAAAAGCCGTCTGCTGCAGAGGCATCAGAAAGCGTCTATATGAGGGAAAGGGTTAAATCCTTAGCTAAGATATGGAGAATCTACAAACTAATAATACTGGTAAAATGCCTCTTAATGTAGACAAATGCAACAAATATAACTTAATGCTCGCATATCACAATATAAAGGTCTATCAGTTTGCATGAAATATGCATGAGTTCTGCTTCATCTTCCTGTTGACATGATGATACATTCAGACCTTTGAAAGAAATCGAATAACTTAACCCTTTTTCCACCTATTGACGCATGTTGACGCATCTGCAGCGGATGACTTTTGAAAACATCGTGACAAATGGAGAAACTGCTCAAAAGGAGCAAATTCTCCTTTTGCCACAATGTTTTCAACTATATTCAGTAATTATACCTTCAATAAGAGAGATTTTCTGTGTTTTTGTCAAGTTCTTCTCAAAGTTGTCTACTGCACATTTGATGTATGTCGGAAAGGGTTAAAAGGAGTTGACGTGTGTTTTTTCTGAAATGGGCGGGGCGGTGGAAAGGGGGGGGGGGGGGGGGGGGAAAGATAAGTACATGTCTATATGACGTCATGAGTATAGTTCATTATTTTACACATTATATTACATAACAAACACATATCAAAACATGTTGATTGAATTGAAAGATTAAAGCTTATAGTAATTCTCTCGATTACGTGATTTGCATACTCGATCCCGGCAGGATCACAGGTACCCGGCGTGTCATTTTTCCCACGCTATCGTATAATATACACTACCGTACTATAAATACATAAAACTATATTTTGTATGTAACGATGTTTTTTTTTTTTTTTTTTTTTTTTTAATTATTTATTTATTAAGGGACAGACCTCCACGCCGGGAACCTGTGGGCAGGGTTCACCATACTGTCATGGCTTTCCCTCCCTGCTGAGTGTGGCTTCCAACACCCAAAGAGTGTTGTACTGTCTCTCTTGATATATCCATCAAATCGGAAAAAAAAGTATAAACATGAGTTGCAAAAACTAACTTTTTCACCTAAACGCATGATGACAAATGCTATCATTAGATCTTCCATGATACACAATGGATATATACATTATTCATAAACTTACCGTTTTATATAATCGTTTATGCAAATAAGGAGCCTTTACATCATAAGTACACCTGATAGGTAAACTTTAACCCTTTCCCTCATACGACAATTCTGCAGCAGACGACTTTGAACATATTTTGTCAAAAAATAAAAAATCTCTTTAATTTAATGGATAATCTATGACTAAAAGTGGAAAACATTGTGGCAAAAGGGGAAATTGCTCGTTTTGAGCAATTTCTTCTAATGTCACTATGTTTTCAAAAAGCCGTCTGCAGAAGAGGGCTCAGAAAGCGTCTACATGAGGGAAAGGGTTAATTAAATGGTAAACTGGTCGTCAGATATGATAGTTTTTGAGATATCTGCTTTGAAAACATCGGAAGATGACCTTTGTAACATGTAGGAACATTTAAAAAAGTTAAAAAAAATATTGTGGAAAAACAGAGACACTCCTCATTGGAGCAAGATCTCCTTTTCCGGCAATATTTTCAAAGATAGTCTCCTACAAAGACGTCAAATGTCGAGTGTTTAAGGGAAACCGTTAATTTTAATAAATGACATACAGGGTTGGGGTTTTTTGCATGCACTTGTTGTCTATGATCATTTAAGTCACGTCACGTGTAAGCCAGCCTTATGGACTTTGCAACTAGATATCGAGGGCTTAGCGTGAAACGGTTGTAACTAAAATTGGTATTTTTTTACCAAGGTTAATCACCTCGCCATGAAGTCTTTATAAGCGTTAACTCATTTTTCTTGGTAAACAATGGGAATTAAGGTGCCATGGCTCGTTCTGAGCAATGGCACCTAAATTTGCATTGTTTACAAAGGGGTCAAAATTGCCCCTAATCCAGGGTTTTCAAAATAGGCTTTTAGTTACAACCGTTTCACGCCAATCCCTCGATATGACACTGATCAGACTTTTCCTACTCGCTGTCCGGTCAGTGTATTACTATCAATTAAAGGTTCTAACCACCGCCTTGGTGACTCGGTGCGGGAGGTCGTGTGTACGATCTCCGGCCGTTTCATACACTAAAGACTAGTAAAATTGCAGCTATGAATGCCTTTCTTGTCGCTCAGGGTTGCGGGGTTAATAGTACGACTGACTGTCTTGTGTGAGGATAAATGGACCAGTACTGGTAACTTACCCAGGAAACGCCGTGATTTAACTGAAAAATTGTTGAAAGCGGCGTAAAACACCAACAAATCAATCAATCAATCAATCAATTAAGGCTTCTAAAGATCACAAAGAAAGAAAAGTGTGTACGTGAGTATTCGGATCCGATTCGACCTTAATCTTAAAAACTATGATCCTTAGATCGACAAAAGTGTGGCATGGCTTCTTGTGTGTGTTAAGATCGCCCTTAATTTAAAGGGACTGAATCCCATATGAGAAAAAAAAGAAAATTGTTAAAAATTGCTATTACCTTGATGTTTTTGCATGTACGGCATTGAGATTTGCTGACTGATGTACTACAATATATGCACACTATTAATATTGCGGAGATTTTTCGTTATTTTGCATTGTAAAATCTACTGGGTTAGTAACCCAGTAAATCTAAAAATATCGCTGTATATTTATCACGCGATCACTACAACCGAATTGACACTCTCCTTCCCAGAGTTGTTGTTCCTTACACTCACGCATACATGGATGTAATGAGTCGATAGTGTTAGAGAATGCCGAATTGAGTCCACAAATTCAAATGAGCAAGAGGAAATTCCACGGTATTTTTAAACGGGAAAACACGGAGCGGACGTTTTTTTAACTGCTTATTTCCTATGAAATAATGAAAAACAAGACTTATACAACCGTCTACAACATTCCGTTACATATATATCAACGTATTTTGGATTAATTAGAATAAGTATAAAATATAACGATTTTGGACCATTATGGTGTTCAGTCCCTTTAAACTTAAACGCTATTCTAAGAATTAACCGTATTGAAAAAAAATTCCCTTCTTTGAACCGTAAGAGCCGGGTTAATGGGTCTGAAAGATTAGAATCAATGCAACTATTTAGCTAGAGCAGGTGGGTTGGTATTTATTGCATCCCTTTATATATGTTATCTCGATGTAAATATAAAGTGTGGGACCATTAATATCTTTTCTGGTCCGCCGCAATATGGCCTAAACTGTTGAAAGTTATGTTAAGTAAACCCCAAACACACCGTGGAAACAAATAATAACATTTGGAAATGAGTTGGTATAATTTTAAACATTTTGGATTAATTACAAATAGCTCATTCTGTGCCGTTTAACGTTAAACCACATATGTTTAAAACTAGTGGCTGCTTCAGATACATCAAACGTATTATTGTTAAGGAGATATAGGTGTTAATGACTTGAGCTGTTGATGTCTAACCTATCAATAAGTATAGTGTTTTGACATATACATGTTCGAACAGCTTGGTAAAGTAAGCAAAGTAGCAGAAAGGTGGAACGAGATGTCATTGTCGCTATGCCTTTCTGCATGTTTGCTATCTTGACCAGGCGGTTCGTAATAGCGTGCCTTCACCTTGGAATGCTCTCAGTATCGGATTTATTGGTTTAAAAATACAATTCAAAACGTTAAGTGAGACTAGTTTTGCCATCACAGTCACAAGATGCCGACAAATCATCTGAAAGGTTCGGGTATTTCCGTCACAATTTGATGACCAATCGGGTCCAATTCGGCTCTTTACGGATATAGTCGAGATGACCCGATGGCTGGAGTATGAAACACTTATTCAATAAGTATTCAAATTGAAGTTGTTTGCGAGACTTGCCGATGTTTTCCGATCACACGCACGCGCTAAGTGTCTCAAGTGTATATCATGAAACAATTTTTTTAAAGGACGGGGGGACCGAAATCCTTAGTATTTCCGGACGTTCCTTAAATTTCGGACAAAACTATTTCGAGGACTGTTTTAGTATAAATAACTCCCACACAAAGACCTGACTGTTTTCTTGTGAGAAAGCAAACTTCACACCGCTGTACCATCGATTGATTAACCCTTATCCTGCTGAATTCATTTTATCGATTTCTGTGGGAATCCGCTGTGGTCGAGTGGTTAGCGTCGGGGATTTCGAAACCGGGTGTCCCGGGTTCGATCCCCAGTCGCGGCACTACGGTCATGGTGGAGTGCCCTTGGGCAAGGCACATGTTCTAGCCTAGTACTGGTTTGTTTACCCAGGGATCATGAATAATTAAATTTAAATGCGCGCTAAATGACCTTAGCTGTCGATGCGCCGTAAAACAATATACATTCGTTCATTCGATTTCTGGGTGGTTAGTGGTAGAGCATTCCCTCGGGTGCGGGAGGTCGCGTGTTCGATAACCGACCAGGTCATACCAAAGACTTAAGAAATGGTAGTAAGGGCTTTCCCTCCGTGACGCTCAGGGTTGTGGGTTTAGCAATATGAGTAAGTCGCTGGTGTGAGTATACATGGACAAGTAGTACTGGTAACATCCATGAAACGCCTTAACGCCTTGATATAACTGAACAATAGTCGAAAGAGGCGTTAAACAGTTAAATCAGGGACACTATATATTACATATATTAATATCGTGTCCCTGGTTAAATCAAACAAACAATTTTATCGATTTTGTAATTTGTTCGTTTGTATGGTGTTTTACTTCGCCTTCAACCATTTTCAGTTATATTACGGCGTTTCTTGGTTACGTTACCAGTGTTACTGGTTCATGTATCCTAATATCAGCGTGTAAGTCGTACTGCGAACCCCACACTCCTACGCGCGTTACTTCAATTCGTAAAGTCTTAATTGTAAGTGAGCTTGATGAGTTCGTGCAGGCATTATACAAAAGAATAAGTACATGATTATAGTACGATATAAACACATAGTTATCAATGTGCACGTACCTCCAGTTATTCATCGTTCGCAAATAATATGTATCGCTTTCCCTTCATACAAACACATTTTGACGCCTATGCAGCAGGCAACTTTTGAAAACACGGTAACAAAAGGATTAATTGTTGATAATGAGCAATTTCCCCCTTTTGCCACAATGTTTTCAACTCTTTTCAATAATTATACTTTCATTTACAGATACGTATCATATGTTTTTAAAGATATTTGCAAAATCGTCTGCTGCATATTGTATTTTATCACATAAATACCCTTATTTTCAAGTTGAGAACAAATCACGGAACAACGATATCCAACATGTGTGATAACAAAAACACGTCATACACGCGACTACTGATGACGTCATTTTGACCTTTATCTTTATTATGTTTATTGTTAAGTTGTTAAATTTTACACATTGAAAAATGCAATAATACGTTATTTTGAATAAATAACGAGTCTTAATTGTTTAAAACATTTTTTTTTTTTTTTCTTCTTATTCAAAAATGATGAGGGACTACTTTTTTATGCGGTGAATCAAGTTCTCATGAAGAATAGGTTATTCGGTCTTTGTTTTGATGTTGTCAATATTTTTCATTAAAACACACTGTTTAGGTGATAAACAGAATCCATCACTCGTTTTTCTTTGGAGAAGATTTCTTAAATTCGTCTCGAAAAAGAGAGTTATTAACCTCGCCAAGAGGCTCGGTTAATAACCGTCTTTTTCTAGACTCATTTAAGAAATCTTGATCTCCAAAGAAAACTCATGATGGATCCTATATGTATCTGGGAAAGGGTTGATGTCGTGTATAGCAGGATAAGGGTGACCTGGAGAATAATTACTTATTCATCTAAGCGTGGGAAAGTAGTCGAACTTTAACTGCTCTAGTAACCTAATGTACAGCTATTGGTCCAGACAGCAAACAGTCTGTTGTGTATAAACAAGTATACAAAGGTAGCATTAATGTAAATGATACACGATAACAAATATCGGGAAATACCAGTGAGATAAACATCTTTTTGGGAACATACTCATCAAAAATACATGTCCAATAAATACCATAACTTTTTAGGGTGATGACACAATTTGATATCTCACCCAAACAGAAACGAACACATATATCCTATATGTGAATACATCTTTCCTATACCCTGACTTTGCATTTTCTCTATTTAATACAGTACGTGGATTGATTGATTGATTGGGGTTTAACGCCGTTTCAACAATTTTTGGCCGGATTGCTTAAGCAATTCCGGTCTATAGATTGGCGATGTCCGTCTGTCTGTCTGTCCGTCAACATTTTGGTTAAAGTTTTAGGTTAGGCAAAATGGTTAAAGTTTCTGGTTAAGCAAAATCTCAGCACAAGAAAGGGTTGCAAACTTGAAACTTTGCCTGAAGGTAACCAGTAACAAGTTCTATTGATTTCTATTGTTACTTTGACCTTGACCTTAGTTTGTCGATTTTCAAGGTCAAATTGCCGACAATCCGGCCTTACCGTCTTCAGCGGTTTCTTGTTCAGTCATATCACGGCGACCAGTTCACATACTCATGTATTTCCTGGTTTTCCCACACCAGTACACCACACAACATACTTTTGAAGCAACTGGCTGCTTTTCCACATAGACTGTTAACAGCCCATTGGTGAAAGACGAGTGAAGCGGGTCACAATGACTTTTGTCAAACATCGGAAAGAATGTTGGCCGAGCCGGGATTCGAACTCACAACCCCTGGATTGACAGCCCGCGTCGCTACGGACTGAGCTACCGGGGCTCGGCTGGCTCAGAAAAAGAACATAGGTAACGTTTAATCCGGCCGTGGCTAGAGATCAACCCTAGGGGAGTGTCCAAAACCCTCGTTGCGAGAACTGGCTATAACTTGACAATAAAAACTTTAGTCTAAACGTTTAGCAAAGATGTCAAATTGTCTTCATATCAGATACCGTAATTACTGGTTTAACCCTCTCCAACAAACAACATATCTGTAGCAGACGACTTTGGAAACACCTCGATAAAAATTGGGACAATCTCTCTAAGTAAAAGATTATGATTATTGAATAGAGGTGAAAAGATTGTGGCAAATGGAGAACTTGCTCATTATGAGCAATTTCTCCATTTGCCACAGTGTTTTTCAAAAAAGCTGCTGCAGATGCGTCTAAATGCGTATACAAATGGCAAAGAAAGGGTTTTAACATTTATAAAACGGGTCAAAACTGTGCGTTTTATTTTTTATCAACAAAGGACATGTTGTTCAACAAAGGTAGTATTGTTTAAACCAAGCATCGTAAAAAAATAATAGGTCCATACTACCTAAGCTTAAATGGGTGGTTTTACGTTAAACAATCGTTTACATTATAGAAAACCAAATTAGACCGGAGCAAATCCGTTAACTTAACCTTTACTTGGTGGCTGTACCCGACATTAACCCTTTCCCACATACAACACATCTGCAGTAGACGACTTTGAAAACATTAAGGCAAAGATATAAATTTAAAAAATGTATATAAATGAAAATGTTATAATTGAATAGAGTTGAAAACACTTTGGAAAAGGGAGAAATTGCTCATTATGAGTAATTTCTCTGTTTGCCATAATGTTTTCGAAAGTCGTCTTCTTCTCAGGCACCAGCAAGGGTCTGTATGGGAAAGGGTTAAACAACATTTGCGGATCCTGTTAAGCACGACTATAAACTATAATTGAGCCTTCCAGCGAGAAAACCAACATTATGGTCTCTGCGTAATGTATCGACCCAGATCAATCCGGGCCGACACATTACGTCTTAGGGGGATAGATGTATAGAGTAATGATGCCTGAAACAGATTATCTACAGGAGACGAAAAGTGTCTGTCCGGGTAAGCCTGTGAGGCATGCTTAAGCTGATCCGGTCGATACTTTACGCAGAGTACACAATGTTGGTTTGCTCACGGGATCATAATTTGAAATTTTCCCTTTTGGCCACAATGTTTTAAAACAAATTTTTTTCAAATAGAGGCTTTCCATATTTTGCCTGGATTGTATCAAGTCTAGATATTAAAATCGGACTCCATACCTGGTAAATTGTAAACTATAATTATAATGTTGATGGATTATAGTGGTAATTTGTTTTTATCGATGCATTGTTGTTTTTTTAACGCTAACCAACTCACTCGTATAGCCAACTGATGTTTATAACTGTTTCCCTTATACAAACGACATGTTGCAGCAGACGACTTTTAAACAATGTCTTTCGTTTATGATACTTGCTTATGACATGCAATTGAAAAGCTGGTTTCTTAACCCCTTTCCCTTATACAGCCGACATGTGCTGCCTTTGCAGCAGACGACTTTTTCGTTATGATACGGTTTCTTATTCGTCAACTGACTGGTACCCCGAAGGTCGGTTTCTTATGTCACGAAATTAAAAAGGCTGGTTTCCCTTACACCCTTTCCTTTTTGCAGACGCATTTTGACGCATTTGCTGACGATACATTTTGAAAAACATTGTTGTGGTATAAGGAAAATATTCTATTGATGAGAAATTTCTTCTTATGCCACAATGTTCCCAATTCTATTCAAATATGATACCTTTATTTTTAGAGTCCCCTACCCCATATTAGTGCGTAATTGTTTACAATGTCATCTGCTGCTGATTTGTTGAATATAGGACGTGTTAAACTAGTATCATTTGACCGTAGACTAAGAATACATTATTCGGTCCACTGAACTGGCTAAACCCTATACTTTCGTGATTGTTCGTGCCTCGGTTTATATAGGGATACTCGGTAATACGAACATTCACGAAGGAATCACGGTCATTCACGAACATTCACGAACATTCCCGAAGGTATCAGGAACATTCACGAACATTCACGAAGGTATCACGAACATTCACGAACATTCCCGAAGGTATCGTGTTAACTAATTATTGTTTGAGTGTAGTGAATGATGAATTCCTAGTCCGCGGTCAATCCATCATCTGTACCACAGTCTGGTGGCAACAACACAACCTTCTTAATGTATAAACAATAATACCGTGTTTTGCCTGATTTCATGTTTTTTAGTTCGAAGTTTTATCGGATTGCCAATGACTCGGCCAATGGCACATCTGCTAAAGTCCGATATTACAAGCATGAGATCAGACAAAACACGATGATGTGTGTTGCTGTGGTACAGTTATTCAATATCTCGAGGAAAGGCAAGACGAAAAGCAAATTTAGTTATGATTCATTGTTTACCTCTGAATCGGATCTGCTCGGCTAAACTCGGAAGTTAAAGTCGAGACAATCGAACGTCACTCAGGTTTAATATACCTAAAGCGCAGAGAATGTGGGTTATGTCCGCTAGAAAATAGTCCCCATGTTGACATCCGACAAGATCCAAAACCGTCCGCATGAATTAGACTCATTCGGAACAAATTTGAACCGGTATTACGTAATTGTGTTTGTTCCCCGCCTTAGATTTCATACTGCGAACATTTCATGCATGGACTAATGACATAAGTAAATAATAAAACCTTTAGTAATTATTGAAGACGGTGAGATAAAATTCATCTTCTGATAAAAGCTTTGTGTTGTTGTACGATTTTGAGTGTATGTTATTGTACGAATTTGAGTGTATGTTGTTGTACGAATTTAAGTGTATGTTATTGTACGAATTTGAGTGTATGTACGATTTTGAGTGTATGTTGTTGTACGATTTTGAGTGTATGTTGTTGTACGATTTTGAGTGTATGTTGATGTACGATTTTGAGTGTATGTTGATGTACGCTTTTGAGTGTATGTTGATGTACGATTTTGAGTGTATGTTGTTGTACGATTTTGAGTGTATGTTGTTGTACGATTTTGAGTGTATGTTGATGTACGATTTTGAGTGTATGTTGATGTACGATTTTGAGTGTATATTGTTGTACGATTTTGAGTGTATATTGTTGTACGATTTTGAGTGTATGTTGTTGTACGCCACTTATAACAATTAGGTGACCAGTACTACTGGGCATTTTATTC
>JASEVX010001412.1:0-17036 GCA_031761405.1 Serripes groenlandicus | reverse complement strand
ATAGATTCAGAGGGGGACAGAGAGACATATAGATTCGGAGGGAGCAGAGACGAGCAGACAGACAGAGCAGCTCAGAATAGACAGAGAGACAGGAGACAGAGTGACAGAGCAACGAGAGAGAATAGCGAGAGATAGAGAGAGAGAGAGAGAGAGAGAGACGAGAGAGAGAGAGAGAGAGAGAGAAAGAAAGAGATGGAGAGAGATACAAGGAGAGATACAGACCATGGGACAGACAGACAGACAGACAGACAGACAGACAGACAGACAGACAGACAGACAGACAGACAGACATAGAGAGACAGAGCGACAGAGAGACAGATATACAGAGAGATACAAAGCTGACAGTACATCAATTAATTAATCTATTCATCAGCCGAACTTATTATACCTCCAACAAATTTGTTTGTTCTTTTCGAGTTCGAATGAACGCGAGTCCATCCGTACGGACTAGAATATATTAATATGCAGTAAAGATATATAATACGCATGCAGAAAAGGCAGGTATAACAAAACTCGCGCATCATCGCGCAGATTCAATGTGTTCTACAAAATGTTCAAATCAGTAGCAAAATAAATGTTTTTTTACCGTTGCAAGTTGTACAGACAAACTTCCTTGGAATGGTTTATCAGGAGGTAAGATTTACACGTGGATTTCATGTCACATGTTTCATATTTTGAGTAGATTTATTTAAGATTGAACAGAAATTATGAAAATTTCCACATACTATGTTTTTATGTCGATAACGCATTTAAAATCATCGAATATTTCTCGTTAATTTGATGTTTAATCCGACTGACTCTGTGCCTTAAGCGTCGCCTGACCAGGTCCGATACTTTTTGCTGCACAATTCCTAAACCTTGCTATGGAGTCTTCCAAATATAAGCTGGATAAGTCCATTTGAAAAGAACTAGCCATTATATTGTATTTCCGCCTTGTTAGCACATGAGGCTGTGTCTGGCGATTTAGGCTCGTGCAGATTCTCCAAATTGGAATCGTTTAAAGTTGCATTTGCCTAAAACAAGTATGTCGACACTTCGACGGTGTTTGAGCAATCTCGTCAAAAACCAGTCTTAGACTGACCTTGTCGCCAGCAAAATTGTTAGGTATAATAATGGGAGGTAGCAACCGGAAATAAAGAAATTCAAGTCAGGACCGAGCATTGGTCGCCACTGTACGATTTGTATTATATAAAAAGAAACACACGAGCACCTGCTAATGCACATTAAAATGTATACGGTTAATTTAAGACGACATTGTATTGTCAGTCATCTCCGGTAAGTGACCGATAAGCTCACGCACTATAACGATCTCTTACGACTTCATACGGAAATCGTCCAGCCCTCAGTGGTATAGTGTTGAAAGTGCCCGTCTCACGAGGGGAGCCAAGGGTTCGATTTTAAGTCGGACATATTCATGTTTTATGCAAATATGTCGCATTTACAACAATGCATTGTTCTCGGTCTCAATAGGAAGTGTTGAATTTCAGATTCTGTATTCTTATGTATCATGGAGACATCTGAGCGGGGATCCGGATAGGGGAGGGTATTCTTGCATGAGGCGAACAGAGTCGTGTAAAATCTTCAGATGAATAGTGTGTACTGTGTTTGCGTTGAATTACTTCTTTCCATAAGGCTTCCTATGATGAATATGAATATGATGATACACGACTTTCTTTTGAAGTCCATCTTGTAACAACCGTCCTGTTCTCTGAAACCAAAAGAGATAAAAAGATTACCAAATGTGCCATATGGTGTATTTGGTTTAAAGACACATGCTTTTTTAATGAAGAAAACATTAGTTGATAATGAGCCACGTTTAAACGAACACCGACGTTCTTTAAACCAATGCCAATCACAACTTAATACCGTAATTAGTCGGGATTTTTAGTCATATAGTCTCGTCGAAAGCTTTACTGCAATAAGTCCATTATATTCTTGTATTATAACAAATTCAGCATTGAATTTCTTCAACAAAATAATTCAGCTCCCATGTAACCCATGTATTGACCCCTTAATAGGAGTGATTGGGTCAAGGTCATCCACACTCACACCTTACAAGTTTGATACATATTTCAAAATTATATACATGTAGCGGTCAGTTTCTCCTTAACATACAGAAAAAAATCGTTAGTGTCCTTAAACTCGAAAGTTGAAACACAGACCATGTAAACACTTAACTTTTGCTATAGAAACGAATACAGTGGTAAAAACATCTCCGATAAGGAGCAATTTCCTTCTTTCTTGCATTCAAAACAGTTGAACACTAAAAAAAGCTTGGAGACTGCACA
Organism: Serripes groenlandicus; assembly: GCA_031761405.1. NCBI lineage: Eukaryota > Metazoa > Mollusca > Bivalvia > Cardiida > Cardiidae > Serripes > Serripes groenlandicus. The sequence goes on along the minus strand of JASEVX010001412.1, from coordinate 14,748 downwards.
TTTTCCGTTTAGATGAACGTCTGATACCCTAACTTCAGAAAATATTATAACTTTTGAGCTGTCCCGCGAGAAAGCCAACATTGTGGAGTTTTGCGTAAAGAATCGACGGGGAACAGCCTAAGCATGACGCATGACTCTTTTTATCTATCCCCCTGAGACGGAATATGTCGGACTGATCTGGGTCGATACATTAGCGCGAGGCAAAAATATTGGTTTTCTCGTGGAGCGGCTCATTTAAGAATGTGTCACTCAAAGTAATTTCCTTCAATCTTTACTTCCATGAGTAGCTTTCTGCATTACTGAACACCATTTTCGGATCATAGATTTGTCTTGATTGTTGTCGAATATATATATGATGTTAATGAAAGCATATTATGTACATGTATCTTGGAATTAGTTTTCAACAATGAACAGACTTGTTCAAGTCTATTCCAAAATCACCATTTCCTAACTCAGACGTCAAGAAAGTAGTCGTCGTCAAACAAAAAAACGATGAGCTGAACTTTGAGATATCAGCTATGAACTTAGCTTAAAAACTTTACCTTACGCCCAGTCCATAATGTTTGTTTTCTGGCGGGACGGCTCATGTGTTTCTTCGAACACTCTTGCTCCACTTTGTTTTACAAAGTCGTCTCAAACTAACACGTGATTACGCCTCAGCAGCAGGCGAATTTTGAAAACACTGTAGTGAAAGTAGAAATTGCTCATAAGAAGCAGTTTCTCCTTTTGACACACTGTTTTTAACTTTATTCATTAAGTGTTTTATTTTTAGAGAATTTCCATATGTTTACGTTATGGTTTCAGAGTCGTTTGCTGCAGATTGGTACTTTAGTATGAGGAAAATGTTTAAAGAACTTACCTTGCATCTTCCGCCTCGGCATCGTCGAGTCTGTCTAGTGCCCTTGCGACCCCATCCTTAAATGTTATAGAAGAGGCATCTGTATATATGTCTGGTTTAAGACCTATCGCTTACACAGACGCATTTTCGAGCCTCTGCAGCAGTCGACTTTTGCAAAACATAGTGACAGAAAGAGAAATTGCTCTAATTAAACTCTATTTAATTATCATACAATTTTGGAAATTGTTTAATTATTTTGCTAATGAGTTCAGAAATTCATCTGCTACAGATTTGTTGTATTATTGGCAATGTAAAATAATTACCAGTTGTGTCTTTTTGGTTGATTTTCTTAAATTGCTTAAACATCTGTAAAGAGTTCTTACAAATGAGTATAATGCATATAACTTAAACATTCTTCTTATTTGAATGTATCTTGTCTGGATAGACTGTCGTTTTGAAAGAATGACAATTTAAGTTGTGTTTGTTTGAATGGTGTTTCACTCCGCATTCAACGGTGTCTCCGTTTTATCACGGTGTCTCAATGGTTACTTACCAGTGCCCTTCTTATTACTTATATTGATTTGTCAAAGGGCCACGAAGAGTTTTATATTATTTCAGGTACTATTCAAATTCAGACTCAATCACAAAAACCTTCACCACCATCAGTATCATCATCATAAACATCATCATCATCAGCAGCAGCAGCAACCAACACACAATATGTATCATCGTCAAGCAAATTCTTATAAAGAATATTGATAACGCTTTATGTCTGCTTCCGGTATATTCGACTAGTGATCATGCTTTTATTGTTTAAAAAAGGGATTTTATCCACACTCTCAAGGGAATTGATTTGTTTTATTGGGATTTTACGCCGTTTTCAGCATTATTTCAGTTATATCACGGCGACAGTTCACTTATTCATGATCCATGAGTAAGCAAACCTGTACTAGGCTAGGAAATGTGCATTGCCCAATGACATTCTACTGAAACTGTCATGCCGCGACTGGGAATCGAACCCGGGACGCCAGGTTTCGACCACGAATTCAACACGGGTACATTTGACCCATACAGAAGTCGTTCTAACGGAATCTCTGCGCATTCTAGCTTTATCATCATTGTTTAATGTTATCATTACTATAATTCTTCTTAGAATTAATATTATAAGTAATAGTAGTAGTAGTAGTAGTAGTAGTAGTAGTAGTAGTAATAGTAGTAGTAGTAGTAGTAGTTGTTGTAGTAGTAGTAGTTGTTGTAGTAGTAATAGTAGTAGTAGTAGTAGTAGTAGTAGTAGTAGTAGTAGTAGTAGTAGTAGTAGTAGTTGAAGTAGTAGTAGTTGTAGTAGTAGGAGTAGAAGTAGTAGTAGTAGTAGTAGAAGAAGTAGTATATTGTAATTCTTACCGACTCGCCTTCGCTGTCGCCTTCGCCTTCGCGTTTGTTTATTGTAGCATCAAGGTTCAGTGCACGAACAAGTCTTGCTATCTGATCATCAAGATCCTGGTCCTTGTTATCGTAAGCATCTAAAAATAGACAACGCATTATTGCTCGTTGCGATCACTGATGTTACTTTGAACCTTTTACCATTGTGGACCATGAAAGAAGAAGTTATTATTACCATGAACAAAATGTAAATGTCTCGGTCAAAAAACAGTTACAGTTTATTGTAAAACGACTTAATTATAGTTCATTTAAACGGAAAAATATATTTTCAATATTTAAGTATCTGTTTAATTCATTCTTGTAATTGCGATGATATTATAAATATCTACTTATCCTGGATATTATACAATTTCAGGTTTATGGCATTAGGAGCACCTCGGCAGACTGCGGTGAATGCTACCAAATTGGCCGAGGAGTGCCGAATGCGCTATATGGATCTTTCCACTCTATTTATACGAAAAAAAAACATAAATGGTTTTTTTCGCTTATAGTTAACGGGTGTGAGATTTTTTTTTTTTTTTTTTTTTTCAATAACCCATGAAGCTTTCTGAAATGAAACTGGAAAAATCCATGGGGGCCGCCATTTTGGATATGTATAAAAAGCAGACGTAAAACACAGATTGAAAATTATTGTCAGCTTTTTTTTTTTTTTTTTTAAATCGGTATTTTGGATATGTATAAAATGAGCAGAAAAACACGGATTGAAAATTATTATCGTCTTTTTAATCATTTTTTTTAAAATCGATTTTTGAGTATGTAAAAAATGAGACGAAAAACACGGATTGAACATTATTGTCGTCTTTTTAATCCTTTTTTTTTTTTAAATCGATATTTCAGATAATTTAAGTGCTGTGTTATGTGGGAATTAACATTTGTACGAAAAGTTAAAAATAAATGGAACTCTGTAAGAAATATGTTTTCCCGTTAGTCAAAAAATCGACAGCATTAACCTGTACGCCCGAACCTAAATTTTGACTGTATCGTAGCCAAAGAAGGACGTGACGTCATTTCCGTAACACTTCATCTTGGCGTAACGTCAATGGAGCGATGTCGTTTCCCGCAAAAAATGTGGTATCAACATGAAATACCCAAAATTCCTATACATGAGCTATTGACTCACTCATTCAAAGTATAATTATTTATCAAACATTGTGGCAAAAGCATTACTTTCTCATAAGGAGCAATTGTTCTTTTGGCGACAATCTTTTCCTAAATTGTCTGTTGCAAAGGCCTCAGAAACCATCTCTAATAGGGAAATGGTTTAGCAGAAATGTGACCATTTACATGATTTGTTCCAGTCATATTGACTGGTTGAAAAAGGCAGTCGCCAAGTGGCATAAGAAAAGGGCTGATCTATTTGCTTCTTTACCATAATGCAGGTGATCGATTTAGGATCATCTTGGCCCTCATGTTTTAACCTCGTTCATTATAAATGTATTCCTTGATTTTCTGAAAGTCTTTACTTTATTATTTTCTATTCGTAATAATAGACGACAGCAATACGAATTCCAAATATGTTTTGATAATGCAAGAAACATGACATTAACATTATTATTGTCTAGTCAATTACTCATAAATCCCCTTTTATGGCCAAAGTATGCTCTTTAATTTTTGTTTATAATTATCTTGCGTTTTTTTCGTAAATAGGTAGTACCTATAGATATATTACGAAAAAAAAACATGAATGGGTTTTTTCGCTTATAGTTAACAGGTGTGAGATTTTTTTTTTTTTTTTCAATAACCCATGAAGCTTTTTGAAATGAAACTGGAAAAATCCATGGGGGCCGCCATTTTGGATATGTATAAAAGGCAGACGTAAAACACAGATTGAAAATTATTGTCGTCTTTTTAATCATTTTTTTTTTAAATCGATATTTTGGGTATGTATAAAATGAGCAGAAAAACACTGATTGAAAATTATTGTCGTCTTTTTAATCAATTATTTTATAGTTAACAGGTGTGAGATATTTTTTTTTTTTTTCAATAACCCATGAAGCTTTCTGAAATGAAACTGGAAAAATCCATGGGGGCCGCCATTTTTCATATGTATAAAAGGCAGACGTAAAACACAGATTGAAAATTATTGTCGTCTTTTTAATCATTTTTTTTTTAAATCGGTATTTTGGGTATGTATAAAATGAGCAGAAAAACACGGATTGAAAATTATTGTCGTCTTTTTAATCATTTTTTTAAAATCGGTATTTTGGGTATGTATAAAATGAGCAGAAAAACACGGATTGAAAATTATTGTCGTCTTTTTAAATAGATATTTAAGATCATTAAAATGCTGTGTTATGTGGGAATAAACATTTGTACGAAAAGTTAAAACTAAATGGAAATCTGTAAGAAATATGTTTTCCCGTTCGTAAAAAACCCGACAGCATTAGCCTTCTACGCCCGAACCTAAATTTTGACTGTATCGTAGCCAAAGAAGGACGTGACGTCATTTCCGTTACACTTCATCTTGGCGTAACGTCAATGGAGCGACGTCGTTTCCCGCAAAAAAAGTGGTATCAACATGAAAGACCCCAAATTCCTATACATGAGCTATTGCCACACTCATTCAAAGTATAATTATTTATCAAACATTGTGGCAAAAGGATAACTTTCTCATAAGGAGCAATTGTTCTTTTGGTGACAATCTTTTCCTAAATCGTCTGTTGCATAGGCCTCAGAAACTGTCTCTAATAGGGAAAGGGTTTAGCAGAAATGTGACCCCTTACATAATTTGTTCCAGTCATATTGACTGGTTGAAAAAGGTAGTCGCCAGATGGCATCAGAAAAGGGCTGATCTATTTGCTTCTTTACCATAATGCAGGTGATCGATTAAGGATCATCTTGGCCCTCATGTTTTAACCTCGTTCATTATAAATGTATTCCTTGATTTTCTGAAAGTTTTTACTTTTTTATTTTCTGTTCGTAATAATAGACGACAGCAATACGAATTCCAAATATGTTTTGATAATGCAAGAAACATGACATTAACATTATTATTGTCTAGTCAATTACTTATCAATCCTTTTTGTATGGCCAAAGTATGTTCTTTAATTTTTGTTTATAATTATCTTGCGTTTTTTCGTAAATAGGTAGCACCTATAGATATATTAAATATGTTTATCGCATGTGTGTATTGTTTCATGCTATAAATATATATTTTCAACTAGAAAAGCAACGAGTAAACATGTATTTAAATAAAAGGCTTAATAAGAAGCTGTATTGGTTTTGGAAAAATGTTAATGCTATTTTAATAAATGTGTTAAAGACGAGTGTTGAAAACATTGAAGCAGAAGAAGAAAAGACTCTTGATGTGCAATTTCTTCATTTTGTCACAATGTTTTGAGGTTAATTATAAAAAATACACTTTCACTATATAGAAACTGTCTATGGTGTGTTCACGTTCTAAATTTGGGTTATCTTTCAAAACGCCTAAACGGAAAGCTAGTGGTGATCTAATCTGATTAATTATGCCTGTCTGTTGGTCTCCTATTGAAACACATTCACAACTTCGTAGAACAAAGTAATGAGATAAATGATTTTGTTTACTTGACTCCCAATTTTCTTAATTTCCTGGCAGTTGTTTACTTACTCCTCAACTTTAATAATTTAAGTATTACATGTATCAATTAATTTTGGAAACATCTATGCAAATTCATCTGTATTGAAATTTCTATGTCAGTATGCGTCCGTACATATGGAATCAGCGAGTCGAGTATATTTCGTCTAAAGACTGTTACGATCCACCGCGCAACCCTTTGTTTGCTGCAGTTCGCATATATTGTCGATTGTTGTGTTAACCCGTTCATTGCTCTGCGTTCAATGAACACTGAACCAAATGAACCGTCTCGTGAAAAAACCAACATTGAATAGAGTATAGAGCTGGATCAGTCTAAGCATGCCGCACACTTTTCACCTCCTATGGATTTTCTGTTTCAGGAATCATTACTCTATACCTCTATCCCTCTGAGACGGAATATGTCGGCACGGATCAGTATGCGCGGACTGCGCAGGCTGATCTGGGTCGATACATTACGCAGAGGGCATAGTGTAGGTTTTACGCGAGACGGCTCACATATTGATTGTAAGTCATAATACAACATAATTGTTTACATGCCACGACCGCTCACCATTCAAAACGTTCGGTTTTGTTTTTATTGAAACTCGGTTATTGTTGTTGGCATCATAGAAATCGGAAGAAATATGATTACATTACGTGACGTTTTCTTTGCTATGGAAAGCATGAAGGAAAATAATTACTAAAATATATTTAAAAAAATGAAATATGTTTGTGGTGGTTCTGGTTTTAAATAAACTTCTAAATTATATATTGTATTAGGAAAAGAATTGACACCATTATAAGGACTAAGAAAATTACAATGAAATGTGTCATAATCCACCCCTGTAAATGCATTCACAGTTTGAAACAATAACTTATTTAACATCTCCAATTCAATACAAATGGTTGTAAAGACAGTTTTAGAAAGGTTAAATAATCTTCCGGCTGCAAGTGAGGTGAAGATTTGCAGGCTAATCTGAATCGTCATTGTACTAAGATGCATTAAGACCGCAAATAGCCAGACGAGGCACCATTGTTCACCTGCTGATATGATATTACAATTGGAAGACATCAGAGGAGAAAAATGTGAATGTTCTAAAACTGGAAATCGAGTTTTCAAACAAAGTGTGTCTCGACTTAAACAAAGATGTTATCAAAAGTCATCCGCTGCAGTGGTATTTATTAATGTTGCCTGTACCCGGAAAATGGTAAATAAAACTTAATAAACAAAATGAAAATAATGAAAATGGTAAATAAAACTTAATAAACAAAATGAAAATAATGAAAATATGAAATAAAACACTTACATCTAGCGGAGGTGTAAGCCGCAAGAACGACCACCAAAACGCTGAGTACAATCATTTTCCTCATTGTTGATATTTCAACTGACGGTGAATATGTTATCAAAATCAGTTAGATGGCTCGTTTTTAAAGTGAAATCTGTTGACGTTCTTATCACACCATCTCCATGGATTGGATTAAAACAAACAAGGCGGAGTTATTTACAAGGTGCGCATCATCAAGTTACATTAAACATTAAATATGTTTTATGGGATATGTCACAGTCGTCTGCTTTTATCAATAAGTATAGAAGAAAATATATAAATTTGAAATATAGTGTTCTTGTATTGTGGCCAACCGTGGGGTTACTCTATAAATAGCCTTTCGTTCGTTTCAACAATGCAGGGACACTATAGTACATGCAATATAGTGTCCCTGAACAATGTTATTAAACTGAATATGCATAGTAGTGATGTTCGAATAAAGACCGCTCCTAGTCTGTTACCCGGCATAATGTTGTAAATTAGTACGTTTAGTATTAACCAACATTGTAGTCTGGTACCCGGCGTACTGTAGTAAACTAGTACGTGAGGTATGAACAAACAATGGCGACTTGTCTAGTACCCGGCGAACTGTAGTAAATTAGTACGTCTGGTATAAACCAACAGTGTAGTCTGGTACCCGGCGTACTGTAGTGAGTTATGACCTCTGGTATAAACCAATAGTGTAGTCTGGTACCCGGCGTTCTGTAGTTAATTAGAACATATGGTATTAATTAACAGTGAAGTCTGGTACCCTGCGTTCTGTAGTAAAATAGTGGGCGAGTTCATATGGTTGGCCGAGCTGGGATTCTAACTCACAACCCCTGGATTGACACTCCGCATCGCTACCGACTGAGCTACCGGGACTCGGCAGGTATAGAGTATCCACAGGAGGCGAACAGTGTCTGTCCGGGTTAGACTGCGTGGCAAGCTTAGGCTGAACCGGGTCGATACTTTACGCAAAGTCTATAATGTTGGTTTTCTCATGGAACGGCTCATGTAATCAGATTTGAAATACGCTGGAGTTGTATCTACCCACACTCCAATTCGTTCATCGGAGAATTTGATTTTGTTGGGACGCGTTTATTTACCCTCGCCTTTCGACATTGACGAGCTGCCACTAGTTGTCCCTTCAATATTTAATGGGGAACATAATTTCATTTTATTTACTATAATTTATTTATTGAATTCTCTAATTGACTTTTGACATCATTTGTTGGCAATTGCCCGCTTGTTGTTAATTGTTTGAATATGAAACTACTATGTAAATACGCTTTTCATGAATAGACATATATATTTATCTCTTATTTGTTTGTGAAAACATGAGTACACTTGCTATGTGGCCCTTTGATAGGCTGAATTGTAATCCTTTTTTGTTTTGTCAATCTTGTTTCTGGACAATCAGTCACGTGTAATTGAGCGTCAGGAGCAGATATCGATCAAATGTTTGTGTCAGCCAATTGTTGCATTTTAACTATAATTTAGTACCCTTCACCCTTGTATTTGTTTAGGGATAATCATAATCTTAATTGGTATAATGGTCACAGGTCGGATCCAAGTTTAATATACATAAATAATTAAGTGAATATATACATTGTAGCACAGTGTGGGTGAAAAGGTAATTTGTTTTAAAACTCTGAATACACATAACGATGTGCCATCGCCCAAAGACCTAATAACACATTAGTTATAAGGTCTTTGCATCGCCTCAGCAAAAGCGAACACAATTAAATGCCAATAAAAATAACATTATTTACATTATTTACATTATTTACAAATGACCCCACTGTGCTTTTTAGATCAATTGATATGTGTTCTTTGTTGGCCTAAGCGCTGTGCAAAGTTTATTAGTCGCCAGGCAGAAGCCCGCGACTTATATGTTTAATAGATTTTCGGAAATGACATGGGAGGAGAGTTATTATTAGAAAAATACAAATTCAAATGTCTTCAACATATTTACAATTGTGTTTGTTTAAAAACACTTAGTTATGACACATCTTAAATGAAAATAATAATCCGATGTTTTAAGTATTTGCAGTTTCTTTATTTTGACTCGCATTTATCTTTTATTGTATTATTTACGAAGACAAAAGAGTCCCGCGGCTAGACTTGCTGCAGACTGTTATGTGTCAGTATCGAGATAAAAATCACGTCGAATTCTCCTTTTAATAGCAATTTTAACTAACTGAATTCTATTTTCATGTTCAAAGAGATGTCTTGATTTGTGTAGAATTCTTTTAATAATGTCAATCCATGTAAATCTAAAATAGGAACTGTTTCTAAGCTAAAAAACATTGATTTTCGCGCATGCGCATTTCGATATGAAGAAGCGAGTGGTCAAAATATTATTTTATTTAGATAAGCATCAACATAAACTGGTAACATAAGCAAAAATAAAAAATATTTTGTGAAAATATGTCTCAAATATATCCCTGTTTATCGGTCGTGAACGTCAAAACGCTTTTTCCTCAGTTCGTGACCTACTTTCATATTGCCAAAATATAAAGGTAAGTAACCGGAAGTAAAATGTAAACTTAGAAAAGTGACGAGTTATGCAGACAAAAAATGTCGCTCGAAAAATTGATTTCTTATACGTCACGAAAAGAGTGCATGGGCCGAATGTAGGAGAAAGAAAGATAATATAAAAATGCTTTTTTTCTCTCGAATGCAGTTGAATAAAACATGCACTAAAGCTTTGCCTGATTTTTTTTCACTTTCTTCGATGTCACAACGACTCGATCTTGACACGAGGTCAACATTTCGAAAGAATGCTCAAACACCTAATATTACAGATAGATAGCTAATATTACACACTTAAATGATTAAATATATGTGATATTAAATGTTTATTTGGCTTGAAACACATAGAGAAAAGAACAAACTCTGATAGACAATAATTTTGGAAATAAAGAAAATCTGGTCTGTCGCACACAATTAATTTTATACTTGCCACCTTTTGAATAGTAATGGGACTCGCAACTGGCATTTCTCTTGCGCCATACATATATTGTATGCATCAATTATTTAAATAAACAATTTAGCTGAAATGTTGTTTCAAGTGTGGTCTATATTTTTTAAACATATGAGGATAAATTTTAACATCTTTGAAATACTTATTATAATTATTATTAAAAAGGAGGAAGTTCATGTATTCAGCAATTTAACCGTTTCTCAATGTTTTAAACGTTTAAAGGTTGTTATTGTTGCTTCAGACATGGAAAGGGTTAAATAGCTTTTTATTGCATGTAGATTTAAATCCAAAACTGTATTTGTTGTGGTTTTATTGACAAATATAAAAAAATCAAAATCCTGACAAAAAGAAATCCTGAAATTTGTATGTGGAATTTCAAAAATCCTGGAATTAGTCCTTTATGAAAACATTATTTGTATGTTTAGACTACTGAAAGTCAAGAATACATGTGTTTAAAAAATAAATCAATGCAGTCTTTTCCGGCGACATTGATGCCTTGCATCAACTTTCTCTTTTTAATAATGAAACAGAAATATACATTGTAATACAGTAAATTAAATTTTGGATCCTGGATCTTAAATTTTGAGTTAAATTATATATTTATATATACAGATACTTAAGTGTTATGGTCTAAGTACTTTTGATAGTTATATGTAAATATATGAAGCAATTCCGATGTGTTAAATGAAATGTACATTTAAAATGACTCGTAGATTTAATCTATCATTAAAAAGGGGGTATTTACAAAAATATAACGTTTCAGGCTATTGAAATGCTTCAGGGATATCATTATGCACTTATTATAAAACAAACTTAAAACAACCAGACAAGCTACATATCCGAATGCTCCACTTACCATAATGGTATAAAAAGAAAAAACATAAAAAGTAGCTTGAACACTAAATTTTGAAAATATGCGACAAACTAAAACATATTTTAAAAAAAAAACTCGTAGAGCGACCAAAATCAGGTTTTGATCAGATGACATGGGGTAAGTTATATTCATTACCTTACAATACATTGAACGATAAGAAATACGCAACATTACATTCAGCTATAGTGGTTTCACTGTATTTGCAAATACAACTAGGTTGTACAATTCTGGCAGCAACCTGTAGTGTGACAGTGACTAAATAGTACACATGCATTTCATTTTGTAGTGTGACAGGCACAAAATAGTGTGCATTTCATGTTAGTGGTGTGACAGGCACAAAAGAGTGTGCATTTCATTTACGTAGTGTGACAGGCACAAAAATAGTGTGCATTTCATTTTAAACGTGTGACAGGCACGAAATAGTTTGCATTACGTTTAGTAGAATGACAGGCACAAAATAGTGTGCATTTCATTTAAGTAGTTTGACAGGCACAACATAGTGTGCATTTCATTTTAGTAGTGTGACAGGCACACAATTGTGTGCATTTCATTTTAGTAGTTTGACAGGCACACAATTATGTGCATTTCATTTTAGTAGTGTGACAGGCACAAAATAGTATGCATTTCATTTTAGTAGTGTGACAGGCACAAAATAGTGTGCATTTCATTTAAGTAGTGTGACAGGCACAAAGTAGTGTGCATTTCATTTAAGTAGTGTGACAGGCACAAAAAAGTATGCATTTCATTTAAGTAGTGTGACAGGCACAAAGTAGTGTGCATTTCATTTTAGTAGTGTGACAGGCACAACGTAGTGTGCATTTCATTTTAGTAGTCTGACAGTCACAAAATAGTGTTCATTTCATTTAAGTAATGTGACGGGCACAACATAGTGTGCATTTCATTTTAGTAGTGTGACAGACACAAAATAGTGTGTATTTCATTTTGGTAGTGTGCCAGGGACAACATAGTGTGAATTTCATGTTAGAAGTGTGACAGGCACAACATAGTGTGCATTTCATTTTAGTAGTGTGACAGACACAAAATAGTGTGCATTTCATTTAAGTAGTGTGACAGGCACAAAGTAGTGTGCATTTCATTTTAGTAGTGTGGCAGGCAGAAAATAGTGTGTATTTCATTTTGGTAGTGTGACAGGCACAACATAGTGTGCATTTCATGTTAGAAGTGTGACAGGCACAACATTGTGTGCATTTCATTTAAGTAGTGTGACAGGCACAAAGTAGTGTGTATTTCATTTAAGTAGTGTGACAGGCACAAAGTAGTGTGTATTTCATTTTGGTAGTGTGACAGGCACAAAATAGTGTGCATTTCATTTAAGTAGTGTGATAGGCACAAACAGCGTGCCGCGACTATTGCACACACAATGATAAGGCACATGATGACGTCCGGAGCGAGTTCTGAGTTGACTCGATCTCATTAAAACCAGACTGAAATTTCGCTTGCTCGTTTCTAGATCTGACGATGAATGCCCAATACAGGTCGGTCAGATTTATATTTGCGTCAGCCAATCAAAAGTTCGTTTATAAAATCGTTCGGTATAAAACAGGTAAGATAACGCATCAATATAGAGAAGCGGTGATGTTCGTGTTTTCCGATTATATACACTTCAGCGTTTTGTTTTATAGTGGGATTCCATTGGACAAAAAGCTTTTCAAGATAAGATTTAATCCAAAGTATTGATCTATTGTCAAATTTGTATAATTTAAGTTTTTCCAGAAGTGTATTATGGTTGACTAGATCAAACGCTTTACTAAAATCTAAAAATAAAATTCCTGTAAGGTTCCCTTTGTCCATTTCTTTGAGCCATAATGCTGTCATCTTTGTCAGAGCTGTTTGGCAAGAATGTTGTTTTCTAAATTCTGACTGTCCTATATGAAGCAACTCAAAGTTGACAAGGAATTCATAGATTTGTGATGCAACATGCTTTTCATATATTTTAGATAGTGTAGGAAGAATAGAAATAGGTCTATAATTTCCAGGGTCAGACTTTTTCCCTTTTTTAAAAATGGGCGTTACTTTTGCAATTTTTAATTTGTCTGGAAAAGTGCCTTCAATTATGCTTCGATTTATTAAATAAGCAACAGGTTTGCATATTACATGGGCGGCAATTTTCAATAAGTTTGGCCCAAGAGTGTCAACCCAAGCGGATTTATTAATATCCAATTTAGAAAGTAATCTGTATACTTCATGTTCATGTATGCATTTTAATTGGAAGTAAGTATCACTTGGAAGTTTTGTGTTCATGAATGTTTGAAGATTGTTCAATGTTATTTTGCTAGTTCTTTGGAATGATTCATTTTTGAATGACACGCTTGTAAAATAAGAATTAAACATATTAGCTATATCCTCGGGAGTTTCAACCTTTTCATTTTCAGACATTAACACATTTGGCATATTTGTCCCTGTCTTCGGATTTAGCTCTTTCATGTATTTCCATATATCAGTAGTGTTTTTAATTTGAGCAATAGCATCGGAATAGTATTTTCGTTTTGCATTTCTGATTAACGATCGGACCTTGTTACGCCAAACTTTAAAACTATCCATATCTTTTAATTTGTGAAAACTATCCCTTTTATATCTTGCCTCATTTATTTCCGGAGAAATCCATTTTGGCTTATGTTGTAGCTTGACCCTTTTTGACTTAACTTTTGAATGCTGGTTAAGAATTCCAAAAAACAAATCATAGAACAATTGAAGAGCTTCATTTAATGTATCTGTGTTTATAAGAGAATCAAAATTCACTGAATTCAAGTCAGTTAAAAATACATTTTCATCAAAATTTCGAAAATCGCGATATTGGATTTCAGTATGTACTATCTTTTTATCACTAATATGAATTTTCCGCGTAAAACAGATTGGATAGTGATCAGAAAGTGCTAGGGAAGGAACAGTTATTTCAATAATACGTTCAGGCTTATTTGTGTATACATGGTCGATTAAAGTGGAACTCCTGTCCGTAACTCGAGTAGGTGTCGATATCATTTGCGTCATATTAAATTCTTCAAGAGAGTTTGACCAATAAGATGGTGGATCCTTGTTAAGATCAATATTAAAATCACCACACAATATAATTTCAATGTCGTCATATTGCGAAGCTTTATTTAGTTCTTTTTGAAGACAATCTACCCACCGAATATCGGAAGATGGTGTGCGGTATGATGAACATAAAAGTATGGATTTAGAATGTTGCAATGAAATGTCAACCCAGATGGTTTCGATATTACCAAACTCTAAATCATATCTACGTCTATGCGTTAGCTTATTAGAAATATATAGCAATAAGCCTCTGCCTGACTTGCCTTTGCGATCCTTCCTTTCTGTCCTATAACCATTTATCTCGAGAAACGCATCCGACACATTATCACTCAAAAAAGTTTCACACAAACCTAAAATAGCGACCGATTTTTTTTCGTGCAAAATCAATTTTATTTCATCTAGTTTGGGTAATAAGTGACAAATATTGAGGTTACTAATTCGAATGCCTTTTTTATTTAACCCTAAAGTATTGCTACCTTTCAAGTTATGACCAAATTGGTTGTTGTGGATGTTTTGAAGAGTTTTATTTAAGCTCCCTTTTGCAGATTGAAGTTCAAAAGGATAATCGAGTGTATTGTCATTTAAAGATGTAAGTGAGAGATGTTGATTTGATTGACAACAGCGTGCTTCTAATTTACCTGCATATACAGATATTACATACAGTATGCAGTGTGAATGTCAGTTTAGTAGCGTCTT
>JASEVX010001411.1:0-17059 GCA_031761405.1 Serripes groenlandicus | reverse complement strand
CAGAACATATAAAATGTTAATAATTTCTCCATGAACAAATATATCCAGAACATATAAAATGTTAATAATTTCTCCATGAACAAATATATCCAGAACATATAAAATATTAATAATTTCTCCATGAACAAATATATCCAGAACATATAAAATGTTAATAATTTCTCCATGAACAAATATATCCAGAACATATAAAATGTTAATAATTTCTCCATGAACAAATATATCCAGAACATATAAAATGTTAATAATTTCTCCATGAACAAATATATCCAGAACATATAAAATGTTAATAATTTCTCCATGAACAAATATATCCAGAACATATAAAATGTTAATAATTTCTCCATGAACAAATATATCCAGAACATATAAAATGTTAATAATTTCTCCATGAACAAATATATCCAGAACATATAAAATGTTAATAATTTCTCCATGAACAAATATATCCAGAACATATAAAATGTTAATAATTTCTCCATGAACAAATATATCCAGAACATATAAAATGTTAATAATTTCCCCATGAACAAATATATCCAGAACATATAAAATGTTAATAATTTCCCCATGAACAAATATATCCAGAACATATAAAATGTTAATAATTTCTCCATGAACAAATATATCCAGAACATATAAAATGTTAATAATTTCTCCATGAACAAATATATCCAGAACATATAAAATGTTAATAATTTCTCCATTGCCCATTATTTTTTATTAAATCTGCTGCTGATGCGTAATAATGCGTCTGAATGTGAAAAGGGATAAAATAATTTCATCTGATGAAAAGACGTTTTTTAAGTATTACATAAATTTGTTTATAGCTTCTTTATTACATGAGTTGTGCAGAATTTGTTTAGTTCACGTAGATAACTATATATACATGTATTACACAGATTGTTTATAGCTTCTTTATTACATGAGTTGTGCAGAATTTGTTTTGAGAACGTAAATAAATATATATACATGTATTACACAGATTGTTTATAGGTTATGTATTACATGAGTTTTGCTCAGGGTAAACCGACCTAACTATTACACTGCCGAGTTTCACAATGGCGACACTTTATTGTTCAAAATTGGACCACTCCATTTTTCGCCCAACAGGAAATTTGGTGTGACTTAATGTCTAACATAGAAATAAACAAATGAGCCGTCTCGCGAGAAAACCAACATTATGGTATCTGCGTAAAGTATCGACCCGGATCAGCCTAAGCATGCGGCGCAGGCTTACCCAGATATACACTTTTCGCCTCAGAGAAACCACTACTTTATACCTCTGTACCCCTGAAACGAAATGTGTCGACCAGGACAGCGCAGGCGTATCTGGATCGTTACATTACGCAGAAGCCATAATTTTGGTTTTCTCGTTGAACGACTCAAATGCCTGTGTATCCGTACTATCTAATCCAAATAGAAACATTTACCACCTCAGTGGTGCAGTGGTAGAGCGTTCGCCTCGGGTGCGCGGGGTCGCGGGTTTCGATCCCCGACTGGATCATACCAATAACTTTAACAAATGGTAGTAACGGCTTCCCTCCTCGGCGCTCGTGGTTGCGGGGTTAAACATTTTAACTGACTGGCTTGTGTCAGGAAAATTGGACCAGTAGAGCAGGTAACTTAACCCAGGAAACGCCGTGATATAACTGAAATAGTATTGAAACTGGCGTAAAACACCAATTCTAACACTATTGAAAATTTCTATTCTAAACACAAAGAAGGATTTGAGCGTGATCTAAATGCAGTATATCACTCTAAACTTCCGGATCTATTTTTGGCTGTTGAAATTCCCTCCCACGTATTTTTCATACAACGTTTCTTAGTGGGCATGCGTTACTACGCTGGGCTTGACATTTTATGAATGAAGTCACGATCGTCTGTTGTAAATGCCGTTTGGAAAGTTGAATTATAACGGTGACATAATTGTTTTGAATGACGTCATGCACATGACTAACATTTTAGACGCGCGTGTCATGTAACAGCATACTAAGTAAATTGCCCATAATGAGTATATTAAAATTTGAAAAATGTATATATAAAAATAAAAGGTTCACAGACTGTTAATATAAAACTGATTTCAAAATGTTTTGTTAGTTTGAAAAAAAAATCTAATATTTCCAAAACAAATACAATGGGGAGTTAAAATAGAATAGCCTACACGTGATTTTTTTTTTCAAGGAAAGCAACGTCATGTTAAAACATAGTTCCACCGTATGATGCATCATTTTAACCCTTTCCCTCATACGACAATTCTGCAGCTAGACAACTTTGTACATATTTTGTCAAAAAATAGAAAATCTCTATAATTGAATGGATAACCTATGACTAAAAGTGGAAAACATTGTGGCAAAAGGAGAAATTGCTCGTTTTGAGCTACGTTTTCAAAAAGCCGCCTGGTGCAGAGGCGTCAGAAAGCGTCTATATGAGGGACAGGGTTAAGTCATAAAAAAGTGCTAGAATTGAAATAGATCTCATTTTGAGTGGTATACCGGCTCTTATATCACGATTTGTCGTTCAGGTATATATAAATTAAATCACTCAGGCCAGTCGGCCTTCCTGATTAATTACTACACACCTGCACTCCAAATCGTGATATACAAGCCGATATATCACCCAAAATGAGATATATTTCCCAAACATTCAATGTACGTTGCTCAAATACTTTCGAAATGACATTTGTTTATTTCTTAATATAGTTTTTGTTATATATAGATCAACTGATACAATCACTGTTTCAAAGTGAACGCATCAAGTGATACTGTTCGCTGTGTATCCTGGTTTTAACCAGTATCTTTATATCACTTATATTGTAAGACAAATCAAGAAATTATTATTATTATTATTATTATTATTATCATAATTATATATAACTATTATTATCATAATTATTATAAATTGGTTCGTATTGCAAGACTCGTAGCGTGGGAAATCTATAAATATATCGAATTTTCCACGCTACTTGTACAATACGAACCAATTTAAGGCAGCAAAACATATCACATTCGACGTTCACAAAATAAGGAAAACTACTTTCTGATAATAATATTCACTTGGTTTTCAGTTAAATTACGGGGGTTTCCGGGTAATTTACCAGTACTTTTGTTTTTGTTTATCATGACATCAATATATTTGTTAGTTTTAAAGGTGTTTTATGGAGTTTTCAACCATATTTCAGTCAAGTTATGGGGTTTTCTGGGTAATTTACCAGTACTTTTGGTTTTATTTATCATGACATCAATATATTTGTATGTTTGAAAGGTGTTTTATGGAGTTTTCAACCATATTTCAGTTAAATTATGGGGTTTTCTGGGTAATTTACCAGTACTTTTGGTTTTATTTATCATGACATCAATATATTTGTATGTTTGAAAGGTGTTTTATGGAGTTTTCAACCATATTTCAGTTAAATTATGGGGTTTTCTGGGTAATTTACCAGTACTTTTGGTTTTGTTTATCATGACATCAATATATTTGTAAGTTTGAAAGGTGTTTTATGGCGTTTTCAGCAGTATTTCATTTAAATCTCAGCGTTTTATTTGTAATTTACAGTACTTTCATTATACTGAAACCAGCCGAGCCCAGGTAGCTCAGTCGGGAGCGACGCGGGCTGTCAATCCATGGGTTGTGAGTTCAAATCCCGGCTCGGCCAACTTTATTTCCGACGATTGACAAAAGTCAATGCGACATGCGTCGTGGAAAAGCAGCCAGTTGCTTAGGAAGTTTGTTGTGTGGAGTACTGGTGTGAGAAAAACAGGAAATGCATGAGTAGGTGAACTGTCCGCCGTGGTATAACTGAGAAATTGTTAAAAACGGCGTTAAACCCCAATCAATCAATCAATCAATTATACTGAAACCGATTGATCAGTCGTAAATATATCCCAGCAACGCTGAGTGTCAAGTAGGGAAGGAAGCCATGACAAGGATGCTGTTATTGATTTGTTTAATTGAATTTTACAGACATATGAGCGTTCCACAAGAAAACAAACATTGTGGAATCTGCGTAAGTATTGACCCGGATCAGCCTAAGCATACCGCGCAGGCTAAACCGGACAGACTTTTTTCACCTCCTGTTGGTTTTCTGTTTCAGGAAACATTACTCTATATCTCTATCCCCCCTCAGACGGAATGTGTCAGTACGGATTAGCCTGCGCGAACTGTGCAGGCTGATCTGGACGATACTTTACGCAGAGTTAATTCGATATTATTCCCAATCAACTTGGTGCCTTCACATATAGCCAATCGTTGAAGGATGGTGAGACGGGGATCATCTATACTCTTTATCCTTGTTGACACATCAGCAGCAGACGACTTTTGAAAACATTGTGGCAAAAGAAGAAACTGCTAAAAATGAACAATTTCTTCTTTTGCCACAATATTCTCTACTTTTGTTCAGCAATTATACCTTTTAGTGACTTGTTTAGATGGTTTAAATGGTTTAGATGGTTTAGATGGTTTAGATGGTTTAGATGGTTTAAATGGTTTAGATGGTTTAGATGGTTTAGATGGTTTAAATGGTTTAGATGGTTTAGATGGTTTTAGTGACTTGTTTAGATGGTTTTAGTGACTTGTTTAGATGGTTTTAGTGACTTGTTTAGATGGTTTAAAAGTCGTTTGCTGCATATATAGTGTATGTGGGAAAGAGTTAATTGAAATATCAGCCAGTAAAATGTCAGAACTCTTTTGACTGATATGATAAATCTGTTAAATATAAATAAAATCTACGTCGGCAACAACTCGGGTTCTCAATCAAGCAATCTAAAGTCTTTAATTCGAATCACGGCTCAGCCAGTATATCATTTTTCCGGCGGTCGACGAGAGAAGAGCGAGAAGCCTTGTTTGTCTTCCATAAATGTGCCAAAAGTATACTTTGAAAAATTAGCCAGCTGTCTGGGAAAAAATTCTATGTGAATAAGTGGAGCGTGGAGCCGATGAAAAACGTAGGTAAAGTTTGCCTGACCACTGTGATATTATTGAAATACTATTGAAAACGCCGTTAAACCACATTAAATCAAACAATCAATCAATCTACAAATCAATACAATAATAATCAAAATTAGTGAAAACTATTTAAACTTACCCATGAAGCAGCCATTTTAGTTTTGGGTGGAAACATTTAACGTGGTTCTGCTTGACTGCGTTTTCGTTCAAGCAAAGAAATTTACAACACTAATTTAAAACACCCATTTTATGTATTTATTGACGGGAATACATAAAGTGGCAAAGCTAAAGACAGCGTTAAGAAAGCTTGATTGTTTATTATGTGTTTGTCACCGCCTAAACATGTATGCAGTTATATCACGGCATTTCCTATGTTAGTTACCAGTACTACTGGTCCATTTATCCTGCCACCGGCCAGTCAGTCGTAATGCTAACCTGACATCCCTGAGCGCCAAGGAGGGAAGCCATTATTACCCTTTTTAATGAATTTGGTATGACCAGGCCGGAGATCAAACCCACAACCTCGCTACGGAGTCTTACGCTCAAGGTTAATATAGAAAGGCCGGACCAAATATAGGGTTGTCCATACTACAGATAACCGGAAGTAGTAACTGTGCTACGGACTACTGTATTTAATATGACCAGGCCAGAGATCAAACTCAGAACCTCTCGCTACGGAGTCTTACGCTGTAAGTTGTAATGTAACATGTGCAATTTAAATATGATAGAAGATGAATATCATTTCTTGTTGGTATGCCCTATGTACAGGGATCTTAGAATAGAGTGTCTTCCTAGGTATTATGACAACTTGCCAAATATATATAAATTTCATAAGTTAATGAAATCAGAGCAAAGATCTATGTTATGCAAATTGTTCAAATATATTTACATAGCATATTAAAAGAGATGGTGAAACTTAATTTTATCATGCTTTTCTCTTATGTAAAATTGTAATAAATATGTATTGTAATATAAACCGCCAAAGGTATTGTAAATTTTGGCGACAACATGTATTTGTTATATGCCAATAAAATATATTGAATTGAATTGAATTGAATTGAATTGAATTGTTAATATGGAAGGACGGGCCAAATAAAGGGTACTTTAGGAAATTCGACGTTAAAAGAGTTTATGAAAATCGTCGAAAACAAACTGATTGATTATCCATGCAATCTTATCCAACCTGATTAACCGTCTCTAGTTGACTGTTTTAGCGCAGAATTTCCCAAAAGTAGAATATTCCATGTTTAATTAACCCTTTCCCTCATATAGACGCTTTCTGACGCCTCTGCAGCAGACGGCTTTTTTAAAACATAGTGACAAAAGAAGAAATTGCACGAAACGTGCAATTTCTCCTTTTGTCACAATGTTTTCCACTTTTTGTCATAGGTTATCCATTCAAGTATGGAGATTTTTCTATGTTTTGACAAAATACGCTCAAAGTCGTCTGCTGCAGAACTGTTGTATGAGGGAAAGGGTTAAAATCGAACGAATTCATTTTTCATTTCATAAGAGTTTTGGGAATATTTGTATAACTTAAAGGCAAATAATGCTGGTTTCAGCTGCGACAACTCGTTACCCAAATCTGTATTGATTGCAAAAACCCTAATATTGCCTTTTGCGCTGAAAGAGACATACATGTAGTAATGATTCTACGTTTTAAATTAGAAAAAAACTGTTGAAAATGTTGTAAAACGTAAATCAAACAATAAATAACAACATGAACCGTGACAAATAATTGCCCGTGGACTCCTGAATGCACGGACAATTTACCCGAAATTAGGAAGATAAGATATAAGTATTACAACATATATACATATATACATACATATATACATATATATATATACATACATACATATATACATACATATATACATACATATATACATACATATATACATACATATATACATACATACATATATATATACATATATACAGGGGACTACGTGATATACTTGGAATATCGTTGAAAGACGTGTGAAACACAATTACAAATTATTTTACAGCTATACAGATATTTTATTTTCAACTTAAGTTGTGTGGTGTACTGGTGTAGGAAAACAAACTTGGAAACGCATGAGTAGATGGTCGCCGTGATATGAGTGAAAATTTGTTGAAAACGGCGTTAAACCCTAATCAATCAATCAATTTATTTCCAACTCATGATTGATTTTAACAAATATACATAAAGAAATCGTTAGGACAATAAAGTAATTGAAAATTTATTTATTAATTAAGTTAAATCAGATTTATATCTATATATGTCTAAACAGCCTCGGTGGTGTAGAGGTAACCCGTCCGCGTCGGCAGCCAGAGGTCGTGGGTTCGATCCCCGGCCGGGTCATACTTTAAAAATGGAAGAGCTGGCTGCCCTCATTTGCGCTTCGGGCTACGGGGTTAGCATGCATTACGACTGACTGGATGGCGTCAGGGAAGCGGACCAGTAGTATTGGTAACTCACAGGAGCTTGACTCATGAAAAAAAAAATCTGAAAAAAGAAATTCCACCAATACTATATATAAAGAAAAGGACTACAACTCCGAACTCGCCGAAAACCGGCTAAGCCTACTGTTACCGTCGATTTATCTAACAATGTTCAAGATATCTTAACATGCTGTACATATCCATTTAGCTGAATCCCTAACCTATCCAACGGTAAATAACACTTTACCCTTTTTAAGCAAACCAACGAGTAATTGAGCCATTTATTAACCAAATCTGGGTGATATTGCTTAGTCGGAAAAGTAGTGGGACACCTACAACGGCTCTACAACAATGTCGTTAAGAAGGGAAATCACGCTTAAACTACAATCAGCAGCCATTTAACGGTCTGAATAGATCAATACCTTCATTATTTAACACATTCGGCTGTCATAGGTTACCTTTTTAGTGTTTACCATGCACAATCCGTCGATTTACATCGCCACCGATTGAACATTTCTCGCTACGGCTATTTACTATTGCAAGCGCGCATATGATGCAGATCGGTGACCCCGAATCTGATTAGCTCATCTATTTACTTTCGTTTTCAATCATATTGCTTACTTTGACCCCGCTCGCAACGGTAATATAGAAGCGCAGCGGAAATCCAGCGAAGAATCAGCAATGACCGATCTGCATCACGTGCGCGCTTGCAATAGTAAATAGCCGTAGCGAGAAATGTTCAATCGGTGGCGATGTAAATCGACGGATTGTGCATGGTAAACACTAAAAAGGTAACCTATGACAGCCGAATGTGTTAAATAATGAAGGTATTGATCTATTCAGACCGTTAAATGGCTGCTGATTGTAGTTTAAGCGTGATTTCCCTTCTTAACGACATTGTTGTAGAGCCGTTGTAGGTGTCCCACTACTTTTCCGACTAAGCAATATCACCCAGATTTGGTTAATAAATGGCTCAATTACTCGTTGGTTTGCTTAAAAAGGGTAAAGTGTTATTTACCGTTGGATAGGTTAGGGATTCAGCTAAATGGATATGTACAGCATGTTAAGATATCTTGAACATTGTTAGATAAATCGACGGTAACAGTAGGCTTAGCCGGTTTTCGGCGAGTTCGGAGTTGTAGTCCTTTTCTTTATATATAGTATTGGTGGATTTTTTTTTTCGGATCTTTTTTTTCATGAGTCAAGCTCCTGTGTGGTAACTTAGCTAGGAAATGCCGTGATATAACTGAAAAACTGTTGAAATCGGCGTAAAACACCAAACAATCACGGGTTCGATACCCGGTTGCGGCGACATTCTTTCGGGCGATGTTTTCCATTGCCTCTCACCTCTGATCTATGTGAGAAAGTAGTCAGTGGCTTCGAAAGAATGTTGTGTAAGTACTGGTGTGGGAAAGCCAGGAAAACATGGGTATGTGCACTGACCGCCGTGATATGACCAAATCTGTTGAAAGCGGCGTTAAACTCCAAACAAACAAACAAACAAACCAAACAATCAATAAATCAGATATATATAAACACAAGACGTAAAAACAGCCAGTTTAACTTTGTTTACCTGTCTTAATTTTACATTCTTCGTTCAGGCGCATCGGACCGTGTATTTGACGCACCATATTTACAAATATGAGCCGTCACGCGATAAAACCAACCTTATATACTCTGCGTAATGTATCGATCCAGATCAGCCTGCGCAGTCTAATCCGGGCCAATACATTTCCTCTCAGGTGGTTAGAGGTATAGAGTAATGATTCCTGAAACGGAAAACCAAAGGAGGTGAAAAGTGTCTTTCCGGCATGCTTAGGCTGATCCGGGTCGATACTTTACGCAGAGCTCACAATGCTGGTTTTCTCATGGAACGGCTCATATGTGAGCAAACCAACCCTTACCGGCTGTGATTGTATTGACAGAAAAAATAGTTTTCGATGAAACTTGTTCAACTATTTATGTATAATTCAAATATAGATTAAAGCTACGTATTACTGCCGCACCTAAACTCCATCTGTATATAACATTGCAAATAACCCCTATAGGTCGAAGAATTTAAACACAGCAAATGATAGAAGCTCGCCACGACGAATGACTGAATAGCAGGAGGCGAGGACACAAACACATACAGAGAAGGGGGAGCAATATACGCCCAAATATATTTACCGTTCCCTTTCCCACATTTAAAAACAAGTTTGACTTGGAAAACATCTAGACAAAGATGTAGACGACCTCTAGAAATAGCGCTATAACAATTGAACAAAGTTGAAAACATTGTGGTATAAGGAAAATTACTCGTGCGGAGCTGTTTCTACTTTTGTCACAATGTTTTCTGCTGATGCATCAAAAAGTGTTACGCTAGCCTTAAACCTTAATCGTATACATCACAGCTTCAGCAAGTGATTTGGTTTTATTGGGGTTTTACGCCGCTTTCAACATTGTTTCAGTTATATCACGGCGACAGTTCACTTATTCATGATCCCTGGGTAAGCAAACCAGTACTAGGCTAGGACATGTGCCGCGGATGGGGATCAAGTGATTTTGATTTGATTGGTTTGCAGTGTGTATTACGCCACTTTTAACACGTATTCCATTATATCACCTCATGTCCTGGGTAAGTTACCAGTAGTACTGGTCCACTTCTCCTGACAACAGAGAGACAGCCGTAATCTTGTGCGCCAAGGAGGGAAAGTAATTACTAAAGTGTTTGGTATGACCCGGCCATGGATCGAACTCGCGACCTCACGCACCCCGAGGCGGACGCTCTATTACTACACTAACGAAACTAACGAAACGGTCGCATATGACTTTGAAACTCATCTCTACCCAAACGTGTTGTTTGTTTTCATTAATGATAGTATTAACAACTTCACCCTTTCCACCGTACGACAAATCTGCAGCAGACGACTTTATAGTGACAAAAACCTGAAAAATCTCCATAAAAGATTAGCTTATTTGTTAAATAAAGTTGATAAGTTGAACACATTGTGGCCAAAGGAGAAATGAGCAATTCCATCTTTGGCCACAATGTTTTAAAAAGTCGTCTGCTGCCATTGCGTCAAAATGCGTCTGCAGTTGGGACATGGTTAAAGAGTTGGGACATGGTTAAATAGTTGTAAATAGTGTCTGCATGAAGGAAAGGGTAAATATTTCGTTGGCTCAGTACGAAACAGTTGTAACTGCTTCTAAAATTACAAACAGTTACAACCGTTTTACGCTAAGCCGTCGATTTGTCAACTTCCTAGTTATATTTGCCGAAGTAATGTTAACTCATCCTGCACCAAATAATCTAAAGTAGACTCTTCCATGTTGAGAATCTGCGAGTTTTGAAAACAGTGTGACAAAAGGAGAGATTGCTCGTACTGAACAATATCTCGTTTTACCGCTCTGTTTATAATTCTATTTAAGGGAGAAACATTCCTATATACATTTTTGTTTACTGATGGTTTTCAAAGTTGTCAACTGCAGTTTCGTTTTATGTGGTTCAAGTATGAGAAAAAGGCCCCCGAGTTGTCAGAAAATACCCAGGAAGCCTTAAACTTAAAGAGTTGAAAACAATGTCTGCATGAATGAATAGGCAACTTCCTAGTTACATTTGCCGATGTAATGTTAACTCTTCTAGCACCGAATTAACTAAAGTAGACTCGTCCATGTTTAAAATCTGCAGCTGGCGACTTAAGAAATCATTGTGAAAAAAAAGGAGAAATTGCTCGTAATGAAGAATATCTCATTTTGCCACTCGGTTTTCAATTCTATGCAATGGAGAAACATTACTTTATAGAAAAGTTCAACTTATTTTTTATTTTATTGTTTTCAATGTCGTGGACTGAATATTCCATGTATGTGGGAATGCTTTAACCCTTTCCCACATGAAACAAATCTGCAGCAGAGGACTTTGTAACCATTTAGGCAAAGAATATGGACAATCTGTGTAAAAGAAAGAATAATTGATTGATAGAAATGAAAACATTGTGACAAAAGGAGAAATTGCTCATCATGTAATTAGCACAATGTTTTCAAAAGTCATCTGCTGACTTAAAGTGGCAAACATTGTTGCAAAAGGAGAAATTGCTCGTTTTGAGCAATTTCGTCTTTTGTCACTATGTTTTCAAAAAGTCATCTGCTGCAGAGGCGTCATAAAACGTCAGTTTCGTTGTATGTGGAAAAGGCTTAAGTATGGGAAAGAAGCCCTCCGAGGAAAAACTCACCAAGTTAAATATTTGAGCCGCGTCTAGATTAGATTTCTTCACTGTCCGTATATATGTATATATGTATTATTGAGTTATTATGTTTCTTATGACAAAAGAACAGATGTACAACCCCACCAGCTATATGTGAATGAATCCGTCCGTGCGAAAAAAAAGTGCACGTTGCCTTGAGTAAACAGAGAAGAACGAGATCCGTCACACCACATAGTCCTATTAACCCTTTCCCTCATACGACAATTCTGCAACAAACGACTTTGAACTTATTTTGTCAAAAAATGGAAAATATCTATAATTGAATGGATAACCTATGACTAAAAGTGGAAAACAGAGTGGCAAAACGAGAAATTGCTCGTTTTGAGCAATTTCTACTTTTGTCATTTTTTTTTTCAAAAAGCCGTCTGCTGCAGAGGCGTCAGAAAGCGTCTATATGAGGGAAAGGGTTAAATACCCATAGTATCCAAGTAGAATAGTATGTCAACTCGTGCAGACTCTGATAAGATTGAACAGATTGACAGGACGTGTAGACTCTGATAAGATTGAACAGATTGACAGGACGTGTAGACTTTGATAAGATTGAACAGATTGACAGGACGTGCAGACTCTGATAAGATTGAACAGATTGACAGGACGTGTAGACTTTGATAAGATTGAACAGATTGACAGGACGTGTAGACTTTGATAAGATTGAACAGATTGACAGGACGTGTAGACTTTGATAAGATTGAACAGATTGACAGGACGTACAGACTCTGATAAGATTGAACAGATTGACAGGACGTGCAGACTCTGATAAGATTGAACAGATTGACAGGACGTACAGACTCTGATAAGATTGAACAGATTGACAGAACGTGTAGACTCTGATAAGATTGAACAGATTGACAGAACGTGCAGACTCTGATAAGATTGAACAGATTGACAGGACGTGTAGACTCTGATAAGATTGAACAGATTGACAGAACGTGTAGACTCTGATAAGATTGAACAGATTGACAGAACGTGCAGACTCTGATAAGATTGAACAGATTGACAGAACGTGCAGACTCTGATAAGATTGATCAGATTGACAGAACGTGTAGACTCTGATAAGATTAATCAGATTGACAGGGCGATCTGAACAGAAACTGTTCATAAACGTGAAAGTGTACGTTTTTGCATGGACAAGCTTGTATGATCCCATTTTTGTGCGCTTTTTTTTATCGGTGTTTTACGCCGATTTCAATATTATTTCAGTTATATAACGGGCGATACTTCACATATGAATGCTCCCAGGGTGAACAAGCCAGAACTGGGCTAGTGAATATTTACCTTGTCCAATGAAGATCCTCCATGACCAACTGAATAAGAGTCAATAATAACCGTTTTCACTAGACGTGGCTCATTAAAATTATTCATCTGTGTTATTATATATATACGTATATTCAGGTTAAACTACGCCCTTGCGCAGTTCGACCCTTTCGTCGAGCCAGTGTTCTTGTTTGCTTATTTTATTTTGGGTGTTACGCCGTTTTCAACATTATTTCAGTTATATCACGGCGACACTTGTTCGTGGTCCCTGTATTAATAAACCAGGACTTGGTTAGGAAACGAACCAGTTAAGTAGTTTAATAGATTATTTGTTTGTTTGTTTATTTAGTGTTAAATGCAGCTTTCAACGTTGTTTTTTTAGTTATATGAGCCGTCCCGCGAAAAAGAAATCCGGATCAGCCGTAGCATGCCGCGCAGGCTAACCCGGACAGACAATTTTCTCCTCTTGTGAATTTTCCGTTTCAGGAATCATTACTCTATACCTCTATCCCCCTGATACAGAATGTGTCGGCCAGGATTAGCCTTCGCGGACTGCACAGGCTGATCCGGGTCCATACATTACGCAGAGGCCATAATGTTGGTTTTCTCGCGGGACGACTCATATCACGGCGTATCCTATGTATAAATAGAACTCGATTAAGGTTGCATTATCAAAGCATTATCGTCAACAAAAGTCAAAGTTTATGTTTAGGACGACGTTTAAATGTATCCAAATGTACCCGTGCTTCTCTTCCCATTGTGTTATGATACGGTTGACATTTCTCGCCTGATTGAGCTCCACTGTTTGTTTTCATGTTTTGATAGTGCAAGGAAGGGCGAATCTATAGTTATCAACCAGCCCTGTGTTCCATAGTCACCAAACCCAAAACCTGTTTTGCGAAACCTATATAGGTTTCGTCGATAATCCGTGCATTAGTCGGTAAACCAAACCTGTTTGACGGGAGTACATGCATAATACAGGTAGGTTTCGTTCCGCTCCATAGACAAAACGTGTTTACGTTGTGTTTACTATGGAACACAGGGCAGTACTACTGCTCCATTTAGTTTAACATCCGCGAATCGTTCGTAATGCTAAAACAAAAAACCTGAACGCCAAGGGGATCGAATCCGGGGCAGTACTAAGGATACGAGGAATATTAGTTTAACAATGGAGTCGTTCCACGCAATAACTATCATTGTGGACTCTGTGCAAGGCTGATCCGGGTCGATACTCTACGCAGAGTCCACAATGTTGTTTAATGCAATGCAGCTGCGGCGATACACATTTGCGTAATGTATCGACCAGATCAGCCTGCGCTGTCCGCGCAGACTGATCCGGCCGACACATTCCGTCTAAGGGGGATAGAGTAGTGATTCCTGAAACAGAAAATTCACAGGAGGCGAAAAGTGTCTATCCGGGTACTCCTGTGTGGCATGCTTAGGCTGATCCGGGTCGATACTCTACGCAGAGTCCACAATGTTGTTTAATGCAATGCAGCTGCGGCGATACACATTTGCGTAATGTATCGACCAGATCAGCCTGCGCTGTCCGCGCAGACTGATCCGGCCGACACATTCCGTCTAAGGGGGATAGAGTAGTGATTCCTGAAACAGAAAATTCACAGGAGGCGAAAAGTGTCTATCCGGGTACTCCTGTGTGGCATTCTTAGGCTGATCCGGGTCGATACTCTACGCAGAGTCCACAATGTTGTTTAATGCAATGCAGCTGCGGCGATACACATTTGCGTAATGTATCGACCAGATCAGCCTGCGCTGTCCGCGCAGACTGATCCGGCCGACACATTCCGTCTAAGGGGGATAGAGTAGTGATTCCTGAAACAGAAAATTCACAGGAGGCGAAAAGTGTCTATCCGGGTACTCCTGTGTGGCATGCTTAGGCTGATCCGGGTCGATACTCTACGCAGAGTCCACAATGTTGTTTAATGCAATGCAGCTGCGGCGATACACATTTGCGTAATGTATCGACCAGATCAGCCTGCGCTGTCCGCGCAGACTGATCCGGCCGACACATTCCGTCTAAGGGGGATAGAGAAGTGATTCCTGAAACAGAAAATTCACAGGAGGCGAAAAGTGTCTATCCGGGTACTCCTGTGTGGCATGCTTAGGCTGATCCGGGTCGATACTCTACGCAGAGTCCACAATGTTGTTTAATGCAATGCAGCTGCGGCGATACACATTTGCGTAATGTATCGACCAGATCAGCCTGCGCTGTCCGCGCAGACTGATCCGGCCGACACATTCCGTCTAAGGGGGATAGAGTAGTGATTCCTGAAACAGAAAATTCACAGGAGGCGAAAAGTGTCTATCCGGGTACTCCTGTGTGGCATTCTTAGGCTGATCCGGGTCGATACTCTACGCAGAGTCCACAATGTTGTTTAATGCAATGCAGCTGCGGCGATACACATTTGCGTAATGTATCGACCAGATCAGCCTGCGCTGTCCGCGCAGACTGATCCGGCCGACACATTCCGTCTAAGGGGGATAGAGTAGTGATTCCTGAAACAGAAAATTCACAGGAGGCGAAAAGTGTCTATCCGGGTACTCCTGTGTGGCATGTGCAGGCTGATCCGGGTCGATACTCTACGCAGAGTCCACAATGTTGAACGGCTCAAAGGGGTTCCGCTATAAACAAAATTAAAAAAGGCGTTGCATTCATGCTAAGGATTCAAAAACTGCTTTACAGACGTTTATTGAGTTATTCTCTGACTTGGATAACAGTGATGTGTCAGATCAGACTGCGCTAATTTGCACATGACTTTCGATATGTTTTCGTAAATTGCATCAATTTTCGTTTAATAAAAGACCAAGACCAAAAGGTTTAAAATTCACCGATTTATCATTCAAAGGTTAAACGGTCTAGGCTAAAACGGGTCATACCAAAAACATTATAATGTTTTGAGTATTGACGTTCCCTCCTTAGTGCTCAAGTTTATTGTGTCAAAAAAGGCGGTCCAAGAAACGCCGTGATATAACTGAACCATTGTCAAAAAAGGCGGACCAGTAGTACCGGTAACAAATATTCTTAACTACGGTAAATGTTTCACTTTTGACATGGCGTGGTAATTCCTTCTGACACGGTTTGTTTTTATTTTCTAGGTCAATTCATGACAGATAAACTATTCTTACGAATCAAAATAATCTTTTTTTCTGCCACACGAAAACCGACATATAGCAGTTATCGACCAGCGAAGGTCAAGATCAGCCTGCGTCCTTGTGCAGTTTGATCAGGATCTTCGCTGACCGTCATGTTTGTCAAACTAGCATACTACAAGTATGTATGGTACCGTTACGACCAAACAGTGATTTGTTAAATAATTCAATTCCACCACTCCTATCATTAATTTGAAAGTATCCTAAGGTTGCTTTTCGTGTGGCTTGGATCATTTCAACAATATCGAAAAACAACAACAACGCCAATATATCTTAAAATGTTTCTACCATCGCGTTTAAATTTCGGCACGTTATTTTTCACATTGTGCACGTGCTATGTGTGCATCGTTAGAACGCAGACAACAGGTGACGCTTCAGTTCTAAAGGCTCTCGGTGATCATGGAGATAGAATTGCCGATTTAGAAACCATTGTTAAACAACTGAAATCGGATTACCAAGCGACCACTGTCGAAGTGAACGCTCTTAAAGTCGAGAATATTCAACTAAAGGCGGATATACAGGTAAGCGCGTCTAAACACAAGCCTGTACTAACTGTTTAAAAATAAATGTAATTATTACTTTTCCTCCATTCTGAAAGTCTTTGGAATGAACTGGCCGGGGATCGAACCCACGACCTCCCGTATATGAGATCAATATGTTTATTGTTATTTTGATAAAGGAGTTGGAAAACCGAACAGAACTATGTTGCAGCGCTGTTTCGTCGACCGGGTCCACGGCAATGCAATATACAACACATCGACCTAGAACAACTGTTGAACCGACAACAACAACACTTACACCACATACACCAGTGAATCAGACAACAGCTATTAATCCGAGAACAACTGTTAAACCGATAACCGTCCCGTCGACAGCCACTGTAAAACAGACAACAAGTGTTAAACCGACAACCGTCCCGTCGACAGCCACTGTAAAACAGACAACGACTATTAAACCGACAACAGTCCCGTCGACAACCACTGTAAAACAGACAACGACAACAGCTAGTATGTATA
>JASEVX010001410.1:0-17079 GCA_031761405.1 Serripes groenlandicus | reverse complement strand
ATTTAAGAATAGACGACTACACCGAAAATAAAGAACTTTGATTTTACGCGTACCAACAACATAGAGTCCGGCCGGACTGACTTCCTTAATTAAAGATGCCAGCTACTTTTCCTTTATAGTTTTGATTATAATTATTGTGTGTCTGCCTTCCATATGCTAAACTATGTTTCTTGATTCCAGATTTGTTCCAGATTTAAAACACGGTGGAGATAGAGACCCGCTTGCACTAGGCGACGACACAAGACACAGACTTTCGGAACTACACTCCTGCATCCGGTATAGTACTATCCTTTTTTTACTCTCTACAAAGAAGAATGAATCAAGCTGCAAGGATATCCACTAAGTAACAAATACACCTTTACATCATAATTTAAGAATAGACGACTACACCGAAAATAAAGAACTTTGATTTTACGCGTACCAACAACATAGAGTCCGGCCGGACTGACTTCCTTAATTAAAGATGCCAGCTACTTTTCCTTTATAGTTTTGATTATAATTATTGTGTGT
Organism: Serripes groenlandicus; assembly: GCA_031761405.1. NCBI lineage: Eukaryota > Metazoa > Mollusca > Bivalvia > Cardiida > Cardiidae > Serripes > Serripes groenlandicus. The sequence goes on along the minus strand of JASEVX010001410.1, from coordinate 16,569 downwards.
CTGCCTTCCATATGCTAAACTATGTTTCTTGATTCCAGATTTGTTCCAGATTTAAAACACGGTGGAGATAGAGACCCGCTTGCACTAGGCGACGACACAAGACACAGACTTTCGGAACTACACTCCTGCATCCGGTATAGTACTATCCTTTTTTTACTCTCTACAAAGAAGAATGAATCAAGCTGCAAGGATATCCACTAAGTAACAAATACACCTTTACATCATAATTTAAGAATAGACGACTACACCGAAAATAAAGAACTTTGATTTTACGCGTACCAACAACATAGAGTCCGGCCGGACTGACTTCCTTAATTAAAGATGCCAGCTACTTTTCCTTTATAGTTTTGATTATAATTATTGTGTGTCTGCCTTCCATATGCTAAACTATGTTTCTTGATTCCAGATTTGTTCCAGATTTAAAACACGGTGGAGATAGAGACCCGCTTGCACTAGGCGACGACACAAGACACAGACTTTCGGAACTACACTCCTGCATCCGGTATAGTACTATCCTTTTTTTACTCTCTACAAAGAAGAATGAATCAAGCTGCAAGGATATCCACTAAGTAACAAATACACCTTTACATCATAATTTAAGAATAGACGACTACACCGAAAATAAAGAACTTTGATTTTACGCGTACCAACAACATAGAGTCCGGCCGGACTGACTTCCTTAATTAAAGATGCCAGCTACTTTTCCTTTATAGTTTTGATTATAATTATTGTGTGTCTGCCTTCCATATGCTAAACTATGTTTCTTGATTCCAGATTTGTTCCAGATTTAAAACACGGTGGAGATAGAGACCCGCTTGCACTAGGCGACGACACAAGACACAGACTTTCGGAACTACACTCCTGCATCCGGTATAGTACTATCCTTTTTTTACTCTCTACAAAGAAGAATGAATCAAGCTGCAAGGATATCCACTAAGTAACAAATACACCTTTACATCATAATTTAAGAATAGACGACTACACCGAAAATAAAGAACTTTGATTTTACGCGTACCAACAACATAGAGTCCGGCCGGACTGACTTCCTTAATTAAAGATGCCAGCTACTTTTCCTTTATAGTTTTGATTATAATTATTGTGTGTCTGCCTTCCATATGCTAAACTATGTTTCTTGATTCCAGATTTGTTCCAGATTTAAAACACGGTGGAGATAGAGACCCGCTTGCACTAGGCGACGACACAAGACACAGACTTTCGGAACTACACTCCTGCATCCGGTATAGTACTATCCTTTTTTTACTCTCTACAAAGAAGAATGAATCAAGCTGCAAGGATATCCACTAAGTAACAAATACACCTTTACATCATAATTTAAGAATAGACGACTACACCGAAAATAAAGAACTTTGATTTTACGCGTACCAACAACATAGAGTCCGGCCGGACTGACTTCCTTAATTAAAGATGCCAGCTACTTTTCCTTTATAGTTTTGATTATAATTATTGTGTGTCTGCCTTCCATATGCTAAACTATGTTTCTTGATTCCAGATTTGTTCCAGATTTAAAACACGGTGGAGATAGAGACCCGCTTGCACTAGGCGACGACACAAGACACAGACTTTCGGAACTACACTCCTGCATCCGGTATAGTACTATCCTTTTTTTACTCTCTACAAAGAAGAATGAATCAAGCTGCAAGGATATCCACTAAGTAACAAATACACCTTTACATCATAATTTAAGAATAGACGACTACACCGAAAATAAAGAACTTTGATTTTACGCGTACCAACAACATAGAGTCCGGCCGGACTGACTTCCTTAATTAAAGATGCCAGCTACTTTTCCTTTATAGTTTTGATTATAATTATTGTGTGTCTGCCTTCCATATGCTAAACTATGTTTCTTGATTCCAGATTTGTTCCAGATTTAAAACACGGTGGAGATAGAGACCCGCTTGCACTAGGCGACGACACAAGACACAGACTTTCGGAACTACACTCCTGCATCCGGTATAGTACTATCCTTTTTTTACTCTCTACAAAGAAGAATGAATCAAGCTGCAAGGATATCCACTAAGTAACAAATACACCTTTACATCATAATTTAAGAATAGACGACTACACCGAAAATAAAGAACTTTGATTTTACGCGTACCAACAACATAGAGTCCGGCCGGACTGACTTCCTTAATTAAAGATGCCAGCTACTTTTCCTTTATAGTTTTGATTATAATTATTGTGTGTCTGCCTTCCATATGCTAAACTATGTTTCTTGATTCCAGATTTGTTCCAGATTTAAAACACGGTGGAGATAGAGACCCGCTTGCACTAGGCGACGACACAAGACACAGACTTTCGGAACTACACTCCTGCATCCGGTATAGTACTATCCTTTTTTTACTCTCTACAAAGAAGAATGAATCAAGCTGCAAGGATATCCACTAAGTAACAAATACACCTTTACATCATAATTTAAGAATAGACGACTACACCGAAAATAAAGAACTTTGATTTTACGCGTACCAACAACATAGAGTCCGGCCGGACTGACTTCCTTAATTAAAGATGCCAGCTACTTTTCCTTTATAGTTTTGATTATAATTATTGTGTGTCTGCCTTCCATATGCTAAACTATGTTTCTTGATTCCAGATTTGTTCCAGATTTAAAACACGGTGGAGATAGAGACCCGCTTGCACTAGGCGACGACACAAGACACAGACTTTCGGAACTACACTCCTGCATCCGGTATAGTACTATCCTTTTTTTACTCTCTACAAAGAAGAATGAATCAAGCTGCAAGGATATCCACTAAGTAACAAATACACCTTTACATCATAATTTAAGAATAGACGACTACACCGAAAATAAAGAACTTTGATTTTACGCGTACCAACAACATAGAGTCCGGCCGGACTGACTTCCTTAATTAAAGATGCCAGCTACTTTTCCTTTATAGTTTTGATTATAATTATTGTGTGTCTGCCTTCCATATGCTAAACTATGTTTCTTGATTCCAGATTTGTTCCAGATTTAAAACACGGTGGAGATAGAGACCCGCTTGCACTAGGCGACGACACAAGACACAGACTTTCGGAACTACACTCCTGCATCCGGTATAGTACTATCCTTTTTTTACTCTCTACAAAGAAGAATGAATCAAGCTGCAAGGATATCCACTAAGTAACAAATACACCTTTACATCATAATTTAAGAATAGACGACTACACCGAAAATAAAGAACTTTGATTTTACGCGTACCAACAACATAGAGTCCGGCCGGACTGACTTCCTTAATTAAAGATGCCAGCTACTTTTCCTTTATAGTTTTGATTATAATTATTGTGTGTCTGCCTTCCATATGCTAAACTATGTTTCTTGATTCCAGATTTGTTCCAGATTTAAAACACGGTGGAGATAGAGACCCGCTTGCACTAGGCGACGACACAAGACACAGACTTTCGGAACTACACTCCTGCATCCGGTATAGTACTATCCTTTTTTTACTCTCTACAAAGAAGAATGAATCAAGCTGCAAGGATATCCACTAAGTAACAAATACACCTTTACATCATAATTTAAGAATAGACGACTACACCGAAAATAAAGAACTTTGATTTTACGCGTACCAACAACATAGAGTCCGGCCGGACTGACTTCCTTAATTAAAGATGCCAGCTACTTTTCCTTTATAGTTTTGATTATAATTATTGTGTGTCTGCCTTCCATATGCTAAACTATGTTTCTTGATTCCAGATTTGTTCCAGATTTAAAACACGGTGGAGATAGAGACCCGCTTGCACTAGGCGACGACACAAGACACAGACTTTCGGAACTACACTCCTGCATCCGGTATAGTACTATCCTTTTTTTACTCTCTACAAAGAAGAATGAATCAAGCTGCAAGGATATCCACTAAGTAACAAATACACCTTTACATCATAATTTAAGAATAGACGACTACACCGAAAATAAAGAACTTTGATTTTACGCGTACCAACAACATAGAGTCCGGCCGGACTGACTTCCTTAATTAAAGATGCCAGCTACTTTTCCTTTATAGTTTTGATTATAATTATTGTGTGTCTGCCTTCCATATGCTAAACTATGTTTCTTGATTCCAGATTTGTTCCAGATTTAAAACACGGTGGAGATAGAGACCCGCTTGCACTAGGCGACGACACAAGACACAGACTTTCGGAACTACACTCCTGCATCCGGTATAGTACTATCCTTTTTTTACTCTCTACAAAGAAGAATGAATCAAGCTGCAAGGATATCCACTAAGTAACAAATACACCTTTACATCATAATTTAAGAATAGACGACTACACCGAAAATAAAGAACTTTGATTTTACGCGTACCAACAACATAGAGTCCGGCCGGACTGACTTCCTTAATTAAAGATGCCAGCTACTTTTCCTTTATAGTTTTGATTATAATTATTGTGTGTCTGCCTTCCATATGCTAAACTATGTTTCTTGATTCCAGATTTGTTCCAGATTTAAAACACGGTGGAGATAGAGACCCGCTTGCACTAGGCGACGACACAAGACACAGACTTTCGGAACTACACTCCTGCATCCGGTATAGTACTATCCTTTTTTTACTCTCTACAAAGAAGAATGAATCAAGCTGCAAGGATATCCACTAAGTAACAAATACACCTTTACATCATAATTTAAGAATAGACGACTACACCGAAAATAAAGAACTTTGATTTTACGCGTACCAACAACATAGAGTCCGGCCGGACTGACTTCCTTAATTAAAGATGCCAGCTACTTTTCCTTTATAGTTTTGATTATAATTATTGTGTGTCTGCCTTCCATATGCTAAACTATGTTTCTTGATTCCAGATTTGTTCCAGATTTAAAACACGGTGGAGATAGAGACCCGCTTGCACTAGGCGACGACACAAGACACAGACTTTCGGAACTACACTCCTGCATCCGGTATAGTACTATCCTTTTTTTACTCTCTACAAAGAAGAATGAATCAAGCTGCAAGGATATCCACTAAGTAACAAATACACCTTTACATCATAATTTAAGAATAGACGACTACACCGAAAATAAAGAACTTTGATTTTACGCGTACCAACAACATAGAGTCCGGCCGGACTGACTTCCTTAATTAAAGATGCCAGCTACTTTTCCTTTATAGTTTTGATTATAATTATTGTGTGTCTGCCTTCCATATGCTAAACTATGTTTCTTGATTCCAGATTTGTTCCAGATTTAAAACACGGTGGAGATAGAGACCCGCTTGCACTAGGCGACGACACAAGACACAGACTTTCGGAACTACACTCCTGCATCCGGTATAGTACTATCCTTTTTTTACTCTCTACAAAGAAGAATGAATCAAGCTGCAAGGATATCCACTAAGTAACAAATACACCTTTACATCATAATTTAAGAATAGACGACTACACCGAAAATAAAGAACTTTGATTTTACGCGTACCAACAACATAGAGTCCGGCCGGACTGACTTCCTTAATTAAAGATGCCAGCTACTTTTCCTTTATAGTTTTGATTATAATTATTGTGTGTCTGCCTTCCATATGCTAAACTATGTTTCTTGATTCCAGATTTGTTCCAGATTTAAAACACGGTGGAGATAGAGACCCGCTTGCACTAGGCGACGACACAAGACACAGACTTTCGGAACTACACTCCTGCATCCGGTATAGTACTATCCTTTTTTTACTCTCTACAAAGAAGAATGAATCAAGCTGCAAGGATATCCACTAAGTAACAAATACACCTTTACATCATAATTTAAGAATAGACGACTACACCGAAAATAAAGAACTTTGATTTTACGCGTACCAACAACATAGAGTCCGGCCGGACTGACTTCCTTAATTAAAGATGCCAGCTACTTTTCCTTTATAGTTTTGATTATAATTATTGTGTGTCTGCCTTCCATATGCTAAACTATGTTTCTTGATTCCAGATTTGTTCCAGATTTAAAACACGGTGGAGATAGAGACCCGCTTGCACTAGGCGACGACACAAGACACAGACTTTCGGAACTACACTCCTGCATCCGGTATAGTACTATCCTTTTTTTACTCTCTACAAAGAAGAATGAATCAAGCTGCAAGGATATCCACTAAGTAACAAATACACCTTTACATCATAATTTAAGAATAGACGACTACACCGAAAATAAAGAACTTTGATTTTACGCGTACCAACAACATAGAGTCCGGCCGGACTGACTTCCTTAATTAAAGATGCCAGCTACTTTTCCTTTATAGTTTTGATTATAATTATTGTGTGTCTGCCTTCCATATGCTAAACTATGTTTCTTGATTCCAGATTTGTTCCAGATTTAAAACACGGTGGAGATAGAGACCCGCTTGCACTAGGCGACGACACAAGACACAGACTTTCGGAACTACACTCCTGCATCCGGTATAGTACTATCCTTTTTTTACTCTCTACAAAGAAGAATGAATCAAGCTGCAAGGATATCCACTAAGTAACAAATACACCTTTACATCATAATTTAAGAATAGACGACTACACCGAAAATAAAGAACTTTGATTTTACGCGTACCAACAACATAGAGTCCGGCCGGACTGACTTCCTTAATTAAAGATGCCAGCTACTTTTCCTTTATAGTTTTGATTATAATTATTGTGTGTCTGCCTTCCATATGCTAAACTATGTTTCTTGATTCCAGATTTGTTCCAGATTTAAAACACGGTGGAGATAGAGACCCGCTTGCACTAGGCGACGACACAAGACACAGACTTTCGGAACTACACTCCTGCATCCGGTATAGTACTATCCTTTTTTTACTCTCTACAAAGAAGAATGAATCAAGCTGCAAGGATATCCACTAAGTAACAAATACACCTTTACATCATAATTTAAGAATAGACGACTACACCGAAAATAAAGAACTTTGATTTTACGCGTACCAACAACATAGAGTCCGGCCGGACTGACTTCCTTAATTAAAGATGCCAGCTACTTTTCCTTTATAGTTTTGATTATAATTATTGTGTGTCTGCCTTCCATATGCTAAACTATGTTTCTTGATTCCAGATTTGTTCCAGATTTAAAACACGGTGGAGATAGAGACCCGCTTGCACTAGGCGACGACACAAGACACAGACTTTCGGAACTACACTCCTGCATCCGGTATAGTACTATCCTTTTTTTACTCTCTACAAAGAAGAATGAATCAAGCTGCAAGGATATCCACTAAGTAACAAATACACCTTTACATCATAATTTAAGAATAGACGACTACACCGAAAATAAAGAACTTTGATTTTACGCGTACCAACAACATAGAGTCCGGCCGGACTGACTTCCTTAATTAAAGATGCCAGCTACTTTTCCTTTATAGTTTTGATTATAATTATTGTGTGTCTGCCTTCCATATGCTAAACTATGTTTCTTGATTCCAGATTTGTTCCAGATTTAAAACACGGTGGAGATAGAGACCCGCTTGCACTAGGCGACGACACAAGACACAGACTTTCGGAACTACACTCCTGCATCCGGTATAGTACTATCCTTTTTTTACTCTCTACAAAGAAGAATGAATCAAGCTGCAAGGATATCCACTAAGTAACAAATACACCTTTACATCATAATTTAAGAATAGACGACTACACCGAAAATAAAGAACTTTGATTTTACGCGTACCAACAACATAGAGTCCGGCCGGACTGACTTCCTTAATTAAAGATGCCAGCTACTTTTCCTTTATAGTTTTGATTATAATTATTGTGTGTCTGCCTTCCATATGCTAAACTATGTTTCTTGATTCCAGATTTGTTCCAGATTTAAAACACGGTGGAGATAGAGACCCGCTTGCACTAGGCGACGACACAAGACACAGACTTTCGGAACTACACTCCTGCATCCGGTATAGTACTATCCTTTTTTTACTCTCTACAAAGAAGAATGAATCAAGCTGCAAGGATATCCACTAAGTAACAAATACACCTTTACATCATAATTTAAGAATAGACGACTACACCGAAAATAAAGAACTTTGATTTTACGCGTACCAACAACATAGAGTCCGGCCGGACTGACTTCCTTAATTAAAGATGCCAGCTACTTTTCCTTTATAGTTTTGATTATAATTATTGTGTGTCTGCCTTCCATATGCTAAACTATGTTTCTTGATTCCAGATTTGTTCCAGATTTAAAACACGGTGGAGATAGAGACCCGCTTGCACTAGGCGACGACACAAGACACAGACTTTCGGAACTACACTCCTGCATCCGGTATAGTACTATCCTTTTTTTACTCTCTACAAAGAAGAATGAATCAAGCTGCAAGGATATCCACTAAGTAACAAATACACCTTATACATCATAATTTAAGAATAGACGACTACACCGAAAATAAAGAACTTTGATTTTACGCGTACCAACAACATAGAGTCCGGCCGGACTGACTTCCTTAATTAAAGATGCCAGCTACTTTTCCTTTATAGTTTTGATTATAATTATTGTGTGTCTGCCTTCCATATGCTAAACTATGTTTCTTGATTCCAGATTTGTTCCAGATTTAAAACACGGTGGAGATAGAGACCCGCTTGCACTAGGCGACGACACAAGACACAGACTTTCGGAACTACACTCCTGCATCCGGTATAGTACTATCCTTTTTTTACTCTCTACAAAGAAGAATGAATCAAGCTGCAAGGATATCCACTAAGTAACAAATACACCTTTACATCATAATTTAAGAATAGACGACTACACCGAAAATAAAAGAACTTTGATTTTTACGCGTACCAACAACATTGAGTTCCGGCCGAGACTGACTTCCATGTTAATTAAAGATTGCCAGCTACGTTGCACTTTATAGTTTTGATTATAATTATTGGGTGTACTGCCTTCGCATATGCTAAACTATGTTTCTTGATTTCCAGATTTTGTTCCAGATTTAAAACACGGTGGAGGGATAGAGACCCGCTTGCACTAGGCGACGACACAAAGACACAGACTTTCGGAACTACACACTCCTGCATCCGGTATAGTACTATCCTTTTTTTTACTCTCTACAAAGAAGAATGAATCAAGCTATGCAAGGATTAATCCACTAGTAACAAATACACCTATTTACATCATAATTTAAGAATAGAGCGACTACACCGAAAATAAAGAACTTTGAATTTTAGCGCGTACCAACTAACATAGAGTCCGGCCGGACTGACTCCTAGAATTAGAAGATCCAGCTACTTTTCCTTGATTGTTTTGATTATATTTATTGGTGGGTCTGGGCCTTCCATATGCTAAACTATGTTTCTTGATTCCAGATTTGGTTCCAGATTTAAATCACGGTGGAGAGTAGATGACCCGCTGTGCACTACTAGGCGCGACACAAGAACTGACGGTCGTGTTCTGATTCCAATTATTCCGAGTACTGCATCCGGTATAGTACTATCCTTTTTTTACTCATCTACAAAGAAAGAAATGATCAAGCTGCAAGGATATCCACTAAGTAACAAATACACCTTTACATCATAATTTTAAGAATAGACGGACTAACCGTAAAATAAAGAACTTTGATTTTACGCGTACCAACAACATAGAGTGTCCGGCCGGACTGACTCTTACTTGATTTACGAGGCCAGCTACTTTTCCTTTATAGTTTGATTATAATTATTGTGTGTCTGCCTTCCCATATGCTAAACTATGTTTCTTGATTCCAGATTTGTTCCATGATTTAAAAACACGGTGGAGATAGAGACCCGGCTTGCACTAGGCGACGACATCAAGACACAGACTTTCGGACTACACTCCGGCATCCGGTAATAGGCACTATCCTTATTTTTACTCTCTACAAAGAAAGAATGAATCAAGCTGCAAGGTATATCCAACTAAGTAACAAATACACCTTTACATCATAATTTAAGAATAGACGACCTACACCGAACAAGTAAGAACTTTTGATTTTATACGGCGTACCAACAACATAGAGTCCGGCCGGAACTGACTTCCTTAATTAAAGATGCCGAGCTACTTTTCCTTTATAGTTTTTGATTATAATTATTTGTGTGTCTGCCTTCCATATGCTAAAACTATGTTTCTTGATTCCAGATTTGTTCCAGAATTTAAAAACACGGTGGAGATAAGAGACCCGCTTGCACTAGGCGACGACACAAGACACAAGACTTTCGGAACTACACTCCTGCATCCGGTATAGTACTATCCTTTTTTTACTCTCTACAAAGAAGAACACTGAATCAAGCTGCAAGGATATCCACTAAGGTAACAAATAGAACCTTTACATCATAATTTAAGAATAGACGAGACTACTACACGAAAATAAAGAACTTTGATTTTACGGCGTACCAACAACATAGAGTCCGGCCGGACTGACTACCTTGAATTAAAGATGCCAGCTACTTTGTCCTTTATAGTTTTTGATTATAATTATTGTGTGTTCTGCCCTTCCATATGCTAAACTATGTTTCTTGATTCCAGATTTGTTCCAGATTTAAAACACGGTGGATAGAGACCCGCTATTTGCACTAGGCGTCACACAAGACACAGACTTTCGGAACTACACTCCTGCATCCGGATATGTACTATCCTTTTTTTACTCTCTACAAAGACAGAATGAATCAAGCTGCAAGGATATCCACTAAGTAACAAATACACTTTACCTTCATCAAGTTTAAGATAGACGACTACACCGAAAATAAAGAACTTTGATTTACGAGGTACCTAACTACATGAGAGTCCGGCCGGACTGGACTTCCTTAATTTAAAGATGCCAGCTACTTTTCCTTATAGTTTGATTATAATTATTGTGTTGTCTGCCTTCCATATGCTAAACTTGTTTCTTGATTCCAGATTTGTTCCAGATTTAAAACACGGGTGGAGATAGAGACCCGCTTGCACTAGGCAGGCACGAACACAAGACACAGACTTTACGGGAAGCTACACTCCTGCATCCGGTATAGTACTATCCTTTTTTTAGCTCTCTCAAAGAAGAATAGAATCAACTGCAAGGATATCCACTATTAGTAACAAATACACCGTTACATCATAATTTTAAGAAGACTAACGACTACACCCGAAAATTAAAGAACTTTGAGTTTTACGCGTACCAACAACATAGAGTCCGGCCGGGATCTGACTTCTCCTTAATCGTAAAGATGCCAGCTACTGTTTTCCTTTATAGTGTTTGATTATAATGTGATAGTGTGTGTCTGCTCGTTCCATATGACTAAACTATGGTTTTCTTTGATTCCAGATTTGTGTCCAGATTTAAAACGCACGGTGGAGATAGAGACCGCGCTTTGCACTATGGCGACGACACAAGACACAGACTTTCGGGAACTACACTCCTGCATCCGGTATAGTGACTATCCTTTTTTGACTCTCTACATAGAAGAATAGGAAGCAAGCTGCAAGGATAGCCACTAAGTAACTAAATAACCACCTTTACATCATAATTTAAGAATAGACGACTACACCGAAAATAAAGAAACTTTGATTGTAACCGTACCCAACAACTGAGATGAGTCCGGCTCGGACTGACTTCCTTAATTTAAAGATGCCAGCTACGTTTTGCCTTAGTGTTTTTGATTATAAGTTATTGTGTGGTCTGCCTTCCATATGCTAAACTATGTTTGCCTTGATTCAGATTTGTTTCAGATTTAAACACGCTGGTGGAGATAGAGACCCGATTTTGCACTAGTGCGACGACAACAAGACACAGACTTTCGAACTACACTCCTGCATCCGGTATAAGTACTTATCCTTTTTCTTACTCTCTACATAGAAGATATGAATCAAGCTGCGAAGGATAGCCACTAAGTAGACAAATACACCTTTACATCATATATTCATGAATAGACGACTAACACCGAAAATAAAAGAACTTTGATTTTTACGCTGTAACCAACACATAGAGTCTCGGCCGGATCTGACTTCCTTAATTAAAGATGCCAGCTACTTTTCCTTTTATTAGTTTTTGAATGATACTTATTGTGTGTCTGCCTTCCAATATGCTAAACTATAGTTTCTTGATTTCCAGATTTTGTTCCAGATTTAAAACACGGTGGAGATAGAGACCCTGTCTTGCACTATAGGCGACGACACAAGACACAGACTTTCGGAACTACACTCCTGCATCCCGGTATAGTACTATCCTTTTTTTACTCTCTACAAAGAAGAATGAATCAAGCTGCAAGAGGATATCCACTAAGTTAACAAATACACCTTTACATCATAATTATAAGAATAGACGACTTACACCGAAAATAAAGAACTTTGATTTTACGCGTACCAACAACATAGAGTCCGGCCGGACTGAACTTCCTTAATAAAGATGCCAGCTACTTTTCCTTTATACGTTTTGATTATAATTATTGTGTGTCTGCCTTCCATATGCTAAACTTGATTTCTTGATTCCAGAATTTGTTCCAGATTTAACAAACACGGTGGAGAGTAGAGACCCGGCTTGCACTAGGCGACGACACAAGACACAGACTTTCGGAACTACACTCCTGCATCCGGTTATAGGTACTATCCATTTTTTTTACTTCTCTACAAAGAAGAATGAATCAAGCTGCAAGGATATCCACTAAGTAACTAAGATACACGCTTACATCAGTAATTTATAGAATAGACGACTACACCGAAAATAATGAACTTTTGATTTTTAGCTCGTACCAACAAACATAGAGTCCGGGCCGGACTGACTTCCTTAATTAAAGATGTGCCAGCTACTTTTCCTTTATAGTTTTGATTATAATTTATTGTGTGTCTGCCTTCCAATGCTAAACTTGTTTCTTGATTCCAGATTTGTTCAGGATTTAAAACACGGGTGGAGATAGAGACCCGCTTTGCACTAGGCGACGACACAAGACACAGACTTTCGGAACTACACTCCTGCGATCCCAGGATTTGCATACGTACTTATCCTTTTTTTACTCCTCTACCAAAGAAGAATGAATCAAGCTGCAAGGATATCCACGAAGAGTAACAAATACACCTTTACATCATAATTTAAAGAATAGACGACTACACACGCAAATAAAGAAACTATTGATTTTACGCGTACCAACAAACATAGAGGTCCGGCCGGACTGACTTGCCTTAATTAAAGATAGGCCAGCTACTTTTCCTTTATTAGTTTTGATTTATAATTATTGTCGTGTCTGGCCTTCCATATGCTAAACTATGTTTCTTGATTCCAGATTTGGTTCCAGAATTAAAACACCGGTGGAGATAGAGACCCGCTTGCAACTAGGCGACGACAGCAAGACACAGACTTTCGGAACTACACTCCGTGCATCCGGGTATAGAGTACTATCCTTTTTTTACTCTCTACAAAGAAGAAATGAATCAAGCTGCAAGGATATCCACTAAGTAACAAATACACTCTTTAACATCATAATTTAAGAATAGACGAGCTACACCGAAAATAAAGAGACTTTTTGATTTTACGCGTACCAACAACATAGGAGTCCGGCCGGACTGACTTCCTTAATTAAAGATGCCAGCTACTTTTCCTTTATAGTTTTTGATTATAATTATTGTGTGTCTGCCCTTCCATATGCTAAACTATGTTTCTTGATTCCAGATTTGTTCCAGATTTAAAACACGGTGTGAGATAGAGACCCGCTTGTGCACTAGGCGATCGACACAAGACACAGACTTTCGGGAACTACACTCCTGCATTCCGGTATAGTACTAGTCCTATCCTTTTTTTACTCTCTACAAAGAAGAAATGATTCAAGCTGCTAAGGATATCCACTAAGTAACAAATACACCTTTACATCATAATTTAAGAATAGACGACTACACCGAAAAATAAAGAACTTTGATTTTACGACGTACCAACAACATAGAGAGTCCGGCCGGACTATATCTGGTCCTTAATTTAAAGATGCTCAGCTACTTTTCCTTTTATAGTTTTGATTATAAATTATGTGTAAGTGTCTGCCCTTCCATATGCTAAACTATGTTTCTTGATTCCAGATTTTGTTCCAGATTTAAAACAGCTGGTGGGAGATAGAGAACCCGCTATGCACTAGGCGACGACACAAGACACAGACTTTTCGGAACTACACTCCTGCATCACCGGTATTAGTACTATCCTTTTTTTTACTCTCTACAAAGAAGAAATGAATCAAGCTGCAAGGATATCCACTAAAGTAACAAATACACCTTTACATCATAATTTAAGAATAGACGACTACACCGAAAATAAAGAACTTTGATTTTACGCGTACCAACAACATAGAGTCCGGCGCGGACTGACTTCCTTAATTAAAGATGCCAGCTACTTTTCCTTTATAGTTTTGATTATAATTATTGTGTGTCTGCCCTTCCATATGCTAAACTAGTTTCTTGATTCCAGATTTGTTCCAGATTTAAAACACGGTGGAGATAGAGACCCGCTTTGCAGCTAGGCGACGACACAAGACACAGACTTTCGGAACTACACTCCTGCATCCGGTATAGTACTATCCTTTTTTTACTCTCTACAAAGAAGAAATGAATCAAGCTGCAAGGCATATCCACTAAGTGAACAAAATACACCTTTTACAACATAATTTAAGAATAGTCGACTACACCGAAAATAATAGACTTTGATTTTACGCGTACTCAACAACATAGAGTCCGGCCGTGACTGACTTCCTTAAATTAAAGATGCCAGCTACTTTTCCTTTTAATGTTTTGATTATAATTATTTTGTGTCCTGCCTTCCATATGCTAAAACTATGTTTCTTGATTCCAGATTTGATCCAGATTTAAAACACGGTGGAGATAGAGACCCGCATTGCACTAGGCGACGACACAAGACACAGACTCTTTCGGAACTACACTCCTGCATCCGGTATAGTACTATCCTTTTTTTACTCTCTACAAAGAAGAATGAATCAAGCTGCAAGGATATCCACTAAGTAACAAATACACCTTTACATCATAATTTAAGAATAGACGACTACACCGAAAATAAAGAACTTTGATTTTACTGCGTGTACCAACAACATAGAGTCCGGCCGGACTGACTTCCTTAATTAAAGATGCCAGCTACTTTTCCTTTATAGTTTTGATTATAATTATTGTGTGTGTCTGCCTTCCATATGCTAAACTATGTTTCTTGATTCCAGATTTGTTCCAGATTTAAAACACGGGTGGAGATAGAGACCCGCTTGGCACTAGGCGACGACACAAGACACAGACTTTCGGAACTACACTCCTGCATACCGGTATAGTACTATCCTTTTTTTTACTCTCTACAAAGAAGAATGAATCAAGCTGCAAGGATATCCACTAAGTAACAAAATACACCTTTACATCATTAAGTTTAAGAATAGACGACTACACCGAAAATAAAGAACTTTGATTTTACGGCCGTACTCAACAACATAGAGTCCGGCCGGACTGACTTCCGGTAAGTTAAAGATGCCAGGCTTCTTTCCCTTTATTAGTGTTTTGATTATTAATTATTGTGGGTGTCTGCCTGTCCATATGCTAAACTATGTTTCTTGATTCCAGATTTTGTTCCAGATTCTTAAAACACGGGTGGAGATAGAGACCCCGCTCTTGCACTAGGCCGACGACACAAGACACAGACTTTCGGAACTACACTCCTGCATCCCGGTATAGTACTATCCTTTTTTTACTCTCTACAAAGAAGAATGAATCAAGCTGCAAAGGATATCCACTAAGTAACAAATTACACCTTTACATCATAATTTTAAGAATAGACGACTACACCGAAAAATAACAGAACTTTTGATTTTTACGCGTACCAACAACATAGAGTCCGGCCGGACTGACTTCCTTAATTAAAGATGCCAGCTACCTTTTCCTTTATAGTTTTGATAGATAATTATTGTCGTGTCTGCCTTCCATATGCTAAAACTATGTTTCTTAGATTCCAAGATTTGTTCCAGATTTAAAACCGACGGTGGAGATAGAGACCCGCCTTGTGCACTAGGGCGACGACACAAGACACAGACTTTCGGAAACTACACTCCTGCTTCCGGTAATAGTACTATCCTTTTTTTACTCTCTTACAAAGAAGAATGAATCAAGCTTGCAAGGATATCCACTAAGTAACAAATACACCTTTACATCATAATTTAAGAATAGACGACCTACACCGAAAAATAAAGAACTTTGATTTTACGCGTACCAACAACATAGAGTCCGGCCGGACTGAACTTCCTTTAATTAAAGATGCCCAGCTACTTTTCCTTTATAGTTTTGATTATAAGTCTGTAATTGTGTGTCTGCCCTTCCATATTGCTAAAACTATGTTTCTTGATTCCAGATTTGTTCCAGATTTAAAACACGGTGGAGATAGAGGACCCGCTTGCACTAGGCGACGACACAAGACACAGACTTTCGGAACTTACACTCCTGCATCCGGTATAGTACTATCCTTTTTTTTACTCTCTACAAAGAAGAATGAATCAAGCTGCAAAGGATATCCACTAAGTAACAACATACACCTTTACCATCATAATTTAAGAATAGACGACTACACCGAAAATAAAAGAACTTTGATTTTACGCGTACCCAACAACATAGAGTCCGGCCGGACTGACTTCCTTAATTAAAGATGCCAGCACTTACTTATT
>JASEVX010000141.1:432807-506707 GCA_031761405.1 Serripes groenlandicus | reverse complement strand
CCAATTTGTTCAAATATAAAATGGTTCGGCGTTATTGAAATACAGTCTGGTGAATTCGCAGATTTGTAGGTAAGAGGGATAAAGTTTATTATGGACTCGACTTCCAAAAGGCTGTTGATAACTCTTCATCTGTAATATATGCTCAATCTCGACCTGCTTGAATGCCTTAATGGATATAATCTTTACACTTCTGTTCTTTCAACATTGTTCATTTGACTATTTGTTCTTGAAAGACTAACTATTATTGACTGCTCTATAGCTTCTTTCTCAGTCTTTTTAATTTCAACTTCCTCAAACGGCTTCCCCTGAATAGAAGGTTTTAGCCATTCAAAAAGTCTAGACGATCCCAACAGAATGTTTCTGTAACTACCTGGTTGACCTCAACACCTCTTGAAACTAAATATGCAGGCTTGTGCTATCCTGGTATATGTAACCACTGATTAGAATTTGTGTTTCCCTGAAATTCAGCAACCCTATTATCTAAAGAAAAAGTCTAAAAATGCGACACTGATTTCTTAACCACGTCCATACTATCAGTCCAAAATGTACACTCAATTATGTTTATATATAATAAATCTGTTACTGTTTGTGTCAACTCTAAACTTAAAACTGCAGCCATTAACTCTAATCTTGGAATGCTTATGGATGTTAGTGGTGCTACTTTACCTTTTTGCTGCTATTAACCTAACTGACTCTTCTCCATTGGCTATTTCGCTTCTAGCAGACACTGCCGATCTATTTGTTGTAATTGATGAACCAATTAAATTATGAATAGTAACTTTATTACATTCATTTGGCAGCTGCAAATATCTTGGAACATGAATTTTAGAAACGTTTACTAGTTCACGGAAGCAGCTTTCTATGTTCACTATGATATCATCTGGTATTTATTCATCCCAGTCTTTACCTGATAACCAAATGTCTTGCATTCTAATATGTAGGTACATGACTCCTATGATTAGGGAATCTGTTACAAGCTGTCGAAACCGAGACCGTTCTTGTAGACTATCCCTATTTTATCTTTGGGTGCAAAATTAAATTATCAAACATTTAAAGACTTACTTCATCACATGAACATACACATATTCAATACAATACAATATTTTATTTCGATGCTGAGCATGTACATAATACATACATGACAGCTCTGCAATATATTATACAACGTGATCAGAGGGCAACAAAAGGCGTAGTAATTAAATCAATATGAGAGAGAAATTGAGATTGAGAGAAAAAGAATGAAGTATATAGAGAGAGAAAAAATAAAAGAAGGAAAAAATAAAGAAGTTACAGAAAGGAGGATAGAAGCATGTTTTTTAGTTTAAATATGTTTGTTAAGCATGTTTATTTAAAAGCTCAATAAGCTTGTTTCCGTCATGTTTCCATATTTAATTATTCTCCCTTTTCGAAACAAAATAAAAAGGAAATGGTTATGGAGACATTTATGTTCCTATAATTATAAGGTACAAAATGTTAGCGATGTGTTACTAAACAGTAACAGAGTAATACAGAAAGGTAACAAATAGTTATATTGAAAACAAGTTTTTCCTTCAATTTGGCCTAGTGACATAGTTTCTATATGAGTTATAGCAATGTTCAAAACATCCATTCTGCAAAAGTTTCATTATGCTAACATTAAAAGAACAGCTTTCAGAGTGTTAACACGATTTTCCTTTAATTTGGTCTAGTGACCTTATGTTTGACCCAACATGATCAATATTTGAACTTGGCCTAAATATCATAAAGACAAACATTCTGACAAAGTTTCAAGATGCTGAATTTTTCCTAGTGACATCGTTTTTAGCTCTTATTCGAAGAATATGAGAGCTATACTACTCGGCGTTGGCGTCGGCGTCGGCGTCCACGTCACACTTTGGTTAAGGTTCTGCATGAAAGTACTTAAATACTACATGTAGTCCATTGAAACTTTCTACAACCCTACAAAATTATGACACCTATGTAGCTTATCAAGTTAGATAACTCTATCCTGCATTTTATGCAAGTTATGGCCCTTTATTTACTTAGAAATTCTTGTTAAAGTTTTCAGTATTTACTTGATGCATTGAATTGAGACTTTATACAACCCTACCCAACTATCACACCTATGTAGATTATCAAGTGAGATAACTCTTTCCTGCATTTTATGCAAGTTATGGCTCTTTATTTACTTAGAAATTCTGGTTAAAGTTTTCAGTATTTACTTGATGCATTGCAATGCAACTTTATACAACCTTACCCAACTATCACACCTATGTAGATTATTCAGTAAGGTAACTCTATCCGGTATTTTATGCAAGTTATGGCCTTTTTTTACTTAGAAATTCTGGTTAAAGTTTTGCGTGCAACTAAATTAACAGTCAATATCTCAGTATTTACTTAATGCATTGCATTGAAACTTTCTGCAACCCTACCAAACTATCACACCTGTGTAGATTATTAAATTAGATAACTCTATCCTGCATTATATGCAAGTTATGGCCCTTTTTTACTTAGGAATTCTGGTTAAAGTTTTGCGTGCAACTAAATTAATAGTCCATATCTCAGTATGTACTTGATGCATTGCATTGAAACTTTCTACAACCCTACCCAACTATCCCACATGTTTAGATTATTAAATTAGATAACTCTATCCTGCATTATATGCAAGTTATGGCCCTTTTTTACTTAGGAATTCTGGTTAAAGTTTTGCGTGCAACTAAATTAATAGTCCACATCTCAGTATGTAAATGATGAATTGTATTGACACTTTCTACAACCCTACCCAACTATCACATCTGTATAGATTATTAAATTAGATAACTCTATCCTGCATTATATGCAAGTTATGGCCCTTTTTTACTTAGGAATTCTGATTAAAGTTTTGCGTGCAACTAACTTAATAGTCCATATCTCAGTATGTAATTGATGCATTGCATTGAAACTTTCTACAACCCTACCCAATTATCACACCAGTGTAGATTATTAAGTTAGATAACTCTATCCTGCATTATATGCAATTCATGGCCCTTTGTGTACATAGAAATTCTGTTTAAAGTTTTGCTTGCAACTACATTAAGAG
This sequence comes from Serripes groenlandicus, assembly GCA_031761405.1. Classification (NCBI taxonomy): domain Eukaryota; kingdom Metazoa; phylum Mollusca; class Bivalvia; order Cardiida; family Cardiidae; genus Serripes; species Serripes groenlandicus. The sequence goes on along the minus strand of JASEVX010000141.1, from coordinate 503,649 downwards.
ACCATTTCTTAGTAACTACTTTATGCATTGCATTGCAACTTTATAACACCCTTCCCAACTATCACACCTATGTAAACAATCAAGTATGATAACTCTATCCAGTATATTTTGCAATTTATGGCCCTTTTTGAACTAGAAATTTGGTTAAAGTTTTGCATGCAACTTCATTAAAAGTCGATATCCTAGTATTAACTTTATGCATTGCTTTGAAACTGTATACAACCCTTCCCAACTATCACACCTATGTTGACTTTCTAGTTAAAGAACTCTATCCTATCATTTTATGCAAGTTATGGCCCTTTTTGGACTTATAAAAGTCTGGTTAAAGTTTTAACTACATTAAGAGACCATATCTTAGTAACTACTTCATGCATTGCATTGAAACTCTAACATCCCTTCCCAACCATCATACCTATGTACGCAATCAAGTACGATAACTCTATCTATCATTTTATGCAAGTTATGGCCCTTTTTGGACTTTGAAATTCTGGTTAAAGTTTTGCAACTACATTTAGAGTGTAATCTCAGGAACAACTGAAGCATTGTATTGAAACTTTATACAACCTTTCCCAATTTCACAACTATAAACACAACCAATTAAGATAACTCTATCCTGCATATGGTGCAAGTTGTTGTCCTTTTTTTACTTAGAAATTATGGTAAAATGTTTGCGTGCAACTACATTAAGAATCCATATATTGTTAACTTGATGCATTCCATTGAAACGTTATACAACCCTTACTAACCATCACACCTAAGAAAGTAATCAAGTTAAAAAACTATATCCTGCATATAATGCAAATGATCCCCCTTTAAGAAATTGTGGTAATGTTTTGCATGCAACTACATTAGAGTCCATTATCTCAGTAACTTAAATAAGCGGTGGAATAGTCCAGCGCGCTGTCCTCCGACAGCTCATGTTTTTTTATCCAATATGATCTATATTTGACCTACTCTAGATTTCACCCTAACACCAATATTGACAACATTTTAACATGCTAAAATTAAAGTCAAGAGAAACATTCTGACAAAGTTTCAAGATGCTGAAGGCCAAGAATTCTGCAGGATAACATCAAGACCTTGTATTAATGTTGCACTCAATCCATTAACTGTTTTGATGTATATGCAGGACAGCATATTACCCCACAATCAAAGATGCATGCACCTTTCATTGTATAGACCAATATATAGGTACCAATGACCAAATGGTATATCACTAACTGCCCAAACTGAGTTTCTTCTCCCGTATACGCCATAATAACTGTTATTCCATGAGTGCATGGGATGTTCTTAATCCATTCTGTTTTAAAATAACATTTTTAGCGACTATCATTGACTACTGCTTTAATATAATTTATGACAATAACTGCCAAAAAAAGTGTCTTTAAAAAAGGAAATAATAACTTAAAGAAAGGGATTACAAACATATACCTTTTTCTACTTTATCTTTTTAAATAGGCTTATATTTAAACATTAGACCAGAATTGAAAACAATAACATGTATATTAGTTATGTCAGAAAGCCAAGCTTTGGGCTCTGCGACCAGTTTTCCACTTTTGATTAAGCAAAGTTTGTACCTCTGTGGAGTACTATCTGATTTATAACTTGAAATTAATTACTTTAAACTTTTCTTTTTTACATCAATTGCGAAACAAGATTTAATCTCATTTTAATCACGCTCCATGTCCTGGATATACAACAAGTTCTCGCGGCATTTGTGCGGAAAATCCCAATCCTCACTTAATTCTGATTCAGTAGATAAGTCGCCGGGCAGAAGCCCGCAACTTCTATTTGTAATAACTTTTCGGAAATCACATGGGAGGAGGAGTTATTATTAGAAAAAACAAATTTAAATGTCTTGAACATATTACAATGGCGTTTGTTTAAAAACACTAAGTTATGACACATCTAAAATGAAATAAATATTCCGATGTTTTAAGTATTTGCAGTTTCTTTTTTTTTGACTCGCATTTCTTTTTCTTAGGTTTTATTTACGAAGACAAAACCAATGACAATGACAATGGCAAATATTTTATTGAAAGTAATTAGGCCACCGGCCCATAGTACAAAGCATTCTATTTAACAAATAGTATATAACTGAGAATGATGTCCTTATCATGTTTTCATTAACATATATATGAAATATGAAAGTTTTTTTATGATATCAGGATTGTCGTTTTGAAGCAATGTATAAAAATCATCAATGTTGGTGTCACCTACATACCAATCAAATAAAAATACAATTCTTACTTGATCAAACTTTTCGCAGTGAAATAACACATGAAATTCACATTCAACAATGTTTTTCTTTAACTTTTGAAAACAGTATATGCATATCCTTAGTTTACGATCAATATTATTGTGACGACCAGTTTCGATGCCAAATTTGTGGTTCGAGCAACGGAATTTAGCAGGAGCTATTCTACATTTGAATGGAATGTCAATCAACAGAAATCTTTCAGTATCTAGCAGAGATTTATAGTGTTTGTAATGATGGCAACGACCAGATGCGTTGATTTGTACATGCCAGTTTTGTTTGAAACATTCTATCAAACGCTGTTTGAAACATTTGACAAAATGGATGGTGTTTCCAACGTCCTGTGCAATCCAAACATAGCCAAAACCATAGAGAAAAAGTAAGTTTTTGACGTAAGTACTCCAAGTTCTTCGTCCAACATCATCCAAGGATTTTTGCATTAAATAACAATTTCGAGGATATCTGTTATTTGGCATTACTAATAAACGACACCAATATTTGATACAGTAAGAATAATAATCAATATACATAGGATATCTACCACATTCTTCCAACGCTACCATGTTATTCGTTTCACTATTTAATTTTAGATATCTTTTACAAAGATCCGTAGCACAATATTGGTTTTATCATCTAGTCAAACAACTTAAAAAGATCTTTACAAGGAAAATAACCAAATGCTCTCTGATATTTATAAATAGAAAAAGTGGCTTTCCTGGCTTGAACTGCGAGCTTTTGTTGAACTGAAAACCATGACAGCATAGGGGTGAACATCAAACGCAAACATTTGTAATGTGACGATATTCTGATTTGTTCTTCACCTAAAAAACATTTTTCATTATTTCTTATTGGCCACCAGTTCTGAAAACAATGATTTCTGTCTTTTCAAGATTAATTTCCATACCTGTGTCAATGCAGAATTGGTTCATAACATTAAGTTGTTTCTGTAAATTAACGACAGTATCTGAGCAGTTGGCAATATCATCTGCAAACATTAACCAGATGATATCGGGAATATTTTCTGTAACAAATATACCGTTGATATTATCCTCTCTTAACCTTGTACAAAGTTTGTTGATAAAGAGTGAGCAAATTGTTGTGCTACTTGTGTCTCCTTGTCTAGTCCCTATATTACACTTGAAAAACTCGGTTATACTGGCGTTAGTTTTGACACAGGAAGTGATATTTGAATACATTGCTAATAATACATTAAAAAAGTGTCCGTGTATACCTATATTTCTAAGACATTCAAACAACTTGTAATGGTTTATTTTATCGAAAGCTTTGGGCTCGGTCACACATTCACGGATCGTCTTGCCGGATCCACTACGGATGGAAACTCACGGATGACCCCGGAAAAGACTATATCCGTGGTCCGCTACGGATGCACCACGGTTTGACTGCGAGTTTTGACGGATCAACCAAGGATAATGCAGAAAAAGGGCTAGTTGACAACGGGGAGTGATACGGATTGCTACGGTTCGGTACGGTTTGGTACGGAATGACAAGTGTCACGGCGTATGCACTGCGGATTAACAACGGTTCGCTACGAGTTTAGTACGGGTTAGCACGAATTAGCACGGTCTGGCACGGAAAAGTACGGACTCTCACGGATAAGTACGGACTCTCACGGAGCGCCACGGACTTGCCACGATAAGCAATCCGTATACATAAACTCCCGCGCTCGCGTGTTCATTCCACAAATTCAGGCCTGAGGACACCCGGCCGAGGATCGAACCCGAAACCTCCGGTTCGAAGTCCACTGAGCAATAAAAGTCGAAACAAATATCGTTGAAAAATATTAAAGTTGAACTATAATGTTGAAGTGAAATATACATGAACTTTATTTCACTTCAATTTTAAGAGTTCAACTTTGATCTTTTTCATCTATTTTTTCCAATTTTTTTGTTCAAGTATAATGTGTTTCAAATTCATAAAGTGAGAAATAAAGACATAAATAATAGGTTGATATTAACATTTGTAAATGATGTTAGTGTATGTGTTTTATGTAAGTACAAATAAAAACATATTCCAAAGTCCAATGATTTTAATAAAACATGATCTGTAAATATCCAACACAATTCGACCGTTCTGAAGTATAATCTTTTATACTATCCTATTCTGCCATGGCATCGCCCCGACAGGTGAATTGACGTAGTGTTTTAGGTACAGCCTCTGCTGCTTCGCTTCCAAAGTGTCTAAGTTGTCACCCCTTGTGTTCTGCACATCGTCCATGTTAACACCCTCTCTCCAGGCTCCGGTGATGAGGTTGTGGTTAACATCCTTTTGATCCATGAGAGGGTTCTCTTCACCAGGATATCTGACCTTCATGATGTTGTGAAGGCACACACAGGCGAGGACTATTGCATGTACTGTATCAGGGTCCTGCAACATGACGGAGAGCTAACACCGGAATCTTTTTGCAAGGATACCAAATATACCAAATGCATTTTCCACAACTCTTCTGGCCCTAGAGAGGCGGTAGTTGAAGATCCTCTCGTCATTGGCAAGACCCCGTCTGGAGTAGGGCTTCATGAAGCAGGTGTTCGTGCCAAATGCATCGTCTGCAATGATATAGTAACACATCGGTCTGTCATCACCGGGAAGGGGGCTGCTCGTGGAATGCCGATTACACCCCTTTCAATGGCTTTTTTCAGGTCACACTGGTTCCAAATCTGAGCGTCGGAGCAACCACCTTGTGCACAAATATTCACCCAACGGAACTTGTAATCGGCGTCGACTATGGCCATCAGAACTATTAAGTGATATCCTTTATAGTTGTAGTATAGGGAGCCACCGTTCTTAGGATACCGTATTGCAACATGTTTGCCATCTAGAGAACCGAGAGCATGTGGGAGCTGCCGTTTTGCAGAAAACTGGTCGGATATTGCCTACCACTGTTCAGGCTCAGTAGGAGTGTCGATAATATCCCCAGCATATGCTGCAATTATGTTCTCACATACGTCCCGAACAATACCAGAGATGATATTGTGCGCCACGCTGAAGCCATACATCAAGGCCCGGTAGCTGTTCCCCCCCCCCCCCCCCCCGTAGCCAGGTATCGCAGGGTGACTGCTAGCCTCACTCCAGGTTCGATGGACTGTCTTTACCAGGTTATGTTCTTCATAATCATGCGACCCACTACTTGTAACAGTTCTTGGAACATCTGTAGCTCTATTCTAAGAAAGTTCTAGAAAGCCAGCTGGATTTTCCACACTCAGTTCAGCCATGAGTGCGTCATACTGGCCGTGGATGGGTCGTCGGAGGAGCCAGTCCTTGGTCCACCATCTCTTCTGTCTCCGGTCACCTCTCAGTCTGTCCTCAAGCAGCTCCACCTTTGCCCTGGCATTTTGTGCAATATCAATGTCCAGATCAAACTAATTAAGTGCCAGCCTCAGTTGTTGGTTGTTCATGTTGGTTGTTGTTAGATGTAGACTTCTTGTATTAATACTGAAGTATGGTGACAGAACGGGGTGACACCTAGATGATATACTCCGTAATAAACTGTAGTAAACCGTAGTAAGCCGTATTATACCGTGATGTCACGTAGTAACCCGTATGAATCCTTGAGAAACCTTGGTAATCCCTACCTATCCCTAATAGAACGAAGTGCGATCGTGTTGATCCGTGACAAATCCGTAACAAACCGTATTGTATCATTGGCTAATCCGTGGTGTAACCGTACGAGTACGTAGTTCACCGTAACTAACCGTACCGATCCTTGGCGACTTGGATCCGGTGATGTTCTACGAATAATTACGGTTTATTACGGACTACAACGGATAAGTACGTTCTAATACGGATCAGTAAGGATGTACTACGGTTGTCTGATCCGTGGGGAATTTTTGAACATGCTCAAAAATTGTCACGGATATACAAGTTCTACTACGATTGACCCAGGATACAATACGGATAGCTACGGACCACTACAGATTGCCACGAATGATGCCGGATCGTATCCGTGGCTAATCCGGCGTCCGATCCGTGAATGTGTGACCGGGGCATAACTGCCTGTAATGAATAAATGTTATCATTTGTGAATAATTTCCTCTAAACCCAGGTTGAGCTTCGTCAATCTTATTATGTTCTTCCGCCCAGTGATATAATCTATTATTAATGATACTTGAATATATTTTATACATTGTTGTAGTAATCGATATGCCTCATCATACAGAGAAGATCATCCCAATCATCACATATTCGAGTAATCAAATTGAGATCAACTAATCTATTAGATATAAATACATTTACACCACCACTATTTCGAATAGCTTGTGGATTTTTAACTCTGACCTTATCAAAACGCGTAAAACCATCTACAAAATTATCAAATTCTTTGGACAGTTTACTCCAAGTTTCACACAAGAAGATTATATCAAAATCTGACAAGTACTCGATTAAATCTATATTATTTACATGTTTATTTAAACCGTCCCTATGAGACTTGCAACAAACTGTTATGTGGCAATATCGAGATAAAAATCACGTCGAATTCTCCTTTAAAATAGCAATTTTAACTTACTGAATGTTATTTTCATGTTCAAAGAGATGTCTTGATTTGTGAAGAATGCATTTTATAATGTTTATCCATGTATATCAAAAATATGAACTGTTTCTAATCTAAAACTGTTGATCGCGTGACTCGCGAATACCAACTGCGTATATCAATCTCCTTTGCCGAGAGCCGCTCTTTACACTCACTTACAAATAGTAAATTATAGGTGATTTAAAATGTTTTATTGGTTCGAAAAAAATAAAGAAATGAACAAACCGAGATAAAACTGGTTTTAATAGACAAATGACTTTGAACGAACACTCTCTGCCTATAAAGACAGTTTCAAGAACGACACCCCTGCGAAGATGAATGTGGGTCACGAATCGGGTCTTTCGTACACAATTATGTCGTCATTGACAATTTTAAATGTGTCGTTAAATTCCCTAAAGGCATATTGCTTCCGATCTGCATATTGTTATGCATCATTGACACAAGGGCGCCCATCATAATATAATTTTAAAACATGAGTAGTTTTGTTATTTTCATTATAAAAAAGGAAGGAAAGAATTACAATAAATTAACATGTTGTAGGGCTCGGTTTATGTTCGAAATTAAGTTTAAATTATACAACCATTTCAATGAGATTTAACTATTTAGCTGATATTATATTTCGAAGGCGTTCTAATTTATAAATATTGGACTACATTTCAACATTTGTTAAAGTATGATATAATTAGGATGCCAAGCTAAATATCATTTTGAGAAAAAGAGAAAACTCATGTCTTCAGCGATTTAACCCTTATCTCATTGTTTTAATAATAGATTGCTGCAAAGGTGTTCAACGTTGACTTTAATAGGGGAAAGGTAGAAAGACGTGCTATTGCATGCAAATCCTAAATTGTCTGTTTTGTGGTTTTATTGATAAATAATAAAATTCAATTATTCTGACAAACACCTTGAAAAGTGTATATGGAATTCACAAATCTTATAATTATTTCTAAATGAAAGCACTGTAAACATACTAAGACTAATACTAAGACTAATGATTGGCAAGATATGATCAATAATTAGTTGGCTGTGTGTATGGTCAACCTTCTATGGAATGGAGATTGATCATAAATAATGAAAGACTTCAATTATCATTCACTTCGTTGACAAAACAATGCAAGTTATGATACATTTTCACTTGACCCCACCCCTGATGTTCCAATATGCCCCTACGTTGATAACTATTTATTCAACTACAATAATGTTAGTGTTATGCATAACTGCAGTATGAATTTCCGGCGACATTGATGCGTTGCATCAACTTTCTCTTGTTTTAGAATTTGGTAGATTTTGAACTGAAATTTAGATATTTCTATGCACCGGCCGCATTTTTCATTTCGGTATATTTAGGCAAAGTTGCTTCTATAATTTTTAGAAAAGGGGCCGATTCCCAACTTGTGTTTGGAAAAAGGAGCAATTGATGAGGTAATACAGATATTGTTGACAATCAAAGATAAATCAACATGTGAATTGACATATGATTATTATAATTACTGATGATACAGAATATATCTCTTTAAAAAATCAAAAAAATCTTTGTGTTAAGTTTAACACACCAGAAAGTATGAAACATTTGTGTTTATCTTATGAAGATGACCTTTTCATCTTACAGCAAATGATTTTTGAAAGATTGTGACAAAAGGTCAAATTGTTGACAATGAGCAATTATACTCACAATGCTTTCAAATTAAAATCAATCGTGCTTTTTCGAATTCTTAAGATTTAACCATTTGCATTTTTTAAAAGATTTCCCAAAGCGATTTAGCATGATGCACCACACCTGAAAGTTATGCGTGACAGGTGGCTCAAGTTATATTTTATTTGCGCCATATTACAATAAAGATTGTGATTCCCGCAATTCAACCACAGGGATATCAAATGTTGATATTTATGCATAGGGGCATATTTATGTTTTAGATCATACAGGAGCACGTCCCTGTTGTTGTAAGCCTTTACTGTAAACGAAACAGTTGTTCTAGTTATCTCCGGTACCAGCTAAATATGACGTCAGCCAGATGTGGATAAATGCCGGTTCTCTGCTTTGTTCTATTTAATTTTACTGGGAATTTCACGAGCTGGGCCATTGTAAAATTTAAAGCCAATTTTTTCCATACTTAATATAGGAAATCTACGCTTATTAAGGTTAACATCAACACGTGCAAAGCATGTTTCTTGCTTAATAATGCTAAAGGGTCAAACAATAATGCTATCTTTTGTTCATAAGTTATCTTTGTCATGTGTCTATTTGTTTCCACTGGCTGATACTCAAACTTGAAAATATCTTCGTATGGCTATATCTAATGTCTTTCTGTTTGGTAATTCATCTTTGGTCATATATACTTGATAGGTTCTGTTCTCCACTGGTGTGTCCTGAAGAACATTCTTTGATTTTAATATCCATTTGTGAGCACACATTCCACATTTTCCCCACAATGCTGTGAGTTTTTCATATATATCATTCTTTCATCCATAAATGTCGACTTGAGCTTTATGTTGATATTCAGTGCTTTACAGTTTGGCATTGTGCTGTGATATGAGTTGTTAAATGAGGACGATACACCAAACACTACTCGTTTGAAATCATACGGTTTTGGCTTTTCTTCTTCTGATGTCCTCCACAAGAATCTTTGGTACCTTCTATCTGGAAGTAAGATGCCTACTCTATAACATTTTTCTTAGATGTCACAAGCTAAAGCTATCTTGTTCTTTCTCTATCTCATGAGCACATCAAACAGATTGCTTTTGAGTTTTGGTTGTTCCAAAATATCGTTTAGACTAACACCAGTATGTCGTGCTGACGCACCAAACACTATTCGTACTTTTGTTGTTTCCTCGTTCATTCTGATTACGGGAAAGTGATGCAAAAAACATATTTTCTAACTGGGGTACTTCCTTGCACTGTGTCTACACAGTCAATGTAACGTTGTATGGTCTTTTCATACATCTCTTTAACAACTGGGTGCTATTAGTCTTTTTTCCGTATTTTCTAGTCGTTTCAAGGCTATATCGTAAATGTCTGATTGAAGCGTTGTCTCTGTCGATGGTAAAGATACTTCAAAGTGGTTGTCTTTAAACTAAATAAGTTGTTCTACTTGTGAATATTAATTTCTATTTTTCATGGGTAAGTTGTCTCCCTCTGTCACACCTTCATTTACCAGGTCACAGAATTTGTGTAAAGTGTTATCAATGTTTTATCAATTTGAACTTAAAGGGACTGAATCCCATATTTGAAAAATGCGAAAAAAAATGAAAATTGTTAACAATTGCTATTACCTTGATGTTTTTGCATGTACGGCATTGAGATTTGCTGACTGATGTACTACAATATATGCACACTATTAATATTGCGGAGATTTTTCGTTATTTTGCATTGTAAAATCTACTGGGTTAGTAACCCAGTAAATCTAAAAATATCGCTGTATATTTATCACGTGATCACTACAACCGAATTGACAATCTTCTTCCCAGAGTTGTTAGTCCTTACACTCACACATGCATGAATGTAAAGAGTCGATAGTGTTAGAGAATGCCGAATTGAATCCACAAATTCAAATGAGCAAGAGGAAATTTTCACGGTATTTTTAAACGGGAAAACACGAAGCGGACGGTTTTTTAACTGCTTATTTCCTATGAAATAATGAAAAACAAGACTTGTACGACCTTTTACAACATTCCGTTACATTTATATCGACGTATTTTGGATTAATTAGAAAAGTATAAAATATAACGATTTTGGACCATTATGGTGTTCAGTCCCTTTAACTTGAATGAAAAGTGAATAAGTTGCTTTCATCACTTTCAATTGGACCTACACATGTTCAGTCAAGTGGCGACAATGTTGCAACTGGTAAATCCTTTCTCCACGAACTTTACCCAGTGACCTGAGCAGCTCTACACAATCAAACATTATTATATTCCCTATTACTGGGAAACCTAATTCCTCTTAAATAGGGCAACATTTGAGAGTTTATTTATTGCATTTACTTAGCTATGTCTTCATTTAAATATGACTTAATACTTCCATTGTAAACTAGTGCATTTATTTTTAACTCTCTGTTTTTTTGTTTAAATGATTACAGGTATAGTTCTTAAGGCTTTGAATCATGAAAGAGTTTGCTTAATCCTTTTTCTGGCTGGAATTCTGCTGCAATTGCATTCATTTCTGATATGTCTTTGTAAAGTAACCTATTATGTGACCTGTCACAACAATTTAAACCACCCTTTCAGTTAAATCTACATGTGTTTCCTACATGTTTAGCTGTTAGCATCTAAAACACAAATTCAAGTCTTTGACCCTTTTCCACCCTTCTTAAATGTTCAATATTGTCCTTGGAACTGGAATTCCGAAATTCGAGGACCAATTTCCAGTTAAGCAGGGTAGTATGTCGCGGTCTGAACTTGTACACAGTTGTAGAGTTTACATATAAGCGACCCGGTTAGCTCAGTCGGTAGAGTACTTGCCCTGAAAGCGAGGGGTTCCGGGTTCGAGCACAGGGACTTGCTCCTCTAAAAATATATATGACCTACTATACATAGATATTAACAAGGGTGGACACAGATTTCTGGGTCGCCTCGATTCAACTCATTTTATTCAAAGAATTCGAACAAATATATGAATTTGAAGTAGGGAATCAATCAATAATGCGTTTCTCTATCGAACTATACCAAAATAACGTGTTCTTTCCCTCCCTACGTATGTTTATTCCCTTGAAATATTCGCGATTTCGCCAAAAGGACAACAACCTGGACACAAAACGAATGTGGTCGCCAAGGTTGGGGCTGTTTTGCCTTATATCGCAAATCTTCTTCTCTTAAACTAACTGTGCAATTTCCAACTACATTTGTTGCAATGTTCCTATGGTGACATTCTAATAAAATTACTTCAAAGCGTGTTGGTTTGTAAACAATAAGATAGTGGGTAGGCATGACAAATCACATTGCATAATTCAGGTGAGCGATCCAGGGCAAGCATGGCTCTCGTCATGTTATAATGAGCCAAGTCCCTTTGCTTATAACGATACGTTCAACATTTGGGAAACAATATTTATACGCAACATGCTAAACCCTAGATCCATGGCATTCAACTAGTCACATAACAAATGCGATCAAAAACCTAATGCATTCCAAAGACACGGATCTCAGTATAACCTCCATTGACATTGTACAGTTGATATGGTATTTCAAGTAATATACATAATGACAAAGTATACTTGTTCAAACATCATGTAAAATCATTTTTAAAAGGAATTGCGCATTGTTACATCGTGTACTTTTGTTGACAATTTTAAGCATCGCTGATGTGGATTTAAAAGCAATTGATTTAAAAGATCACATTACATAATTAAAGGATGTGAATACAACTTTAAATAAAAGGTAGAATTTACTATTGCAATATATTTGAGTGCGAGAAATACAGCTACAGGGACAAAGAGAGAAGAAAATATTTTACGAGATGATGGAGAGAGAGAGGAAAGAGAGACAGAAAGGACGGAGAGAGAGAGGAGAGAGAGAGAGAGAGAGAGAGAGAGAGAGAGAGAGAGAGAGAGAGAGAGAGAGAGAGAGAGAGAGAGAGAGAGAGAGAGAGAGAGAGAGAGAGAGAGAGAGAGAGAGAGAGAGAGAGAGGGGGGGGGGGATCTGTTATATTACTTATCCAAATATTGACATGAATTTAAACTACTGATTTGTATTAATCATTACACGTTTGAAAAATAGGATGGTAAATGAAATATCCTTAACACACGGAATCGTCGTCTAAATATGATTAAAACAAATCAGCAGATTTGGTACCAGATCTTTACAAAATCATTCCAAACTGTACCTGTGACGATTTAGAGCTTATTCATAACCTCACAATTACTTATTAGGCAATATAACAATAGTCTACATGTTTTAACGTCAAAGACGTAGGCATAAACAAAGCGTTGCGAATTATTATCAATTGTTTATTTATAAGTGTTATGAAACTGTTTGTATACCAAACTGACAATTTTATTCAAGAGAAACGTCTTTTATAGTTGGGACACCTTGGAGTATTACGTGGAAGTCCTTAAAATAGGTATATGTGAACATAACTGGGAAAATATTCATGGTATACAAGATTTGGAAACAATTTGTCCAATGTATCAACACCTACAGTATATGGCAGATGCCGTGGAAAAACTGTTTAACAGGTATATGCGTTTGTTAGTCCCTGCTACAAGTTCATTATTGAATGCGTGGTGCTTCTCCTTAAAAACACACTAACATATGAAGCTTTCTGCGTTTATATCTACATATCAGCTTTTATAGGGTATGTATAAAATGTTGCAATCTATGACATGGAATACATTTGTTCATACGGTATGAGTGACCAATATCATGCATTGGAAATTACAGTAGACATGTATGTTTAAACATTTGTGCACTCTCTAAAATACAAATTAAATATGTTTCGGGCGAGATCGTTAACATTAAAGTATCTACATGTTTGATGGTATGACACTATTTAATGAATACTGAATGCCATTTAACCCGTACAGTGCATGTACACTCTATATTTAAAATTGTCAGCCGCTTCATCCCACTATGTAATTCCGTGCAGTTATCTCATCTTATTGAATTAAGTATTGCATGCAATCATGTCATATTGCACCAAAAACAATAATTAATCAGAAATAATAAATGTAAATGTTAATTCGCCTGGAGGTTTTTACTTGCTTTTACAGCTGGAAATGTATTTTTTACTGTTTCATAAAATGTTATGCTTTCATATTTCAAAGGATTGCCAGACAAAAGGATCAAAATCATTGGTATGAAGCTTACATTGAATATAAAGATAAGTAAGTATATTGCTTATTTAGGCAAACACAGATATGGTGGCTCTTTACGATATATTTGTAGAAATGTTGGCGACACGAATATTGTTTTAATGGAGAAAATGTTATACATTGTGTGTCATTAATAGTACGCTATTTGCTTACCAAGATTATTCAACAGGCAGACATTTTACCCTTAAAGGGCGATTCCATTATATGAAACATTTTAATATGCAACTTTGAACGTATGGATCGTCCTTGACACGATGATGCTAAGTGATTGTATACACCAGTTTAGTAACAAAGTATGAGTTAGTATGCTCTAAAGATACATTCATAAAGTAAAATAAATAAGACAAACAACAATAAATCAATAAAGACATTTAAACTCTTCAAAGATATTGCCATACATGTAATAGTATACACACTTGGTGTATTTAATTGGGCAAAAATCGATACAATGGTGTATGGTTCAAAGTGAGGATTTTTTCAAAACATTTCTTCTTAAAAAAACAGATTCCTCACATTACATTGCGACTATGAAACTCTGGAAACGCAGCATACAGAACGAGGTTATGAACTTCAACGATGCCAAACATTGATGGCCAGGTCAGGAATGTTGTAAAAGATAACCGCTAACACATTTATTTGTTATTAACCCTTTGTTACAAGAAAACTCTTAATTTTTGCTTTTATTTGCCATCGTATCAATACAAATAATACATTTCTTAGTTGACAGAATGTTACCATACATATTCATCAACTATTTGTTACACCCTCCAGTAGCTCATTTGTACACGATATTATATACTCATGCTTATTACACGAATGTAACTATACAATATCTATGAATACACAAGACTTGATTTTAAAAGATTTTACCAGTATCTTGCACTTAATCCGATTGTAGTATACTCATAATATAAATGATTTGAACGCCAATGGTTCAAGTAGCTTATGTACATATAGGTGCAATTTAAAATACATTTGTTGTACAGACTTTCAGATTTCGCAATGCACGCTTTTCACAAAGTGTTACACCAATACGTTTTCTTATGTATATATAGATTTTTATACATGTATATATACATATTCAAGGAATAAAAACTATTGTAGGCAGCTCGCATTGATTTCATATTTCAGGTTAGAACACATCGAGAGTAAATTTATGACTTTGAAACTGTCACACATTTCTAAAGCTGAAACCATTGAACGCCTTGAACAAGAAAAGAAAAACGAAAATGAAAGGTGCATGCGTATTATTATCCTTTTTAGATCACCAGAGCCGAAGGCTCAGGTGAGCTATTCCTATCACTTTTTGTCCGTCGTCCGTCGTCCGTCGTCCGTCGTCTGTCGTCCGTCCGGCGTTAACTGTTAGCTTTAAACATCATCTCCTCCCAAACTCCAAGGACAATTTCCGTGAAACATCACAGGACTGTTCCTCTGGTTGGCCTCTTTCAAAGTTGTTCAAAGATTTAAATTCCATTGAGAACTTTGGTTGCTGCGGCATCAGAAAGGGGACAAAATGTCCAAACTTTAAAAATCTTCTCCTCCGAATCTGCCTGTCAGATTCAAATATAATTTGGTAGAAATGTTCCTTGGGTGACCCTCTATAAAAATTGTTCAAGCCATACTGATTGGGCGAAAAACATGGCAGTCAGGCGGCATCAAAAAAGGGGCAAAATGACAAAATTTGAAAATTCCATTTTTATGAAAGTGATTGTCTGATTTTAAGAAAATATAAGATGAATCTTACTGTAATGATCCTCTATTTAATTTGTTTAAGCCGTTTTGATTCGTTACACAATCATAGCAACCAGGCGTCATCACAAAAGGGGTAAATTGAACTTTAAGCTACAAATGACAACCAACTCCTACCATTCCAATAGAACAATTTCCACAAAACATCACAGGAATGTTCCTTTGGTGGTCCTCTTTCAAAATTGTTCAAAGATTAAAATTCCAATGAGAACTTTGGTTGCTGCGGCATCAGAAAAGGGGACAAAATGTCCAAACTTTAAAAATCTACTCCTCCGAATCTGCCTGTCAGATTCAAATATAATTTAGTAGAAATGTTCCTTGGGTGACCTTCTATAAAAAGTGTTCAAGCCATACTGATTGGGCGAAAAACATGGCAGTCAGGCGGCATCAAAAAAGGGGCAAAATGACAGAATTTGAAAATTCCATTTTTATGAAAGTGCTTGTCTGATTTTAAGAAAATATAATATGAATCTTACTGTAATGATCCTCTATTTAATTTGATTAAGGCGTTTTGATTGGTTACACAATCATAGCAACCAGGCGTCATCTCAAAAGGGGTAAATTGAACTTTTAGCTACAAATGACAACCAACTCCTACCATTCCAATAGACCAATTTCCACAAAACATCACAGGAATGTTCCTTTGGTGGTCCTCTTTCAAAATTGTTCAAAGATTAAAATTCCAATGAGAACTTTGGTTGCTGCGGCATCAGAAAGGGGACAAAATGTCCAAACTTTAAAAATCTTCTCCTCCGAATCTGCCTGTCAGATTCAAATATAATTTGGTAGAAATGTTCCTTGGGTGACCCTCTATAAAAATTGTTCAAGCCATACTGATTGGTCGAAAAACATGGCAGTCAGGCGGCATCAGAAAAGGGGCAAAATGACAAAATTTTAAAATTCCATTTTTATGAAAGTGTTTGTCTGATTTTAAGAAAATATAATACGAATCAAGAATGTTCCTTTGGTGGTCCTCTTTCAAAATTGTTCAAAGATTTAAATTCCATTGATAACTTTGGTTGCTGCGGCATCAGAAAGTGAGAAAAATACCCAAATTTTAAAATCCTTCTCCTCCATAATCTACTTGTGCGATTGCAAGATAATTTGGTAGAAATGTTCCTTAAGTGACCCTCTAAATAAACTGTTGAAGCCATAGTGATTTCGTTGAAAAACAGGGCAGCAAGGCGGCATCAGGAAAGGTGCAAAATGACAAAAACTTTATAATTCCATTCTTATTAAAGTTCTTGTTAGATTTCAAGATATAAATGGCCTTTACTGATAAGCTGTTTCTTGAGAAGTGTCCACTCCTTTGCAGTTTCATTTACACTCCCTGATAAAATTTTCCCAGATATTTGCAGTTAAATATTTGCTACTAATTTACTATCAATTAGGTGATCGATTTAGGGCCATCTTGGCCCTCTTGTTTATAAATTCTGATAAAAGTTATTAAATATCTTTAATACATCTTTAAAACAATCGACATAGAACATATACAATTCCTATTTTGATTACAAGTGAACTATATTAAAACGAGCATTTATTAAACTATATTTGTGTTTAAATTGGGTTTTGATTTTACTATGATTGGACCTTTCGATCTTTTCTTACATATAAATACTTTGTTTTTCTTTTCAGACGACTGGATTTGAGCTTAAAACTTCGCAGAGTTGAAGAGGAGGTTGAAAGGTAATCTCGTTTGCTCTCTATCTCTCGTTTTGTCTCATCCCTGTCAACCTCTATCGCAACACAATTCAATAAACTTAGAACAAAGAAGCAAATAGTGCACTTGGTAGATAGTGTCATTGGCTGGTCATCTTTCGAAATTTCACAAAGGGTCCCGGTCTAGTGCAATACTAGGTCACATTAGTAAAATAATTTTAGATCTGAAAATTATCAAAAATGTTCTTGTTCAAAAGTTCCTGTCACATTTGAAAGAATTGGAAATAGTGTCCACATTTATTCAATTCGTTGCGACCGTGGCCGCCAGGGACGGAGCTGGTCTTTCTCACATCTGTAAAGTAAAACAATTAAAATCATCTTGTCAAAAAGTACTCGCCTGATTTCATTTTTTGTTTAATGTTCATTGTGTTACTCTCTATCTAAATAGTCATAGCCGGATCATTTGAACGATATGGCCGCAAAGGGCGTGAATCAGTTTCGTTATATAAATACAGATGAAATATTAAAACTAATCTTTACCAAAAGTGAAAAGGCCTGATATAAAAAGAGTTTGGCACAAATGTTTCTTGTCTGACGCTTTGTCAAGATTAGTAAGATTATTTCTAGTAGCCGCAAAACGTAACCACCGGGATATGTATTAAACATATTGGATCACCCTTTACCAAGAGTTTTTCTATCCATTGAGAAAAAATTACCTCAATAGGGTGGAGCTAGATTATCTTATATATACATGAACTAATATCTTCATGTACACATGTACACCTGTTTTGAATTTATTTTGAACCACTGATCATCGGCTGAACAACTACCAACATTATCTAAATTTATACCCCAAAAGAACATTTACAAGAACATTACAGCATAATATTTCTACGTTTAAAGATGTATGTTACTTCAATTGAAGTTATGATTTAGGGATATAGTACTACATGTATTATCGGCATATTGTTTGTATTTCTAGTCTTAAAAGATCTAAAGCTGATGCACGGGAACTGCAAGAACAGCTCGAGCTAAAGTCTCGATATTGCGACAGTCTGTCTGGAGATAACAAAGATCTATGTAGAAAGTAGGTTAATTTGCATCATTCGTATTAACCGAATAATCAATGACAAATAGGGTAGAACGTGGCATGTATTTATACAATGACTATTTGTGAACTGAAAGCATATTTATAAATAATCAATAAATTGTTTTCCTCATTTATTTCTTCTTTACACGTTACAATCTAATAATGCTGACTGTATGTGCTGATACATTGGTATTAACTTACACGAAATAATTTGCAGCTTTGTACAATATAATATTTGCATGTTTTATGCGTTCGACGTCTGCGTCTAACCGTTTACAACTTCTTTGTTTTCATATGAAGGTATTTTATTTTTCACGTTTCAACATCTTAGTATCTGCATTTCAGTGTTGATACATTAAAGGAGGAAAACACATCTTTAAAAGTTCAAGTACGGAAATACAAGTTAGTTGTAAGGTCACTTCTGAAGCCCAAGGAAGCTAAACATGAAAGGTATTGTTATGAAAATACTTTTATTTTTATATGTGACAATGTTTCAAATTTCTAAGGAGATATTGCTTTGAAGAATATAAGTTACTAAAATCATCGAGAGGTCGAAAATAAAAAAAATACGCGGAAAGTGCCACTATTTTAATAAAGCTTATATTCCAGCTAAACGATATTACAAATTTTAAAATATTTTTGAGAAATACAGTCGGATAGATACACAGATAATCTGTTTAGAAAAGATGCGCTTCTCTTATCTTAACATACTTAATGAAATCACGTAAACACAACACTACCTTATACATAAAATAATATCCAGTTTAGTGCAAATGTAAAAGTTCAATAATGATGTTTAATCTACGTGGGTAGTATATGATGACCCTAGTTTGCTCACCTGAATTATTCAATGTAATACAATGCAAAACACATCAAGACAATTATTAATACAAAGATTCAAAATGCAACCTCCAGAGTGTTAACAAGATTTACCTTCATTTGGCTAAGTGATCTATATTTATTTACCTGATATGACCCATATTCCAACATGGACTAGATTTCATCAAGACAAATATTCTGACAAGTTCAAACTTGCTCAAAGTAAAAATGCGGCCTCCAGAGTTTGAAAAATATTCTAGTTTCTGACCCAATATGACCCATATTCGAACTTGACCTAGATATAGTTGAGACAAACATTCTTACAAACTTTCAACCTACGTTTTGACCGGGCATAACCCGTATTCAAGCTTGGCCTAGATATCATTAAGATAAACATTCTGACCAGATTTGAGGCTCCTGAAGCAAAACATGCGCCTTCTACAGTGTTAACAAGACTTTCCTTCAGTTTGGACTAGTGACCTTGTTTTTGAACAAACATGAACAATATTCGACCTTGGCCTACATATCATCAATACAAACATTTTGATTACGTTTCAACATGCTCAAGTTAAAAATGCAACCGCTGAAGCCAGAAATGTGGCCTCGAGAGTGTTAAACAGATTCTCCATCAATTTGGCCCAGTGACTTACTTTTTGACCTGGCATAACCCGTATTTAAGCTTTACATAGACATCATTAAGATAAACATTTTTAATAAATTTTGAGCTAATGAAGCAAAAAATGCGGCTTCTAACGTGTTAACAAGATTTCCCTTCAATTTGACATTGTGACCTAGTCCAATATGACCCATATTCGAAATTGACCTAGATATCATTAAGACAAACATTCTGACTCAATTTCAAACCGCTGAATAAAAAAGTGGGGCCTTTTGAGTTTTAACAAGATTTTCTCTCAATTTGAACTAGTGGCCTACTTTTTGACCAACATGAACCATGTTCGGACTTGACCTACATATCATCAAGACAACCATTCTGATAAAGTTTCAACATGCTCAGTTTAAAATGCAGCATCCAGAGTGTTAACAAGATTTATCTTTAAGTTGGCCTAGTGACTTAGTTTTTGACCTAATATGACCCATATTCGAAGTTGACCTAGATATCATTCAGACACATTCTTAAAAACATTTCAAGCTCTTGAAGCAAAAAATACGGCCTCCAAAGTGTTAACAAGATTTTCCTTCAATTAAGCCTAGTGACCTAGTTTTTGACCCAGTATGACCCATATTCGAATTGGCCTACATTTTATTAAGATAAACATTCTGACTAAATTTCAAGCTGCTATAGCAAAAATGCAGCTTCGAATATGACCTATATTTGAACTTTACCTAGTTATCTTTACGACAAATGTTCTGACAAAATGTCAAACTGCTGAAGCAGAAATTGCGGCCAGTAGAGTGTTAACAGGATTTTCATTCAATTTGACCTAGTGACCTATTTTTGACCAGACATAACCCATTTTCTAACTTGACTTACATAGTATCAAGACTAACATTCTGATAACGTTTCAGCATGCTCAATTTGAAAATGTGGCCTCTAGAGTGTTAACGAGATTTCCCTTCAATTTGACCTAGTTTTTTACCCTCATATTGCCCAGTTTCGAACTAATCCAAGATTAGATGGAGATGAATGTTCTAATAAACTTTTATGAATATCGGATACAAAATGTTGCCTGTAGAGTTTGAACAAAGCAATTGTTGACAACGGTCGACGTACGACGCACGTCGCACGACGCCCGACGGACGAACGCCGGACAAAATACAATCACAGTAACTCACCTTGTACTTCGTCACAGGTGAGCTAAAAATCGATGAATATTTCGATCTTGACATTCTCTGTTTACAATGCAGTCATCTACATATCATTTGTCTATGCATATCTCTACGACTTTTCAAGTATACAATATGAACGTAATGGAGATTAATGTGAAAACTGTCGGAGATTGCTCATATGTTGAAAACATCAAATTACATTTATTCTACAGATTGTATCACGAAACTTCAACACCTCAATCTAATGACGAAATTACCAACGAGCTGAGAGAAAGGTACGATCATTACAATGATAAAACATGAACCTTGATTTCGAGCCAGAACATTTTACCTATTTGAAACCCGATTTCATTGAGTTGTGGTTACACCCTCCATCTCCGGATAGGTATACAGAAATGCGATCACTAGTAGGGTCATATTTTCATTGCTAGTGCTGTAGTCCAAGCTTGACGCTCAGGTCAGTGTTAAAGGTTTTCGACAAAAGTACATATGAGGTGAATAGGTTCTCCAATCAATTTGTTATCAATTTTATATCAGTTGGGCTTAGAAAAAAGCAGAATCAATGAAGAAATGGCGATGTTTGTTTCTTTTGTGTTATTTTTGGAGGTGTGTTAAATTAACCAGTTAAGTTAAACAGTCACACATTTATAAAATATACGGTACAAACTGTTGTCTTTTCAGGATTGATAAGCTTAAACTTCAATTAGAAACGAGAAACCTTCAAGTTAAAAAGGCAACAAAACGGTCGGACAAGGGAGATAAGAAAGTTGAAGAGCTTGAAGACCAGTAAGAATCATTATCCTTCCGAAGATACAGTCGCATTCCGACGCAATTTATAAGATATATATACACATTGTTAAACAAGGGGAACATTGCTCACACTTCACACATTCTATGTTATTTATTCAATATAAATTATATCGCTACATAGCTACATATACAATATAGTACTTAAGGATTACATTTGTTCGGATTTAAAGTAAGCCCATCTTCGTAGTCATGTTGATGCATAAGACAACACAGATTTGTTCTTCAGTTTTCCCTATTAACACGTTTCTACTAGTTCAATACTTGTTCATTTTGTTATATGTCTTACTCTCGTTGTTTCTATGTCTTTCACGTTTAAATAACCACAGGGGATCAGTGCCAGCGCTGTTTGTGCTGTCTTTTCTAAGACTATGTCATATTCATACATATCTCTATATTTTTTGTTTCAGGCCAATGAATACACATTATGTAATTAGTAAGCCTATACTTGAATACTTGGACATGCGACATCGTGCGATAACCATTATACACGTTTGTGATTAGCTATAGGTTGATTCATATTGTGTTTCAATTGTCTTACCCATGACAAACACATGATTAGTGAGAATATTATTGCTTGCTATATATATTTTGAACTGTATGCGGTTGTAAATGAACTATCGCATGCACGTATATTTCTAATGGATATGTATTTCTTCAACAACACACACTGGAACATTGCAAAAGTATAATAGTTGTCTTAAGAGATAGTTACCTTTTAGATTACAGACTAAAGAAGAAGAAAACAAAAGACAAGCCGAGACGATTCGACATTTAAAAAAGGAAATAGAAGACTTCCAAAAACGGTAATCGTTTACACAATGCTTCTTTTTCAAGTGATCTCAATTTGTCACATATAGGAATACAGATAGAAGAAACTTGTTTCTTTAAATTTGTGATTGAATTGATGAATTAAAATGAACTTTAATCAATGTTCGATATAACTAGAATTGCTTTATTATAATAACTAACTAGAGTAAGTGATTAAACTTGATAACTCTCCTTCACCCTTCAAGCTGTCAATATGCATTAAAACAAGAGGGTCATGAGGCCCTGGATCGCTCAACTGAGAATGGGCTAAGTAAGACTTAACTCTTAAAGCGCCAATGGCAATATCAGGTTTTTGCCTGGCGGCAATATTTGTTGACTGGAAACATTTTCTGACATTTTCTGCTTATTGATTGTTAACGGTTTGTTAAAAAGAAGTGTTCTTCTCAACACAACTGTAAATGAAATTATGTGCGTGTTCTATACTAATTGATTTGGACTAGATTTGAAGCCTAGTTAGCCAGGGGCTTTGGTCCCTGGTCATAGTAGTAATACCATTTGTCACGGAGTTGGCAGCCTGCCAATTGCTGTTAGCAGCACAAAAACGCATAAGAAACTACGCGAGAAAAATAGTTCATCATGGATTCAACAAAACTACATTTAAAATGTTAGGATCTCCCCCATAAATATCATTTTAATGTTGTTGGAACATCAGTGAAAATCTTAAAGCGTGAGTACTCCAATATAAGTTTAAGAAATGCTTTAGAAATTAATGCGCCGAGAGGTCAAACATGGACGCTTGTTAACATTATTAACATTTGCGAAGAGGAATGGAAAAATACAGTGGCGGATTAACCGGGGAAGGGGGTGGGGGGCAGTAGGGGCCGTGCGTCGAAAAAATGAATGGTAAAGAAAAAGCGTCGCAAATCTAGTGGCGGATTTAGCGGGGCCCATTAGGCTTGTACCTGACTCCCCCACCCAACGAAAGAAGTCACGTGACATATACAGTGGCGGATAAACCGGGGGGGCCCTAGGGCCCGTGCGTCGACAAATCTAACCTTCCAGCAGCCCCCAGGCCGTCAGCACTGCAGTGCTTTTATTTTTATGTTGGCATAGACATTATTTGCCAGGTTGACACGACCTGCCTTTCTTTTCATTTTATTTCATTTGTAGTTGTAAAATTAAAGATTCGGTCTGTATAGTTTTAACAAAATGGTTCTACAATATGACCTAGTGATCTAGTTTATGACCGGACATGACCCGAATTTAGCCTAGATATTATCAAGAGAAACATTCTGACAAAGTTTTAACATGCTCAAGCCCGAAATGCACCTTCCAGAGTGTTTACAAGATTTTCCTTCAATTTGACCTAGTGCCCTAGTTTTTAACCTCACATGACTCATATTCTAACATGGCCTAGGTATCGTCAAGACAAACATTTTGACAACATTTCAAGCTGCTTAAGTCAAAAACGCTTTTCAAATTTGGCCTAATGAACCTAGTTTTTGACCGGACATGATTCATGTTTGAACTTAGCCTAGATATCATAAAGACAAGTATTCTAGTAAAGTTTAAACTTGTTCACGTTAAAAACATGGCTTCCAGAGTGTTAACAAGATTTCCTCTCGAGATGACCTATATTCGAACTTGGCCTAGATATTACTAAGACAAACACTCTGACAACATTTTCCACATTCGATTTCCAGAGTGTTAACAAGATTTTAATTTAATTTGATCTAGTGACCTAGTTTGTGACACTACATGATCCAGTTTCGAACTTGGCCTATATTTGATGGAGATGTATGTTCTGATAAATGTGCATGAAGATGGATTCAAAATGTTTCTTCTAGAGTTATCAAGCACATGTTGACGACGAACGACGGACGACGCGCAAAAGGCAGTCACAAAAACTCGCATTGAGCACTTCGTGCCCTGGTGAGCTAAAAAACTATAAAGTGATATATTGTCACGTTAGCTTACTGTTCTTATTATGATCACGGCGGTATTCAATTATAGACCGTATACGCCTGCGTCCTGTAAAACGGGGGTAGTGTTCTGGCCGGTGCCTGCAATTTAGTATCTGAAAAAAAGATCAGTTTGATTGACACTATTTTCCGGTTAATTGAAAATAATTACTTGATCTATTTTAATAACTCTTAGTAGCCCTAAAAGAAATTCGTATGATGCAGGTATAAATTGATTGGTGTCATCCGTGATACATCTGCATTATGTCTGTATATGCTTATTTTAAACTATTTATTCAGGATGCTACCTATCGTCATGTTATAGCAATGGAAGAAATTGCCTTTGTGGTTATTTGCCCCTTTTTGTTTTTGAACGTCGTGTGTATTTGTGTATGCTCTTTCACCAGACTTCAAGTTGCCGAGTCCAACGATAGAAAAAACGAGGATATTAACACCAGTCGAATGTCGGTAGAAGAAGAGAATATAACTTTGAAGGACAGGTAACACTATGCAACATTATATAAATTAACATAACAAGAACAACAAAAACAAGAACATCGTTAAAACCGTTAGAAACTTACTGGATGCGTTGTGAAATATTAGAGGACCATAACTCAACAATCACATGTGGAAATTAAACATCAAACAGACTACACGGCGACACTATACTTTTGTTAAAACTCGAACATTTTTTTACATTCATTATTAATGTCTTAAGCTATGTCATTTTATTGATTCGATGACAATCGAAACGGCACATAAATGTGCAGATAGTATGTATACATAGTTATCCCTTACATTTAAAAGCGATCAGTTTCACCATTTTGGAGATACTTTATTTCCTGACTAAGCGTTATTCTAAGATCATTAAAAACTTTGTTACAGAAACAGACAGCTGCAAACGGAATGTCATCTCAAGAAACAAGAATTACAACAAGTGCGATCAGATATAACAGAAAAAGAGAAAGATATTCAGAATCTGCTAAAAAAGTCAGTAATTGGCTTTCTCAAAGTTATTGTATTCACACCCTTCACTTTAATTTCATTTTATTTTTATAATTTATTTTTTATTTTGATACTTCATTTCCGCTGATTGCTTTATTGTTCATTTGATTAGCGATTAAATTACGCCTTGGATGTTGGAGGTCGCACAATGTTGCGGGTTTAGCATTACGACTGACTGGTATCAGGATAAATGTAAATTACCCTGGAAACGCCATGCTATAACTAAACAGTTGTTGAAAGCGTGATTAAAGACCAAACAATCAATCACCAATCGAATGACTTACACCACTTGTGTAACATGAGTACTCTACAAGACGTTATTGATATATATTGTACGTCCAAATCAATTTGTGTTTTATATACATGTTTTTAGGTTTGACGATGAAGTTATCGTTTCGAAAAAACTAAATGAATCAGAAGGCCATGCCATACTGCTAAATCGTGAGATTTCCGAATCTGACAAAAAGTAAGAACCATTCCCTATGATCCCGTTTTATAATCTAAAATATATCTAAATTGTCTACATACCAATATTGTGTATTTTTTAATTTTTTTAAGGACAACACAAAGTTTTTAAAAAAATATGGAAAACTTATTCAAACAAAGTTAAACAATACATGTAGTTACAAATATACACGGTGAATGATTTGATTAAATACTATTGAAAAATGTCTTTTGATTTTAAGGTAAATTACACAAATTGCTGGGCTTCAGCATCAGGTTATATCGAAAAAGAGTTTTGAACAGTTCAATATATCCTATATATGTTAAAAGACGCACACTGATAAATATAGGTAAGAGCTGTTATGAAGACGACGCAGTCAATATCAGAAATACTTTTGAAAGCGATTAGTATATAATGGTACAGCTGATTATGGCTAAGTTATAAGATACTGGTTAACTTAATACAATTTCTGGTACAGAAACGAACAGCTGCAAAAACAAAATGAGTATCAGAAACAAGAATTACAACACGAGCGATCACAGATAAAAGAAAAAGAGAAAAATATTCAAGATCTGCAAAAAAAGTATGTTATCAATATTGTGTTAAAATCATGTATGTTTCATAGGGGCTTATACCGTTTTTACATTATTTCACGGCGACAATGCACTTACATGTATTCATAATCCTTATATATAAAAAACAGTATTAGGCTAGTAAACGAGTTTTGTCCATGGGCAATCCATAATGACCGCCGCGACAAAGGATCGAAGTAGGGACAACCGGTTCAAATTCCCTGACGCTTACCACACGGTCACGGCGGATTCCTTTTATTCATCATCCCCGACTGGGAATTGATCCACTAATGACAGGCGTCGACACTCATCACTATACAATCGAGGAGATTCATATCCTGGTTTAGCATACATGCATTATTCAATTTAGATTCATCTTTATAAGGTCGTTCGGCTATTTATTTATCGAAAACACTAGGTAGACGCCTCGAGTTACATGTATATAATAATACACATAACTTTTCAAAAGAAGACAATCTACTCTATTTCGCGTAAATAAGTCAGGATTTGGTTTTTCTTCGTGCTTGTAGATTAGATGATCAAGCCAACGTTTCGATAACAAGAAATGAAATGGAAGCAACAGTGAGCATGCTGAAGCAAGAGATATCCGAGTCTGACAAAAGGTATCAAACTTTGAAATTAACATCATTTCATGTTTTTAAAATAATATACAGCAAAACCCACGATATTAGTAACTATGCACTACATAGTAAACGTTATCATTAGTGTAGAAGCGAAATAATGGATACAAAAGTTACTTTTTTTCATATACTGTGTGTATGTATATAGAATGTTGTTACGTAAATCAACATCTATATTTGAAACAATTGCAATATCGATTAATAGAAGAATCAGAAATTGATGTAGATACAAAAATATAATGAGAGTACTGTTGTTAGTGATATTGGTAGAGGATTATGCTTTAGAAAGGTCAAATTGACAAATGTGTTAATTCATAAATTATGTTTTCCATGGTGCTATGTACCCGTGTTACGAAGGTAAATGACATAACGATAAGTCTCGTAGTTCTAAACAACTATGTATGTATTGACTTTAACACCGGAGGCACAGTACACAAACCCTGAGGTATAAAACAGATACGTAGCGCATGGATTAGCAAAGTTTTAAGATAAAAATACCTAGTCATTGTAAAGATGCAGTTACGTCCCTTGTTTGTGTATACACGTGTGATTTTCAAGCACCGAATAATTTTGATAATTTAAGTCATGGGCGACGAATTATCGTCATACAGATGCAGAATTGGGAGTTTTATGATGCCGGTAAAGTACGGAAGAAGTGTTAATGGACTTGTATGTCGCAAAGATTCTGTAAGTTTGACTTTGAGATTGCTTGTACTGCTGGCCGTGTTATTGACGATGGTGGGGGTGTAGAACCTAACCCAGGACCGCCGCGAAAGGCTAGACAGAGCACGCTACCTTTTAGTGAGGCAACCGCTTCAGTGGCTCCAACAGCCTCACCAGACCCCACACGAACCACACCGATACAGGAGAGAAAGGGGAAGTGTGATAGAGATAGTGATATAATGGACTTTCTACGTGGAATGAAATCGGAAGGAAGAATGGACTTGTCCTCTATAGACACGAAAATTGATGACATTAATAAAGCAGTTGAAAATTTGACAAGGCAAAATGAACAATTGAAGATAGAGAATACAGAAATGAGAACTGAGATATGTTCGTTAAAAGACCAAATCGATAGAGTTGAAGGTTTCTCAAGGAGAAATAATTTACGTTTCAATGGCATAGACGGAGAGAGGAATGAAGATTGGGAAGTGACAGAAAGTAAAGTGAGAACTTTTATATGCAATGAAATGTCTATGCCCAGCCACACAGATGTTGAAATTGAGAGAGCTCATAGAGTTGGGGATCGAACCAGAGGCAAGTGTCCAATTATAGTGAAATTTACTAAATTCAAAGATAAAGAAGCACTTTTGAAAAAGGCCAAACAAACACTCAGGAAAGAGGATGGTTATTTTGTACAAGAGGACTATACAGAGCGTGTTAGATTACATAGACGTGAATTAGGTAAAAAATTAATAGAAGCTCGTGAAAACGACCAATTTGCAGTCATGAATTTCGATAAACTCATTATTGAGAATAGTGTTTACAGATACAACGAGGGAACGAAGGGTATTGTACGCGTTGGAGCAGTGCGAGGTCATTCACGTGCAAAAGGACACTTACAGACGGAGACGATGCGCGGCATTCAGAATGGGGACAGAGCCCAATCAACGCAAGATAAACACGTTGAGTCGCCGAGGAGTGGGGCATCTAACGAGGGAAATGAACTTCATGATACATAGGACTTAGGCCGACGCCCATCTGTGAAATATACACTTGAATATAACATTTTGACCTGGAATATATGTGGGTTAAAAAAACATAAATATAATTATTCCTTACTCAATTATCTAAAAACATTCGATATAATTGGTTTGGTAGAAACGTGGAATGATTCTAAGGGCGATTTTGACTTACTTTTTGAATCTCACAAGTGTTTTGATGCTGTTAGAACTAAAAAACCTTACTCAATCCGTAACAGCGGTGGAGTTTCAGTTTATATACGTAATGACTTGATCGAAGCGGGCTCTATCACACGTATATGTAGTGATTTGAATGACAGTGTAGTTTTGTATTGGAAAAGTAGCATATTTGAAAATGTAAATGATATTATATTGTATGTAACTTATGTTTCACCTGAAGGGTCATCTTTGTACAACAATTTACTGAATATTAATGGCATATCAATATTAGAAGAAAATTTGTCAGTTATTAAAATGCAATATCCTGATTGTTATATTTATCTAGCGGGGGATCTAAATGCACGCACGAAAGATTTCATGGACTATATACCCCAGGACTCATTAAACTACATATACAATACTGAAGTAGATTACATCTCCGACTCCTTCGAGATGCCTCGGTGTAATAAAGATTCTCTTGTATACAATAAATTCGGTAGATCCCTAGTAGATCTTTGCTGTTTACATGATGTACACATTTTAAATGGTCGTTTATTTGATGACACGGAGGGTAACTACACATGCGTTGCTAATCGAGGTAAAAGCGTGGTGGATTACCACATAGCATCTTCACAGTTATTCCCCTTTATAAAGTACTTTAGCGTAGTCGATCGAGACGAGTCGGATCATTTCCCAGTAAACTCTGTTTTAAAATTTAGAATGATGGCGATAGATTCAAATGAGGAAAATATGCGGAATAGTTATAATTTTATCAAGTTTGATAAATATAAATGGAATGTAAACCACAAAGAAATATTTTTCGCAGAGTTTCATAAATCATTTAGAGACATGCATGCAGCGGTGTCTCAGAGTGTTACATCCGATATAGACACTTCCATTAAATCTATCATTCATTTATATAAATCATCAGCAAAAATGATGCTAGTTAGCGAACGTAATTATCAACGCTCTCATAATGAACCGTGGTGGGACACACAATGTATAGAAGCAAAACGTGAAAAATACTTCATGTTGAGACGTTTCCGCAAAACAAACAGAGACTGTGATTTTGATAATTATATATCGAAAAAAAGGTTATTTAAAAGAATCTGTGAAATTAAAAAGTACAAGTATCAACAGTCTATGAGACTAAAGCTCTGTAGTTGTATTAATGACTCGAAGTCATTCTGGAAATTACTTAAGTCAGATAAAAGTTTTAAAAAGTCTAACATTGATATAACAAATGCAGATTTACAAATGTGGTATGATTATTTCGGTGAGTTGTTGTACAAAAATGACCAGCCTATTATAGTACATAGTGATTATGATGGTACATACATAAACGATGAGTATGAATTTATATTGAATTCACCTATAGATGCGAATGAAATTGAACAATGTATACGCAGTCTAAAGTCTGGTAAGGCGGAAGGTACAGATGGAATTGGGGCTGAATTTTATAAAAATACATGTGAAATGATATGCCCAGTCTTACATTTAGTATTTAATGAAATTTTTCAAACAGGACATTTTCCTAGAGCATGGGGAGAAAGCATAGTGGTTCCTATTCATAAATCCGGTCCCACAGAAAATCCCTCTAACTACAGAGGTATATCACTTGTAAACGTAATGTACAAGATATATTCTAGTATTATTAATAAAAGATTGTACAAATGGGCTGAAACTTTTAACAAAATAGACGAGTCACAGGCAGGTTTTAGGGCGGGATACTCTTCAGTCGACAATGTTTTTACCCTTATGGGTATTGTACAAAAGTATATTTCTAAACCGGGTGGTAGATGTTATGTTCTTTATATAGATTTTCAAAAGGCATTTGATTCTATTTTACACGATAAACTGTTTACATGTCTCTCAAAAAATGGAATTAACGGCAACATGCTAAGTACTCTTATAGCTATGTACTCCGATCTTAAATCTGTTATACGTATTGGGAATAAGAACACACAACCTGTAATAAGTAACGTGGGTACAAAGCAAGGCGATCAGTGTAGTCCAATACTGTTTAGTTTATTCATAAATGATTTAGTATCATTTCTTAGAAATAAAGGAATCTCTGGAATATCTATGAGTCCAGACATACCTGATATTTTATGTCTTTTATATGCGGATGATGTAGCAAATTGTGCAGAAACTGTTGTTAACTTACAAAGACAATTGAACACTATCTCAGAGTACTGCAATCTCTCAGGTATGACTATTAACTTAAACAAAACTGAAATAATTGTGTTTAGAAATGGAGGACCACTACGGAAGTATGAAAAATGGAAGTTTAACGATACGCCTTTAAAAACCACATCAATGTACAAATTTTTGGGATTACTGTTCACACCGAAATTATCTTGGACGAAAGCCAAAATAAAGCTTGCAGCACAAGCAAAAAAAGCAATGTTCTCAATCAAGTCAAGCCAACGTACATTTGGAAGATTAAATGTTAAAGAAAATTTTAAAATATTTGATGCTTTGATACTACCGATACTTACTTTCTCAGCAGAGATATGGGGCTATGAGTACAGCGAAGTGATAGAACGAGTACAAATACAGTTTTGTAAATATTTTTTAGGAGATTCTCAATCTGTTAGTAATGATGTTGTTCTTGGGGAATGTGGACGCTTACCGTTATGTTTTACTTATTATAGCAAGTGTATAAAATACTGGTGTAAAGTAATACATATGCCTGATAATAGATACCCTAAAAGCTGTTATAAGATGTTAAAGTGTCAGGATGAAATTAAACGCATCAATTGGGCTACACATGTAAAGAATTTATTGTTTCGATACGGTTTTGGATTTGTATGGATCTCACAAGAAGTTGGAGATATAAACTCCTTTATCAAATGTTTTAAAACTAGATTGTCGGACTGCTTAAAACAAAACTGGAGAGAAAATATTGACTCTTCATCACGATGTGATACTTATAAAAATATAAAGACATTGTTAAATCCTGAAAGATATTTGAATATAGAAATGTCATTTACCTTAAGAAAATCTTTAGCACGTTTTCGGTGTTCGAACCACAAATTAAGTATTGAAATAGGACGACATCAAAATATAGACAGACAAAACAGAATATGCCATTTTTGTCTGGGGACTGTCGACATTATATCCATTGAAGATGAATTCCATGCTTTCTTTCATTGTTTAAGATATTCAGCTGAACGGGATGCTCTTTTATATACATGGTATTCTGGGAGAACAAATTTAGCAGATTTTTATAGATTATTAAGAATTGAAAACCCACAAATCATAAAAAACATTGCAGTGTATGTATGTACCATATTAAAAGTAAGAGATTCGATGGATTGATTTAAATATAAAGGGACACACATGAAAATAGTTTTTCTATATGTATGTATAAATGTATATGATGTATTTTGGGCCAGTGGCCTTTATCTACAAATAAAAGAATTGAAATTGAAAAATTAAAACGATACATTCATAATAAAGCCTTCGAATAATGTGTTTGCTAGGTGTTATTAATAAATTAATTCATATTATCTTCTACAGAAACAACGCACTCAAAAATCAACATGACCACCTGAAACAAGAATTACAACAGGTGCGATCAGAGATAGATGAAAAGGAAAAACATATTCAGGATCTTCGCAAAAAGTACGTAATTTTGTTTTGTTAATTTATTTTGTTCACATCCGTTCTTATACCTAATGTCTTTATGACTTTTATAAGATGCAGATACTTAATTGAGGTATATATATATATCAGTTATGTAAGTATCCAATATATGCGCCTCAAACAATATAAGATGGCAAACTGTCTTTCGTTTAGCCGAATGAACACCCGCAAATCATGTATCTTTTGTGCATGCTTAATGATTCAACCATGCAGCTAGCACTTCCAGAAAACGTAATGAATCAAATGAAGCACATTTTAACGCTAAAGCCCGATAAATCCGAGACTGGTAAAACGTATTTAATGGTCATATTAATCCTCTTTCGTGATGCATTTATACAGCTACAATATCACATTCTGACAATTTGTATGATATTGTCTCATCAATGAATGTACATGCCACGTTCATTGATATAAACGAACACGAATAAATGGCATGTAGGACCCCTTTTGTATATAAGTAGAGTGTATAATTATATTGGTGTCAGAATTACCACATTCATTTATTCAAAGTCATATGTTTTGTCAGTAATGAGTGTCAGTGTATTACGAAATGTTAATAGTCATGAACCATTATTTTTGTTTATTCCTGGTAGCACCACACAATTAGAGAGTATGCTTGAACGCCAAAACCATGACATGCAAAGATTAAGCTCAAATTTTAAGAAATCAGAAGAGGAGAATAGATCAGCTAAAATGAGGTAAATTAATCCTTGGCATTTATTTAACTTGACGATTTCCGTCTGTTTCATCTTTTATGAAAACCAGACTGCAGAATTTCATATTGTCTATTATTTTGGCACCGACTAACTGCTTCATGTAATATGTTGAATACATGTAGCTATTAGCCCATTGTGTTTTGTATAATCACATAGTTTTATTAAAGCATGAAAATGTTAGCAGTCCTTGTCCTCCAGTGCCGTTATTTAGGATTATGTAAACTATTTAGACATAACTACAATGAACAAACTGGATATCTATTAAGGAAACTCAGATTTGATCACATTTATCAACTCATAACACATATACATGTACCACATAGTTGAACGCTGGATAAATGACTACGCCTTTGTAAAATAAAAAACGAGCCAGCATAGAACAATACAAATTTTAGCTAGATCAATACTGATAATCAACGTACTGCACGTATTGAAAATAATTGAAAGTGTAAAGAGAAAATTGGGAAAATGAATGACTTTGAGGTTTTTTGATTGATTTTGTCATGTTTTACGCCTTCAAAGCTTTTTCAAATATATCACGGCGTTTCCTGGGAAAGTTACCAGTACTATGTGTCCATTTATCATTACACCAAACAGTTAGTCGTAATGCATACCCCGCAACCTTGAGCGCCAAGGAGGCAAGCAATTACTACCATTTTTAAAATATTTTGTGTGAGACGGCCTTGGATCGAACCAGCGAGCTCCAGCACCCGAGGCGGATGCTGTACCACATTGAAAATTATGCAATATATGTGAAACCCGACGTTAGCAAATCAAAACAATTTATAACTCTTGCCTGAGCTCATTGATTTAAGCAAATCATATATTCATGCACCGTTGTACATGTTTTCCTAAGGAACATTTTATTTAAAAGTATCCCCAATGTTAGATGCCACGTTTTAAACCAACCAAAAGTGCTGTTGTAGAGAGTCTCCCTAGGAACATTTCCGACAAATTATCCTTTAATCAGAACCATCTTTTTAGAGGAGATATTTCATCCGTTCAGCTCGTTTCGGATGGCGCAGTCACCACACTTCTAAATAGGAAATTTATTTTATTCAAAACAAAATTGCCGACGGCGACGAAAGGCGATGTATGGCATACACCTGGTGATAAAGAACGATGACTTAAAAACGGTTGAATACGTTTATTAAGGCAACCGTACAAGTAGATATATTAATTACAAAAAGTAAATCGACAAACGTTGTACACACCACCATGCCTATGGGACGGTTTGACTTGTATATAATGATCAATTTCTTATTTTGCTTTCGAATATATTCAATATATATAAGCCGTTCCACGAAAAAGCCAACACTACTGAATATGCGTCATGTATCTACCAAGATAAACCTGCGCAGTCCGCGCATGCTAATCCGGGCCGAAACATTCCGTCTAGTGTATAGTGTAATGATTTCTGAAACAGAAAATCCACAGGAGGCGTAAAGTGCTTGGGTTAGCCTGTGCTGCATGATAAATCCGGCTGGTCCGGGTCAATACATTACGCATAGAGCCCAATGTTGGTTTTCTCATGGAAAGGCTCATTTATTTGTCTATGTGTATCAAATATACTCAGGATGCTGTTACTGATAAAAAGTTTTTAGCCCTTAAGCACCTACAGACGCATCTGCGACAGACGCTTTTCGAATTTATTACGAAAATTAAACATTGCTTCTTCTATCAGTTTGCCGCAATGTTTTCAAGCCTATCGAATACATATAGTGTCATTCATAGTTTTCTTTATTAGCTGAGATGTGTAAGAAAAAAATATATCAACAATATTTGAAAGGTTGGAACATCACACATACAACAAACTAAGGCCACTTTCTATAAGCTTTGCTAACTGTTAAGTCACAACGTATAAATCATACGATTGATCCATTGTCATGCGTGATCCCTCTACTAAACAATATAATACACTAACATATCAATGTATCTGTACATGTGCATTAATATGTTACTGAAGAAAGAGTTAACATATATGAACAAAGTGCCATAGTGGGTCCGGTTTAGATCACTTATTCACAACACATATATCTGTTTAATGCATCATGGCGTAAGTTACAACGGATATTCTTGACAAAAGTAGTGTTAAATATTAACTTACAAATTTGGAGAGGATTGTGTTTCCACAATCATGCATACGAGGTTAATATGACCTCCAATCACGTTATCAATTTCTTATTATTACGTGATTGGGTAAAGAAATTAGAAGAGTCAATGAGATTATGGAGTTGCTTGTTTCTGTTGTGTTATTTTTTTGCGAGTGGGTTAACAAATTAAACATTCACACATTTTCTAAGTCTACGCTACAATATTTTATCTGCTCAACCTTCAAGTTTCTGTTCCACAATCATGCATACGAGGTTAATATGACCTCCAATCACGTTATCAATTTCTTATTATCACGTGATTGGGTAAAGAAGAGTCAATGAGATTATGGAGTTGCTTGTTTCTGTTGTGTTTAACAAATTAAACATTCACACATTTTCTAAGTCTACGCTACAATATGTTATCTTCTCAACCTTCAAGTTTCAAGTTAAAAGGCAACAACACGGTCGGTTAATTGATTGATTGGTGTTTAACGCCGTTTTTAACAATTTCTCAGTTATATCACGGCGGCCAGTTCACCTACTCATGCATTTCCTGGCTTTCTCACACCAGTTCTTCATGCAACAATTTTTCCAAGCAACTGGCTGCTTTTCCACATAGACATAAGCCCATTGGTGGAAGACGAATGACGCATGTCGCATTGTCTGTTGTCAATCGTCGGAAAGAAAGTTGGCCGAGTCGGGATTCGAACTCACAACCCCTGGATTGACAACCCGTGTCGCTACCGACTGAGCTACCGGGTCTCGGCTCAACACGGTCGGACAAGGGAGATAAGAAAGTTGAAGAGCTTGAAGACCACTAAGAATACTTAACATTCCGAAGATACAGTCACATCTCGACGCATTTGCAGCATATACATTACATATACATTGCTAAACAAAAGGTCAATTTGCTCACAATACACAGGTTCGCTACATAGCTTCAAACACGATTGTCTGGATTTCATACTAAGCTCATCTTCCCACCGATATTGATGCATAGGACAACACATTATCTTTCTTCCATTTTTGCTGCATCATAAACGCCTTCCTTTTTGTTCAAAACTTGTACATTTCGCTCGGTTTCTAATGTCTTACTCAATATGTTTATCTGGCTTTCTCGTTTAAATAACCACACTGGGTCAGTGCCAGTGCTGTCTTCTCTTACAGTGTGTCAGATCGATCGTCCTTTTCATACATATTTCTATAATAGTTGTTCCTGGTCGAATGTCCAGACACTTTTAAATTATGAGTCAAGGAATTCACATCAAGTAATTTGTAAACTTATACTTGAATATTTAGACTTGCGACGTCTTGCAGGTAATCGTTTTATAATTCAGTAAT
Source organism: Serripes groenlandicus (assembly GCA_031761405.1). Lineage (NCBI taxonomy): Eukaryota > Metazoa > Mollusca > Bivalvia > Cardiida > Cardiidae > Serripes > Serripes groenlandicus. The sequence goes on along the minus strand of JASEVX010000141.1, from coordinate 467,094 downwards.
TTGGTTGATACATATTGAATGTTTCAATTTAGAAATAGTATTCGGTAGTATTATGTTTCATTGGCATTGTCTCACCCATGCCGTACATATGATACATGAGGAAATGATTGCTATTTGATTGCTTGCTATATTTGTTTTGAGCAGTGGGTGGTTGTAGAGTATATCAGAATAAATGAACTATCGCATGCACGCATATTTTCAATGGGTATTTATCTCCTCGACAAAACACTGAAAGATTGCAAAAGTATGATAGCTGCCTTAAGAGATAGTTACCTTTTAGATTACAGAATAAAGAAGAGGAAAACAAAAGACAAACCGAAACAATGCGACATTTAAAAAAGGAAATAGACGACATCCAGAAAGGGTAATCTTTTACACAATGTTTCGTTTTCTATTAATCTGAATTTGTCACATATACGAACAAAGACAACAAAACTTAATTATTTAAATTTGTGATTTAATTGATAAACTATTTTGAACTTTAATCTAGGTTGGATATTACTAGATAGGCTTTATTATAACACTAATTTAGAATAAAGTTTGTAAACTTTCACTCTCACTCAAAGTAATCCCTGCCAACCATAAACGAGTAAAAAGACCCTGGGGCATGCTCGGAAATTATTATGAATCTATTTCAAACTGTAAACAAACAGTATATTCATATATGTGGTTGGGACAGACGTGATTTGACATTTGAAGTTCAATAAGAATGAAATATTTGAAAGTCAGGCAAGAAGAGACAACAAGTTATTAATATACAAGCATATTTTCCATTTCCATTTGTATTGATGTTAATAAATTGACATTTTTTTTTCCACTTTCTTATCCATAATATCCGTTGTGAAATAAGTTCAATTGTATAAGTAAATACAACTAAGCTTTTTGATAGCTAATTGAAAAACATTGATGATGCTTTTATTATTAAGATTCAATGGTGTTGATGAAATTATAGTAAGTCAATTGACAGAGAAGAATGAAGTACTGGAGGAAGATAATACAGGTCTTAACAACAGGTAATTATCATATCCAGAATGTGGGTTTTATTTATACCTGCACAACAAACGATGTTTGATGGGGATCACTGGCACCAATCTATTCATACATTTCTGTCGATGTATCTGCCTATGAACTACGATGTATAAGCAAAAACATATATTTCAAAACAAAACACTTAACGTAACTTTGTAAGTGAATTGTAAGTGACAAGTTTACAATAAATTTGAATAATTCTTTGTGTCAAACTATGGTGAACTAATAATTTATTTACTTTTTATTTTGTAAAACTATTAATAAATCCTGTTTGATCATGTATTGTTTGTCAAGTATCTCGTATGGAGAAATGTAAAACACGATAATTATACATTTAAAAGCGTAAAAAGATAACAGAAGTCCATTTACTTTATGCAGTGATTTTAGGCATCATATATTTCTACTTTATTAGTAATGAGTGACACAAATATTAACATATCTTTGACAGGTTGTTGCTACTTCGAAATGAAAACTCTGACTTAAAACAAGAAATGAAGGATCTCAAAGAGCAGAATAGACGGATTCAAAATAGGTTTGTTTTCATAGGCAGCGAACATGATATGTGGATTCATAAGCCTCCTTCACCGTTCAAGCTGTCAATATGCATTTAGAAAACTTGTGCAGTATTTTCCCATAAGTTTATAGTTCTTATGATGGTATCGGCGGTATTTAATTATAGACCGAGGACGCCCGCGTCCTACAAAACGTCGGTTATGTTCTGGCCAGATGGAAACTTTGTGGTGGCTGCAATTTTGGATCTGACAAAGATCGTTTTGATTGACACTGTTTTCCGGTAAATTGAACATAATTACTTGTCATAATTTAAATTGCTCTAAGTAGTCATAAAAAAACCGTCTGAAGCAGGTATAATTTGGTTGTCGTCATCAGGAAGGCGAATACCGAAATCTTATATTTATTTCTTACTTATTTTAGTATCTGACAAAGATCGTTTTGATTGACACTGTTTTCAGGTAGATTGAACATCATTAATTGTCCTAATTTAACTAGCTCTAAGTAGCCATAAAAGAACAATCTGATGCAGGTATAATTTGGTTGTCGTCATTAGTAGGGTGAATACTTAAATCTTATTTTCATTTCTTATCTATTTCCTTATATCCTAATGTTAAGATATTTATTCAGATGCTACCTATAGTCATGGTATAGCAATTGAAGGAATTGCTGTTGTGGTAATTTTGCCATTTTTTGTGTACGTCATATGTATTTGCTTATGTCTTTTCACTAATGAATTAGAAACAAACGTGTACATGCTGCAGCCTGAGATATCCGAGTCTGACCAAATGTATCAAACTTTCACATTAACATCATTTCATGCTTTGAAAATAATTAACATCACCCTAATTACATTCACGAGTTTAAATTTGGGCTAATGGTATTGGTAACTCTGTAGAAGCGAATGGCTACATGAGTTACCTTTAATCATATACTTGTGTATGTTTATAAAAGGTTGTCACTTGAATCCAAAATCTACATTTGAAATCATTGTAATACCGATTAATACAATAAGAAATTAATATAGTTACAAAAACGTAATGTGAGTTTATTGTAAATTATATTGGAAGAGGATTTTGATTTAGAAAGGTCAACTTTACAAATGTGTGAATTAGCTAAGGTTTCAGAGAAAAAAGACCTAGTGATTGTCCAAGAAACATTGCAATGATAAATGTATATTAACGTAGATGAGTTATGTGATGGCTAGGTGTTAGCAAGAGAATAATATATATATTATCTTGTACAGAAATAACGCACTGAAAAATCAACATGAGCCATGAAACAAGAATTGAAACAGATGCGATCAGAGATAGATGAAAAAGAAAAATATATTCATAATTTTCGAAAAAAGTACAAAAATTATATTGTTAAATGTTTTGTTCTCATCCGTTTTATCCTAAATATACTTAATTAAGCTATATATATATATATAAATATACACCTTTCGATTAGTCTAATGAACACTAACAATTCATGTATATTTGGTACATGCTTTTAGATTGGACGATGAAGCAATCACTTCCCGAAAACGTAATGAATCAGATGAAGCACATTTTATAAAGCTACAGCACGAGAAGTCCGAGGCTGGTAAAAGGTATTTAGTGGTTATATTAATCTTCTTTAGTGCTGCATTAATACAGCTACAATATCGCCTTCTGGACATTTTTTTGAATGTCCTTATTAATGCATTTAAATGCACCGTTCATTTGTATATACAAAACAAGGCATGCATGATTCCGTGTGTATAAATAGACGGAATAATTATATTGTATAAGTATTACCACATGTGTTCTTTCAAAATCATAGTTCCTGTCAATATTGAATGAATGCATTGTGTTTTAAGGCCCGTCGACAACCAAGGTAATTTTGGGCGCTTAATAATGTACTTACTGTAAATAAACAATATCTGAGAAAAAGTGGAACAGGATCAGTGAGAGTAATAAATGTGCAAAAGCACGATTAAAGAAATAATCGTATCTTATTAAAAATATTAATTTCCCTATGGATCAAATAAAAGTTCAGGTTTGACCCTGTCAGTAATGAGTGTCAGAGTATTACGAAATGTTCAAGATAATAGACAGGAACCATTATGTATTATTGTTTTTATTTCATGGAAGCAACGCACAATTACAGAGTATGATTGAACGCCAAAACAAAGAGTTGCAAAGATTAAGCTCAGATTTGAAAAAATCAGAAGAGGAGAATAGATCAGCCAAAACGAGGTAAATACTTGGCAGTTATCTATCTGGACGAGTTCAGTCGGTTTCAGCATTCATGAAAACATGACTGCAGAATTGCACATTGTATATTCATTTGGCATCGACTAACTGCTTCATGTAAATGAAGGATAGCTATAAGTCTATTGTATATTGTATAATCACAGTTATTTATCTGGACGAGTTCAGTCGGTTTCAGCATTTATGAAAACATGACTGCATAATTCCATATTGTATATTAATTTGGCATCGATTAACTGCTTCATGTAAAAGAAAGGATAGCTATTAGTCCATTGTATATTGTATAATCACTGATGTTTACAGCATGCATGTTACCAGTCCATGTCCAGTGACATTATTTTTGATTATATAAAATACCTAGATACTACTACATTGGACAAACTGGACATGTGTTAAGTGAACGCAAATGTTTGCACATTTATCAACAGCTATACATGTACCACATAGTTGAACGCTCGATAATCACAAATGCTAGATAGATCAATACCTTAATCAACATAGTGAACACAAACTGCAATTGTTAAGAGAACAATGAGAACACGACGAACTTAAGGTTCATTCATTGATTGAATGATTGATTGTTTCGTGTTGAACGCCTCCAACAATTATTCAGTTATATCACGGCGTTTCAGTCAGTCAGTCAATGTTTACCCCGCAACCATTAGTGCTACGGAGAGCAGCCATTACTACTATATGAGTTTGCCGTTTTGAAAGGTTGGAAAAACACTCATACACCCAATTGAGGCTACTTTGTGCAAGCTTTGCTCGACTTTTAGTTATATAGTATGAATCATATGATTGATCCATTGTCCTGCGTGTTCCCCTTTACTAAACAATATAGTCAAATAAAGGATCAATATAGATTATGCGTTTCGAATGTATCTCTACATGTTCATTAATATATGACTGAATAAAAAGATTACATATATGAACAGAGTGTCATAGCGACATGACAAGGTTGCCAAATTGACAGGGCTGACTATCACTATGCCAATTTAGACAAATATGTTATTATTCTATAACAATACGGTTTACTTAAACATATAAACACGCGACTACGTGAATATACGATTCACATGATCAGATTATTTTATTTGATTATAGACCGTGACTGCGTGTATAAATAGGTATTGTGATAATATCACGAAAAATAATTTCGACCAGCGTTGGAATGCCATATGCTTCTGCTTCAACATGAGTAAACTTAATGTTCTCTGTTCTTCTGACATGTCAGAGGTGTGTGAATTATAAGTTGATCAACATCATTACTTAGACGAACATGACTTTAAAAGATTACCTGTTATGAAATAGACACACCAATATTTATTTGTGTGTGGTGCTATTGTTTATTAATTTATTGTGTTTACAGTATCACTCACCTACAAAGAAAATTGGAACAACATACAACAGAACTAGAGACAGCACAATCGGAAATACGAAGGAAAGATACAAGCATTGAAGATCTTATGCAACGGTATGGAGTTTTGTAATCATAAAATATATGTTTATATTTATATACAAAATTACCGAGTGGAAGGCATTATAATAACTAATGTTGAGTTGTCTTTGTGCTTTAAGATGGCGACTTGAGCTTGAATATAATTGTCGTAGTAACACATTCGCGTATATTAAATGAACATAATTAATCACTATTTATTTCGGAATATATGATCGCATTTCTTTCGATATTCATATCGGATTGATGCAACAGCGAGATATATTTATTATTTAATAAAATGTTCTTTATTCAAGTATAAGTGCCTCAGGCCCATACACAGTATATTAACAATGCATACGATATAATGACATGGAACACACGACCGCTAACATTTAGCTGACATTCAATGTATTATCTTCCATTTGTGTCTGAATGATTCCGGCAAGAACTCTCGACGTCAGAAACACTTTGAAACCATACAAATGTTTATTAAATGTGTTTTGATATATTTAATAGTATTTTTACATGAATGCAAATACACAAGTTCGCATAAATCGGGTGCTCCTCGTTCAAATTAGATCAACAGGTTTATTTCCAACGTGATCTTTGTTTGATGCTGCATCAGAAAGATGACAACATGCAAACAAACTTAAACATTAACGCTGTCCCAAAGTACCTGCCCGATTTGAATGTTTTTGCACAAATGGTCATTGGGTGAACGTCTACAACGAGTGTTAACATTGTTCTGATCCTTTGAACGACGTGGTCTCTTGGTGCTTTACGGTGACTTTGCTATGGGTGGGTAGAGTTGTAAAAACCAGTACGAAGTTATGAAATATAAGTTATTAATCACAATTTAGTTTGGATATTTCAATGGCATTTCTTTGACTGTGCATTTTGAATGGATGGAACAATCGAGATATGAGATCAATTTTATATTGAATTGTAGGTACTGTGTCATTGTTTAATGCTCGTGACAATTTATGTATCGCTGTCATTCTTTGTAATACCTTACAAATTAGCATAATTGATGCTCGCAAGGACCCTCGAATACATAAGTATTTAGAAACCATGCTAGATGCCTTAAACATAGAAATCGTGATTTAGGGGAAAGGTTTATGCGTTTTTTCTTTCTAAAATCATGAATGATCTCTTCATTTAATATGTATAAATGTAAACACAGCATTTCTTCAAACAGTGTTGCTTTTCTTTTTTATTTATTTCGTTTTAAATTAAATGCTTCATCATAAATTAGCAAGTTAATTAAACGCATGAGCTTGTTTTCAGGACCAAAACTTTTCAGACTGAGAAAACAAATATAGAAGAGATAGAAACTAAAATGAGACAGTATGAAAAGGAAAACGATCGGCTGATACAGAGGTGAGTGTGTTCAGAAATGAAGTTAACAAAATATAGGCCACCAACCATTGCAAAATTCAATAAGTTAAAAATGTATTATTAGTGCTACAATTGTATCGAAGGGTGTCTGGGAGGTCTGGGAGGTCCGAACGAGAAATTGTATTGAACACATTTTAAAAAGTACTTTGAGATCTGGTCTCAAACACATCCGATTATTTCATAACACCTCTAGTATAGTATTGTTTTGGGTCGGATAAAGCTACTTTGTTATAATATCTTAATTATTTCCGAGACCTGGCACCATACCAATTTTCAGACTTTCCTAAATCGAAACACTTCTTGTTTGGAGCACATATCGGTCAAATTGTTTCTATAGTATTACAAAATCCTCTGAACCTGACGTTTTCAAAAAAAACTTGATCAACATACTATTGTTCATTTATAACCAATGCAGGTACTTTGAGAGTATGCAATAAAAGAAACAAATAGCCTGTTAGTTACATACCGCGCTCGGCCGGGTCATATCAAAGATGTTAAGAAGTTATGGCTGTCCACCCTGGCGCCCATGGTTGCGGGATTAGTATTACGAGTGACTGACAGGTGTCGGTAGAAATCGACCAGTATAACTGGAAACTTATCAAGGAACCGCCGTGATATAACTGGAAAATGTTGAAAGCGGCGTAAAGCACACACTTATCAATACAAACCGAAGTACACATTTAATTCTAACATCCCTTGTATGTTTTTAATATGGCGCTTTCGCAATTATATACATTTATTGTAACATTGTGTGCATGTTGTAGTTACGCGAATCTTGAAAAAGATGCAGACCGGTTACACAACCAATTACAGAGAAGGGAAACAGAATTACGACTGTCAAAGGAGAAATATGAGGACCTACATAAAAGGCAAGAACGCTTCCATAGCAAAACATAAGATTATTTTGAAGGCTGCTATATAAACAGCAGTACATACATTAGATAATCTCGTTATAAATGCATTTATCAAAGTATGGACTTGGTTCCCTATAACTTTATTCTACAATTTGTCTTTTCTTTACGTATTGTACGTTTGTAACGATTTTGACTTTTGAACTTAGCGAGATCCTAAAAAAAAACAGCGCTTAGTTAAGATCACGACTAGGCCAACATGTTTCCAGAGATTGAAAACATAAAATGTATGTTTAGCCTCGTATATATTCCATCTACATACTTTGATATATATAAATGTCTAGGCGAACATTTATATGGGTTACTAAATTATAAAACAGGTGACAGTGAAATCACATATGAAATGAGTGTGTGTGCATGGAAGTTAACTCACATGTTTAAACATGGAGTTTGAATTGTTTATACACCTTTTAATCATCAGCGAATTAAATAAAGAGCGAAATTCTGATACAAGCAGGTTAATCTCCCAATTTCCTGGAAGACTATATTAATATTCAAAGAAAAGTGTTCATTCCTTTGAACAAACACGAGCATGTAAGATTAGTATATATATCTAGATACATATCGTGATTTGTGAATTCATTCTTTCATTGCCCTTAAACGATTTAATGTATGCGTTAAATGAACATATGTCTAAGATTTATTTGAAACTCTTAACAGATACGCAGTTTCGTGCCTTCTTTTTTTGTCTCGATATGATAAATTGCAATCTGAATCCGTGTCTCTCTGAAAGCAATTGTGACACGGTCGCATTTTGTTGGATTAGCATATCCTTCCATCCCAACACTCACCGTTCATTGTAAATATATTTTAATGTTTTAACAGTGTTATACAACACAGTAGGGTAACAGTTTATCTACATCTTCGAAAATATATTTAAAAATGCATAAACTACCTTTCTACCACTTTGAATATCTAGCATGGTCATAGAATATATATGTGAGTGCTTTGTGATCGGTGTGGTTCGGTTGTTGATAAAGACAATTTGTTTTGTGGCAGTTGTTATTCAAATAACAGATGTATGATATAGGTGAGCGGTGCGCTCTTGAAAGCAAACTTGATGCATTTGCTTGTAGAAGTTTAGAAACAGATCAGTTTGCAAATCCGTACAGTTGTACCTGCATCTAGATATATAAGTAGCAAACACCTACATGAAAACTCAGGCAAACAGTTTACAGCAGTATAGATTTTAAGCTACACCTTACCCAAATACTAGTATATTAGACAGTAGAACATAAAATTCTCAATCATAGTATATACACTTATAAACAGGTTAAAGTTTAACAGTGATATACTATCTAGCCATATTACGTTATGGTGTACGTCGTTTATAAGAGAGTTGAATCTCGCTGATCATGAAATAAAAACTCAAAAATGTTCCACTTGCAGGATTCTGACTAGCAAATATGTTTGTTTTATTCTGTATGTACTTGATAAATCTTAATTTATGATATACGTTTCATTAAACACATATATATTGAATAATATGCATTTGTTTGTTAAGACCATCGGGCTACACTATTAGTTACAAGTATTATGTATAAAGGGATACAACAAAATGTACACAAACAGTAAAAGACAATTTATTACATTTTCCAAATATTTGACAAGATAACAAACAACGTTCTTGACTTTTTTGACCACTGTAGAACTAGATAAATCTGCATATCCCAATCTGATTTTGATATCCACAGTTCCATAATTAGTCATCAATGCTTTCGAAAAGTTTCTAACACACGTTGAATCAGATTATATGATTGCATTAACAAGCATTTGTTATAAACCATCTTGTTTTGTGTTCCAGAATCACGACTGATATAATAGTTTGTGTAAGTGGGTGGGTTCAGTCGGAGTTGAATATTTGTTAATTGCATAACCTTAGAGTGAAAATATATGCCAAAGAAAAACGTGACAGTATTCCATGGAAAGGCAAATTTGTCGTGGGAAGATATGTCATTTGATACACATAACCGTTTGTTTGCAAATGACGAATAAGAAGAGCTAATTACTGAACCCCTCGGTAGTGACGTTTCGCAAAGAAATTGGTGATACAGAAGGAACGTTATTCGAATTCAGTGGCTATCAAGTTTTTGACGATGAATTGAGATCATGGAAAAATAGTTATAGTAGGATATGCCAAGAAGGATCTGGAATACATGTTGTGTCTACTGATCTTATAAAAGCACTATGATTCTAGATATTTTTTAAGCTTAGGGACAACGCATTTTGATGAAAGACTCAATTCCAGTTGTAAGGTTTATGCTGTATGCTTAGATACATGTGAAAAAGGTATAATAGCCCAATATAATGCCGCAGTAGTGGTGGTATACAATATTTAGATGATGCCGACGAAATGGAAATGGTGGGCAAGGTGTTTGTTATTTATTCTGCAATAAAATCACTCTGATACATAGTATAACGCATACGAACAAAAGAGCATCACCTTTAGGAATGTGAGACGAATAGAGTCCTGATAAGCCTCCACATTTGTCTGAGCGTAGTTAGGATCGCTATTCTATATACTGTTTTGCATTCATCTTGAGAGCGTTAATTGTAACATAGTCTATGTTGGACCGAATAACACTAGCAATAACTCCCAGAGACTGAAAGAGTAAGGAGGCATGATAGGTGCCTCAAAGAAAGAAAAGCACGACATAGAGAAAAGGTATACATTTTGTACTAAACTATTAAACACTAGTAATATGTTTGTATGCAGTATGTGTTTACTCAAGATGATTTTGCAATTCAATACATTAGTAAAATATGTAAATCTGTATACATGTTGCAGTTACGCGAAGCTTCAAAAAGATGCAGAACGGCTACAAAACCAATTCAAGAGAACGAGATCAGAATTACAACTTGCACAGGAGAACAATGAGGACTTGCAGAACAGGTAAGAAAGATTAACTTTAATAACATACGTATTGCATTAAGGTTTATATTTAAACAGCAATACATACATGTACCTTACATTATCTCGTCCGGTTACATTGTAGTTATACGAACTATTGACTTGCTCTCCAATAGTATAATTCTACGTTACGTATTGTAACGAAATAAATTTGTAAATATCCGAACTAAGCAAGATCCCTTAAAAGCATCGCTTGAGTTGAAATCATGACTCGGCTAATATCTTTCCAGAGTTTCAAACATAATATCCATTTAGCTTCGTATGCATTTTAACACTTAATATCTATGAAAATACGGAGTCAATTGTTTACGAGGAAACGTAAATAAGCAACTCCATTAGAAAGCCGCTGCTAGTGACATCGCGCATGAAATGTGTGTCTGAGTGTACGCGGAATCTTTTTCATAAACGTCTTATTCGTCGGCGAATACAATCAACAGCAATAGTTGCAAGTTACAAGCCGTTACAAGCAGGCTAATCTCGCCCCAATTCCTGGACGAATTTATTAATAATCCAAGAGCTTTGTACAAAATGTTCAACAAACACGAAATTAGTAAAAGGATCTACATATATATCGCTATCTTTCTTTTTGGATATGTGTGATTTGGGAATTCCTTCTTTCAATGATTTTATAATATTTAATGCATGCGATCGTTGGAAATATGTCTAAGACTGATTTGAAACCCTTGACAGATACGCATTTTCGTGCATTATTTACTAATATAAATTTGTATTTTGAATCCGTGTCCCTCTGAAATAAATTGTGAATATGTCGGCTTATGACACTGACGATAATCGCGTTTCGTTTGATTAACGTACCTGTCCATCCCCGAATCACGATTCAATGTAAATATAGTTTGAAACTGTTACAGTGTAACAAGGAAGTAAGAATACAGTCTATCTTTATCCTCAAAAAGTAAATTTAAAGAACACACCGATAACCTATCACAATGTTTTGAATATCTAGCATAGTCATATAAAATATATCTGTGCATTTAAATCAGTGTGGTTCGATCGACACTGTGGATACAAAACAATTGGTTTGTGTCAGTTGTTATTCAAATTGAAGATGTAGGGTATAACTGACGGTGCTCTGTGGAAACCAAACGTAATGCGATTGCGAGTAGTAGTAACGAAACAGATAAGCCTTCACAATTGTATCCGCATCTAGGTTTATATGTAACAAAACCTGCATGGTAACTCTGGCAAACAGTATACAACTGAATCATTTAGGATGTGCAGGCATATCCTAATGTAAATATTTCCCAAAAACTACAATATACTAGATTAGAAAGTAGAGCTCATCTCAATCATATTCTATATACTACAAACAAAATACAGTTTAACAGTGATGTACTATATAGGCATATTACGTTATGGTTTACGTCGTTTATAAGAGAGGTAAAACTCGCAGATCATGAAACAATTTCTCAAAGGTGTGTCACTTGCAGGAGTCTGACTTGCAAACATGTTTGATTTATTCGGCATGTATTAGAATTTTTTTTATAATAAAATATTATTTATATACAGATATATTGTATAATATGTATCTGTTTGTTAAGACCATCGGGCTGCATTTTTATTTTCGTATACTAACATGTACATGTATAATGTACACAAGCAAATCACATAACGTGCAAAACACCCAATTTGATACATTGTCACTTACGTTTTTCAATTATATGACTAGATAACAAACAACGTACTTGACATCATTTTCCAGGGCATATCTAAATTAAACCCCGTATCACCACATGCTGAATCAGATTGCATGACTGTAATAACAACCATATATTAGAATGATCATGTTTTGTTTTCAAGGTGTATGACTCATATACTATACAGAAAGAGTTGATTATTCGCATCACTCAGTTACATAACCGTAAAATGAAAATATATTCTGAAGAATAAAGTTACAGTATCACATGGCGAGGCCCAGTTTTCGTGGGAAAATACGTCATTTGATACACTAACACATTTGTCTAATAATGATACATTACAAGAGTTAATTACTTATCCCTTTGGTGGTGACATATTACAAGAAAGTCTGATACAAAATGAACACCATGCTAATTCAGTGGCTGTCCAGTCTTTGACGATGGATTGAGATCATGGAGAAAATAGATATAGTATAAGAAGACAAGAAGGATCTGGGAATCGCTAAAAACTACATGTTTATAAATTATATTGATTCTATATAGTTTTTAAACATGGAGACAACGGAATTTGATGAACGTATCATGACCACTTGTTATGTTTAACCTGTATGCTTAGGTAAATGTGAAAAACATACTATAATAGAAAACTAAAACTAAAACTAAAACGTGTGAGCCTAATATAATGCCGCAGTAGTGGTATACAATATTTAGATGATTCAGACGAAAAGGAAATTGTGGGCCTAGCTTTTGATATGTATTCTGCACCAAAATTACCCTGCTACATAGTATAACACTTACACAATTAAATGTACGTTATGCTTTGGAACGTCACCTTTAGGAATTTGGAACAAAATTAGTCCTGATAAGCCTTCAAATGTGTTTGAGAGTAGTCAGGATCGCTATTTGCTATGTTGTTTTATATTCCTGTTGAGAGCATTATTGTAATATCTTCGATTTTAGGCCGAATAACACCGACAAAAACTCCAAGAGACTGGACGAATTAGAAGGCATGCTAGTTGTTTCAAAGAAAGAAAAGCACGATTTAGAGGAAAGGTATATATTTTGTACTAAAATACTTAACACTAGTAGTATGCTTGTATGCAGTATGTGTTAATTCAAGGTGATTTGCAATTCAATACATTAGTAAAATGTGTAAATCTTTATACATGTTGCAGTTACGCGAAGCTTCAAAAAGATGCAGAACGGCTACAAAACCAATTCCAGAGAACGAAATCAGAATTACAACTTGCACAGGATAAAAATGAGGACTTACAGAACAGGCAAGAAAGATTCACTTTAAAGTTTATATTTAAACAGCAATACATACCTTACATTACATTGTTCGTTAAAACTTCATTTATCAGACATATTGACTTGCTGTCCAATAATATAATTCTTATTTACCAATTGTAACGAATAAACATTTTAAATTTCCGAACTAAACAGGATTCTCACAAAGCACCGCTTGAACTGCAATCAAGACTCGGACAATGTCTTTCCAAAGTTTGAAACTTAATATCCCTTTAGCCTAGTATGCATTCCAACATACTTAGATATCTTTGAAACAGCAAAGTAAGTAGTCCAGGAGGAAATTTATATGGACAACTCCATTGGAAACCGGTTGGTGATAGTGATATCGCATATGAAATGTTTGTGTGTTTTTACGTGAAGGTAAGCAGGGAGTTTTAATTTCTCAAGATCTTTTTCATCAAGCAACATGCTATTACAAGCAGGTATATCTCCCCTATTTCCTAGAAGAATGTATTAATAATCCACAATAAGTAAACGATAAGTAAAACGATTGACATATATATCGATATGTTACTATTTTGATATGAGAAAGTTGTGAATTCCTTCTTTCAGTGATATAATAAGATTTAGTAACATATGTCTAAGATTGATTTCGAAACCGAATCACCTTTCAATGTAAATATATGTTAACGCTGTTAAAGTGTTGTACTAGGCAATTGGAATACCTTTTATTATTATAGAGACCTAAAACCAAAACGTGTGAGCTTTATATAATGCCGCATAGTTGACATACAATATTTAGATGATGCTGACCAAATTAGATTTAGTTTCTAAGCCACGTTGATTCAGATTGCATAACTGCAATAACAACCATATGTTTCCAGGAGCATGACTCATTTAATATTTTGTGTAATGGGCAGGCGGGGTCATAAAGAGTTGATTACTTGCATCAATTAGTTGCATAACATTAAAGTGCTAATATTTTCAACAGCAACAAGTGACAGTATTCCATGCCGAAGCAAATATTTCGTGGGACAAAGCAGTTTGATGAAAGAATCATGAACAGTTGTTAGGTTTAAGCTATCGGCTTGGATACATGTGAAAACCTTTTATTATTATAGAGACCTAAAACGAAAACGTGTGAGCTTTAAATAATGCCGCATAGTTGATATACAATATTTAGATGATGCCGACCAAATTCAATTCAGCGCCTGGCGTTTGTTAACCATTCTGAATCAACATCACTTTGCTACATTGTATAAAACATACGAAATGAAAGTAAAATTATGCTGTCCTAACGTCACCTTTAGGCATTTGCGACAAATGGAGTCCTGATAAACCTTTAAAATAGTCTGAACGTAGTCAGGATTGCTACTTAACATGTTTTTTAACATTCACAGTGAGAGCATTCGAAAGTATAGTTAAAAGCCTGTACATATATGATATTATTGAAATCAGCATTGAGTGAATACCTTTAAAGAATGGTTTTAATAGCACGTGATCATTTGAAAAAATATATTTTTAAACATTGTGTTTTCTATTTTAATAAGTTGTCATGCTTTCCTCTGTGATACAAGTAGTTTGTTGTTATTTGTTAAATGTTGTCCAATAGTATTGCAGTGATATAACACAGAAAGTGTTTCCTCTGGCAAAGGAAACTGGTGCTGTGGTAGAACAATCCAAACAACGCCGAGTACCAAAGATGAGAGTCACTACTGTCAATTTATAATATATATGTGGTCGTTAAGATATCCAAATCACTAAGTCTACAGTACATCGGCTTAACCAAAATTAAGACTTCGTTAAACCATCACTATCAGAAAAGCTTCATTTTCAATTATTTATCAAATATTAAATCATATAGTTTATTTTCTTCGATAAAGAGAATCTTGATTTGTATTTATTTTCCAGATATGTTACTTAGTTTGGAAGAAATCGATGCAACCGGTAGCTTTCATAGCAATATCTAGACCCGTAGAAATATAATTCCGTTTTGCACAGTAAATAAGACTGAAACAATAATTCATGGAAATGTACATGTGTGCGTGTCCCTCAAACTGTTCAAAAGATTGGAACTATTTATTAAAATATTATTCACTTGATAGTCTACCTAATAGGCTTTTGAAGTACTAGAGTCAATTTTAAATTACGTTTAAATAACCCCATTATGTTAAAAATATAAATAATGTTGCTGTAAACGTTGTTAGAGCGTCGAGTGTATATTTCGAAAATGACGTCGACGTCATTTCAACTGTTAGTGACACGTGTCTTCTTTTGACATTCATAACGGTGTTTATGTTCATCACACAAAGCCGACATATATGTAAAACAAAACTAGAAAGATGGACGATATCAAATTGCAAAAATCCCCCAAAAACTACTTTTGTTACCAGTTTTCTCATGGATGTATTTGGAGTATATGGGTGGTATATCAAGGAAAACAGGCATATGTGAACAGGACCTTGTTTAATGTTTTTACAATTGTTTTACAAACTGTATTACAACCGAATAAAGCAAAGTCACAAAGGAAATACGTTTAAGTAGCATTTTGAGGAAAATATTTGATTATTAGAATATCTGAAACGTATTTGTTCAATACCAGTTTCATGAAAATTATTTGCAACTTTGAATAATCCGATTGATCGATATTATATAAAAAAGACAAACACATTTTAAATCCTCTATCATGTTTGCTACACAGTGTTATAACAAATGTGAAATATTGTTTTTCCTCTAGATTTAGCAAGGTTGCAGCAGCACAACTTACTCATGACAATCCAAACATAGCTGATCTCAGTGATAAAAATAGGCCAACAAAACTAGCTGAAGCATTTTCAGAACTGTATGATAATGAATGGACAGAAGCATATTCGGCTTTTGAAGACGACCCACAAAATACAACAACAGAAGAAGATATTGTGAAAAAACTGAGAAATGTTCTATTGGTAAGCATTGATATCAGTTAATCGCAAACATATATAAACATCATCAAAAAGAAAAATAAGAAAGTTGCACACATAGTTTTAAGCACATATAGCTGAAAGCACGTCGAGTAAAGTCATGGTGCATCTTCCTTCGTGCGTCCGTGTGGCTGCGTGGTCTGGATCTTAGGGGGTTAGAGGGTTGGTCTAAGACAAAGAAATCACATAATTATATCATTTTTTAGTTTCCATTTTAGTTTTTTGAAAACGAATTGATGTTCAACCGAAGGGAGAGGTGTAGTAATATATAGATCTATAAGTGTTACCTATTTAAGAAAAAACGTAAATTAAGTGTTAACAGTAATTAAGGAGCATACTTCGGCCATGAAAATATATATAAAAGTAATTGACTAGACGATGATAATGTTCATGTCATGTTTTTGCAATGGAATTCGAATTGCTGTCGTCTCAGATTAAAAACAGAAGAAAATAACGTAAAGACTTTCTGATACTAAAGAAATAAATCTATAACGAACGAGGTTTAAACATTGAGGGCCAAGATAACTTTTAATCGATCACATATATGATGGTGTAGAAGCAAATTTATTACAGATATATTCGAGGGAAGTTTGTTAATTTCAGCCATTGTCTGATGCCACCTGGCGAATACCTTTTTCAATCAGACAATATGGCTGGAAAAAATATGTAGTGGCTAAAATTTCTGCTAAACCCTTTACCGTATATAACTGGTTTCTGTCGCTTCTGCAGCAGACGACTTAAGACAAATTTGTCGCCAATCGCATGTCTGATCTTAATTTACGAATACCAAAACAACCGTCCCACCAGTACTTTCACTGCTTTGATTTTTTACTTGTCATCCTCATGTAAACGCTGAAAAAGGGAAAGCACAAAATAATCTGTAAAACAATGCTCTATTTGAAACAATTATCTTACATTGCCAATCTTGATTAATTGATCTTTTATTCATCTTTAACCAATTGTTAAGGAATATTGTTACATCTCCTTTACTTTGATAAAAACATCTCAAAAGATCTCAGGCATGGCATTTCTTCTTAATGAAAACAAGTTTACTCTATTCACAAATATCTCATAAACATTCTTTAACATTTGATAGATTTTCTGGATGTTTTTTTTTTCTGTCGACTGTAGTATTTTAATCCAATAATATCAAACAGTATTAAATACAGTGTATTTTTTATAAACTCTTTCTACCCAATTCACCACGAACGAAATTATTTTGATGACTCTTTATCATATCTTTTAAGCAATGTTGATAAGTAAAAATCCCACTGGGGATGGCTCAAGTGATTACGTTATATAACAAACTGTTCTTAAATAATCATCTTCTAGACGCATTCGGGTGATGGTTATTTAATCAAAGTGCATTGACAGGATAGTCTGTTTGTGTATAGTGTATAGTGTATAGGGTTATGATGCCTTATGTTAGTGGGGCGTAACTTGTCCTCTTGTTGTTGTCTCGCCCACGATAGTGGAGTGAGACATAGCAGTCACTTTTCCGGCGACGGCGGCCGCTTTTACAAATAGCTATATCTCTGCAACCCCTGCTTGAATTTTTCTGAAACTTTGTCAGATGTATTGTTTATGTATGGGACATCTGTCAACGTCAAAATGTTCAGGGTCAAGGTCATAATTGTGCAGAACTTGACCTTTGTTAGGTAACTTACCTCAAAACTTAACCTTTCTTATATCTCAGCAACCTCTGCTTGAATTTTTCTGAAACTTTGTCAGATGTATTGTTTGGTCATGGGAGATCTGTCAACGTCAAGATTTTCAGGGTCAAGGTCATAATTGTGCAAAACTTGACCTTTGTTAGGTAACTTAACCTCAAAACTTAATCTTTCTTATATCTCAGCAACCCCTGCTTGTATTTTTCTGAAACATTGTCAGATGTATTGTTTGGTCATGATACATCTGTCAACGTCATAATTTTCAGAGTCAAGGTCATACTTGTGCAGAACTTGACTCTTTCTTATATCTCAGCAACCCCTGCTGAAATATTTCTGAAACTTTGTCAGATGTATTGTTTGGTCATGGGATATCTGTCAACGTCAAATTTGTCAGAGTCAAGGTCATAATTGTGCAGAACTTGACCTTTGTTAGGTAACTTAACCTCAAAACTTAACCTTTCTTATATCTCAGCAACCTCTGCTTGAATTTTTCTGAAACTTTGTCAGATGTATTGTTTCGTCATGGGACATCTGTCAACGTCAAGATTTTTAGGGTCAAGGTCATAATTGTGCAGAACTTGACATTTGTTAGGTAACTTAACCTCAAAACTTAACCTTTCTTATATCTCAGCAACCTCTGCTTGAATTTTTCTGAAACTTTGTCAGATGTATTGTTTGGTCATGGGACATCTGTCAACGTCAAGATTTTTAGGGTCAAGGTCATAATTGTGCAGAACTTGACCTTTGTTAGGTAACTTAACCTCAAAACTTAACCTTTCTTATATCTCAGCAATCTCTGCTTGAATTTATCTGAAACTTTGTCAGATGGATTGTTTGGTCATAGGACATCTGTCAACGTCAAAATGTTCAGGGTCAAGGTCATAATTGTGCAGAACCTGACCTTTGTTAGGTAATAATATATTAAGATATATACACATGTAGTGAGTTTATTATTTATCATGACATGTTGATAATAATGCATTGACAGACACTTACTTTTTCACATTTTATCAACTTTACTTTCTTTTTGCATAGTGATACCATTTAATATCTGATTTTCTTAGAAGGGCGAGACACCCTCAGCCCGATGTCTTGTTTTTTTACCAACTTCTTTAAAGGATAACATTTAAATCAGTATGTATCAACGAGACAGTACTCGTACCAATTCAGCAAAAGAAAATATAGCTTCAAGTAGATAAAGCTTTTGCAGTTTGTAGACATTGTTATCTTTTCTTTCAAATTGTTATCTTTTCTTTCAAATATGACAGATCATCAAGTTTTGTTTCTTTGGAGTTTAACGCCGCTTTCAACAGCTTTGGTCATATCACGGCGGTCAGTGCACCTACCCATGTTTTCCTGGCTTTCCCACACCAGTACTTACACAACATTCTTTCGAAGCCACTGACTACTTTCTCACATAGATCAGAGGTGAGAGGCAATGGAAAACATCGCCCGAAAGAATGTCGCCGCAACCGGGTATCGAACCCGTGACCTCCAGATCACGAGTCAGATACGCTACCAATTGAGCCACCCGGCCGGCAGCAGATCATCAAGAATATCGTCCTATATTTAGTCAATTAGTACTTTATAATGTCTAAGTTTTTATTTCAAATTATCTTCAAAGAAAAATGCATTAACTTCTTCCAAACTTTGTTTTTTACAGACATGTTTTAGAAAATGCACAGATATAAGCACTACGCAAATACAGAGCATTAAGGCCTTGCTGCTATCTCCAAGTGCTGTGTCGTCAATGGTAAGAAGAGTTTTGCCTAATGTGATGTTGCTACAAACCGCTTCAGACTGCCGCGCGTTCGGACTGCTAGTTCAGTTGAAATTATTGAATGATTAGATTATCACAAAAATTGTCATTTAATCCAACTTCAATTCGCGCTTTCCTACTTATTCGATAATTGATACTTGACAGGACACGAAACGGCATAATTATTAGATGAATATTATTTAACTCTACGTGTAAACATTTTTGGTTGAATTATTATGATCACACAAAATACAACATAAACACTTAATCAATTCACTTGTTGACATATATGTGTATCCATTTCCAGACAAGGCCTAAACAGGAAATGTCTACAGAACAAGCAAAAGCGGTAAATGATTTAAGGAAACAAACTACATCAGCCGCAGTTGAGAATGTTAAACAAGTACGTACCGTCAATGATTTGATTGTGCTTAGTAATTGTTCCGCCTCTGTATTATTAAAAAAGTAATTAAAGATCTTCTTCAAAGCTCTTGTTCAATTACATCTTAATAAACAGTTTATAGCTGACCATGCAGTTGACACATTCTATGTTTAAGACCCTTCACAGTGCAATCTTAGTAATTCAGTATATTATAGTATTCATAATGCATGACTGACTTTCGTTTGGGAATGAAAACTACCCATCTTGGACGTTGCTTAATTAATCTGTCCATGTAATTAAGTGCTATGGTCAATGATAACATTAAACGAATGTTGAAAACTACGTTAAACCTAATGCCCCGTCCCCCAGAACCAGAACTACCTGTTAGTTCATCGCATTGTATTCAAATCCATTTTTTAAAATTGTAAAAGTGAAATGCAGAATTTATCACAAATCCATGTGTTAAATTATTTATATGTCATTAGGTGATGTCGAGACAGTATGCGGAGAGTAGAAAATATCCTGACATGAAGATATTTATAGAGAAATGTGCCGAGTTGTGCTGGCTTATGGTTGTCCAGTCGCCACCAGTATTTATTGACGACAGACACAAGTCCGGTGACCGATTTGATAAGGATATATTCAAAGCCTACACGAAGGGAGGAAGTGCTGTTGACTACGTCGTATGGCCTCCTGTTTATCTACATAGTGGCGGACCATTGTTGTGTAAAGGAACTGCACAGGGTAAACGATGAATTTACACAACATTGTGTAATTAACTGTGATAATAAGTGAACAGAACTTACATACAAGTTTATATGCGTGTATATGTATGCAATGCATTTGAGTGATCTCAATCGTTCATACTGTGAATGGAAAATAACACAGGTACGGTCAACGTAAGACAAGCTTAATAATAAACCGTTGACCGTACTTGTGTTTATTTACTTTGCATCATTAATTTTCGACAGTAATGCCAATAGAGATCGCTCAATCGCATTTCAAACTATTTTTAGAGCCTTGCCGGGATAGACGTTTATTTAAATCAATTAACCTTATTGCTTTTTTTAACCTGTATTATATTTCTATAATTATTAATGTCAAATATAATCAGATTCAAGTTCGTCCTTATAGCCAATATAACTAACCGTTTGGTATGTTCATGTGCTTCTTGTTGAACTTAAACTGTGTTTACGGTATTCTCCAATAGACGAAGGTAGAAGTGCGATGTTTTCCTTCAGATTGGAATAGAACACACATATGCAGTATCTATTTTTAATGTTATACTTTCAAAACAAAGGCAAATATTTGCTGTGTTTAAGATTAAAATCGATCACACCCAAAGCAAGAATTAGTGTCTATGCTCATGTTTTAGACAAACAAATTATATGTTTTGAAACAGTACGGTTACATTGCTGTAGAAATATTGCTTTAATTTATTTGCCTAAAATATTTGAAGTTTGAAGGGTAGTGTATTGACCTCGTAAAACGAACTCGACCTTCGAAAGCTCGGGGATTTTCTCAATTACGATCAAATATGTTAAAACGGCTTTTGGTCATTATTGCTCTGCAGAGGTTTATGGACGATTCGATAACATAATGGAGGATCCTGGTCAGATTCCGCTCAGCCCAATGCTGATCTTGATCTTAACTG
The DNA here is from genome assembly GCA_031761405.1 of Serripes groenlandicus. Lineage (NCBI taxonomy): Eukaryota > Metazoa > Mollusca > Bivalvia > Cardiida > Cardiidae > Serripes > Serripes groenlandicus. Next base: position 445,329 of record JASEVX010000141.1, on the reverse strand, counting down.
ATTGAAAAGTACCGTATGTCGGTTTTCGTGTGACTTTACCAATATCATAGTAATATCACTGAAATATCTAGTTGCATGTCATATTCAATAATTGTAAACTCTTATCAACCCAGTACATATATATGCAATTCAATTTGAGTTAGAACCCCTGCAGTCACAAAAAGGGCTATTTTATTTATTTTTTATTGCATGATTTAGTTGTATTTCTTTAGTATACATGTACGTTTGTTTCTGGTATAGCATATATTTTTTTGTTTTATTGTTTATTTTATTATCCCCCGCCTATGAAATAGGGAGGGGGATATTGAAATGGCGTTGTCCGTCCGTCCTTCCGTCCTTCCGTCCGTCCTTCCTTCCGTCCTTCCTTCCGTCCTTCCGTCCGTTTTTTTTATTAGTCAATTTTCCTTGGAGTTATTGCCCTTGATTTTTTGAAAAATCTACGTTTTCAGCCATTTCTCAGTAACTAGCAGGTAGAATTTCATGAAACTTAAAATAAATATGAACCACTATACTGGGATGATGCCTGTTCAATTTTCATTTGGATTAGTCAATTTTTCTTAGAGTTATTTCCCTTGATTTATTAAACAATAATCGTTCGCAGCCGTTTCTCAGTAACTAGCGGCTAGAATTTGATGAAACTTGAATGTAATATTAACCAACTTCCTGCCATTATTCCCCTCCAACTCTTTTTTGGATTCCTTATTTTGTTTTAGAGTTACTGCCCCTGATTTATTAAAAAATCCACGCCTACAGTCATTTCTCAGTAACTAGCTGCTAGAATTTGATGAAACTTGAATGTGATATGAACCAACATCCTGCAATGAACTTCTGAATAAATATGGTATAAAATCATTTACATTTATTATAACACTGTCTGATACATAATTATCCATGCATTTTAGCTCCACTTTAAGAAGAGTAAAGATATCTATTGTATTTGTGTCACTGTTGGTTTAAGAAGCAAAACCTAGTATTCACATTTTTCCTGTATTATTTAAGAAATAACAAATGACACCCCTTTAGTTTTGTAATATTGATTATTAACCCTTTCACCGCATAAATACTCTGTTGCAATAATTGATGTTCCCGAGTAAGCAGTTTCGGAAAATACAGTTTTATTTAATCGTCCCTCTGATTTATTTCGTTAAAATATTTTATCATAAAGTAATCCCAGTCGATATTTTATAATTTGGCGCGGAACGGGATAAACCAGTGTCATAACTTTATTCGTTCCCCTTGATCTTGTGCGAAGAAGTTGAAATTTAAAGGTCAATTGCACATTAAACATAAAGACCTTCATGCACAAACAAGCCATCAATTACAAACAAGCCATCGTTGGCGGGGGATATCTTTTCACTGAAAATGCTTGTTTCGATCGTTGCGTTGTAATATGGACTTAAATAAAGCGACTGTCTAACAATATTGTGTCTAAACACTTAAAGATTATACCTAAAGATATTTAGATATGATGTATACACGATTACATTTTTTTACAGTTGAAATATAACATTATACTGCAAATACATTTCGTAAACATGTGACATACAGTAACGTGTTACCTGATAGACTAACCCAGTGAGGTTACTTTAGCACATTGTATGTTGCAAATTGAGTAATCCATAAGAATACCCTATTAATGGGAACTGCCCTGTGTTCCATAGTCACAAAACTCAAAACCTGTTTTGCGAAACCTATATAGGTTTTGTCGATATACCGTTCCTTAGTCGGTTTACCAAACATGTTCTACCTGTTTTCCATTCATAAAACAGGTAGGTTGCGTTCCGTTTGATAGGCATAGCTTAAACGTGTTTACGTTGTGTTTACTATGGAACACAAGGCTGTTTTTGATGATTTGTCACTAAATCTCATAATTGGAACTTGTATCCATTGTTTTAAATAAATGACCAGAAAATCGTGACACAGTCACGTTAAATTGTTTATATTTAATTTCTAATGTGTTTTCTTTGTGAAATTAAGTTTGTTTGTAATCTCCAACGCCTATTTTCATTGCGAGGAACAGAGACATGTATAACCCTGTTCAGCTTGAAGGCAACACGACATATATATAATACTGACAGTTGATTAACTGAATTATTACGAGAACGATTACGACCGAATTACAGCAACTTCTTTCTTAACCCTTAACATACAGAATATATTAAGCAGACGACTATGAGCAAATGTATAAACAATATATATTATTGAATAGAGTTGAAATTTCATCATGAGCAATATGTCCTTTTGTCACATTGTTTTCAAGCGTCATCTGTTGCATATGTGCGTCAGAAATCGTCTGTATCTAGGAAAGGGTTTAGTAAATGAACACATGCACTGTAGTTCCATTACATGCTCTTCCTTATTTAGAAATACCAGTTATACCAAGATCAATATATTATTTCAATGCGCTAATATACATTAGGTGTGTACCATTGTTTGGGATGCATTATTATTGAATTCCTCCGCGACAATCCGAGTTTTTATTGGTTATAACCAGCTTTAACACTGATTTCATTGGTTCGACCGAATCACGAACAACAATCCGCTTGCATTAATTAATGAGACAAAATAGTTCCAATGAGTGAAACACACTGACATATGATTGACCTCAGTTTCAGTGCTGTTAGTTAATTTCGACATACACACGTCAACATGTATTCTAATCCTAGATGTCAAACAGACTAGAAATGTAGTCTAAATAGGTTTTTGTCAATTAACCTTGTACTGGCCCTTTTCGGAGATTCAATTAAACTGCAAATACATTACAAATACCATAACATGTTAACCCTTTCCTAAACACAGACGTGGTTTGACACATAGAACCAGTCTTCTGTAATCAATACTGTATGTGTTGTCTCTGTCTGTGCCGAGCCCCGGTAACTCAGTCGGTAGCGACGCGGGCTGTCAATCCAGGGGTTGTGAGTTCGAACCCCAGCTCGGCCAACATTCTTTCCGACGTTTGACAAAAGTCACTGTGACAAGCGTCATTCTTCTTTCACCAATGGACTAACAGAATATGTGGAAAAGCAGCCAGTTGCTTGGAAAGTATGTTGTGTGAAGAACTGGCGGGAGAAAACCAGGAAACATATGAATAGGTGAACTGGCCGCCGTGATATGACTGAAACATTGTTGAAAACGGCTTTAACCTAAATCAATCAATCAATCTCTGTCTGTAAAGCTTTGAGGCATTATCCGGCGTCCGGCCGGCTGCCTGCCTGAATGTGCATTCGTCCGTCCGTCATGGTTTGCATTTGTATAACGTGTGATCAGGAGAACGGCAAAATACTAGGTACATAACTCTGGTCTGCTTATGTTAGTAATCTCCATGTTTCCTTATTTAGTTCAGCCATTTTCTCAATTAACTTCCATTGTATCCATTTAAATCTTCGTTTGTAGGTAACTTATAACCAGCAGATGTGCAGTGCACCATTACCAAAACTTTAGCATGCTGCGTTTTGAGTGTGTATATTTTTTCTTTCCATGTTCTCATTTATTATATGACTTTCGCGTGCAACGCATGCGTTCCGTGAAATGCTCTTGTTCGTTAAAGAGTGCTTCCCCAAGCTTTGTACTTGGTCCCGAGCGACTGACTGTCTGTTCATCCATCCGTCCGTTTGTCCGTTACGGTTTGCATTAATGGGTCAAAACTTTGTTTCTGTTTGGCAGATCAAAGTCGTCACACTTATACATCGGGATGAGGAGACCGATGCAATATTTCGAACGCAAATATGATCTTTTATTTTAGGTATTATCTCATTTTGTTCATATATTACTTCGGTCATTGTCTCAATAGATGTTCAATGAATCAATATAATACTTCGTGTATAGGAAGCTAATAAGCTACAGATGTGCAGTGCACAAGAGACATAACTCTAGCATGCATTCGATTGTCTTCCATTTATGAGCATGATTCTAATATACATTGTGGATCTTAAGTGTTTTCTGAACTAGAAATATTTAATTAAGGGTCGCTGCTCAGTTTTTTGACAATCTTTTGTTCTTCGTGATTTATTTTGATTATACAAGATAAGGGTCAAACTTTGATAAATGAGGTATTGGTTATTGGCAGGCAATCTGTGTTGTTTCAAAAATACTACTGTGAAGGAATTTCTAATTTTTCATCTTTTTTTTTGAAAACATGTAAAACTTGATTTCTGTTTTAAAAGATTAGAAAACGTTCATGAAATAACGCTTACGGGGTATGGTAAGATGACACTAAGCTACATGAAAATGGCAAAATAAAGTGTTTTAAGTTTGTAGACAAGCATTTTTCAATCAATCAAAGACCAGAAACATCGCGCGATTTCGGCTTTCGAGAGCGATACAAAATAGTACACAAGAATTCGAAAAAACTTGATTTAATGAAATCTTTCACCTCTTATCTTTGCTTAAAACTCATTGAAAGAAAAGTTAGTGCATTGTAACATATACGAAAGATCTTGTACCTAGACCGGGTGTAAAAAGCACAGCGTGTTTCGCGTTACTGGGGGCTGCTGGGGACTGTTATAACTGATAGCGCTGTTAAAATCGAAATGTCGCGTAAAGAGATATGGCTTAGTTCACATAAAAAGTCTGTGTAAAAGTATATATTTTAAGTTGTATGCTCAGTTTGTGCTGCCAGGTTGCCACGCTGTCAGAATGCTAACTTCAGACTGCCAGGCTGCCAGGCTGCCACGCTGATCAGTTCGTGCTGCCTCGCTGCTCAGTTCCTGCTGCCAGGCTGTCACGCTGCTCAGTTTGTGCTGCCAGGCTGTCACGCTGCTCAGTTCGTGATTCCAGGCTGTCACGCTGCTCAGTTCGTGCTGCCAGGCTGTCACGCTGTCAGAATGCTAACTTCACGCTGCCAGACTGCCAGGCTGCCACGCTGATAAGTTCGTGCTGCCACGCTGCTCAGTTCCTGCTGCTCAGTTCGTGCTGCCACGCTGTCAGAATGCTAACTTCACGCTGTCAGACTGCCAGGCTGCCAGCCTGCTACGCTGATCAGTTCGTGTTGCCACGCTGCTCAGTTCCTCCTACCAGGCTCCCACGCTGCTCAGTTCGTGCTGCCAGGCTGCCACGCTGTCAGACTGCTAACTTCACGCTGCCAGACTGCCAGTAACTTCACGCTGCTAGACTGCCAGGCTGCCAGACTGCTAACTTCACTCTGCCAGACTGCCACGCTGCCAGGCTGCTAACTTCACGCTGCCAGGCTGTCAGGCTGCTAACTTCACGCTGCTACGCTGCCAGGCTGCCAACTTCACGGACATCGTAATAAGCACATTTTACATTAATGTTAACTTTATTAAATAATATATATTTATGACAACAGTTTCGGCTTCATATGCTTTTGTGTGAGACTGGGTTAACATCCGCAATAACCAGCACTCAGATCCTTGCCTCTTCTACTCGACAATATTGACCAGGTCCTGGTAAAAGATTTGTGCAGATAGCTGTAATATTAAGGCGTACGTGTATTGCAATTGTATCGATCATTTTATATTTAGGTGTATACAACAAATGAAACATTAAACATGTATGCATCACGATAATGTATATCTTTACATCACGTCCATATTGTAAACTGAATCAAATTATGCAATACAATGATACCTACGAGGAAGGATTTAAACTGCGATATAAGTGGTTTAAATGTTTTGGTGTGAATGAATCTTAGCTAGGAAAATACAGTATGACAAGATTTAAGTTAGATAAGTTACCGCCTGAATTAAGTCTATCATCCGAGGTTGCTTCCTATATTAACTCCAATGTTGTTTTCTGTTTATTTTGTAACAAAAATACGCAATTGCACAAGCAAATAGACAAATACAAACGGGAATTACAGAGAGTAAAATTGGAATCGCGTCGATGAACTTCAAGAAAACATTGAGAACATTCACCACAGGTATAAAGTTGTAATATCAGACATCTTACTTTTTCTATATTATCAGGTTAAATGGATTATGATAACAAAGATATATTCAGTTATGTAATTCACAAATAGTCGGTTGTACGTTGATTATATAGATTGATTGATAATTTGTTTTAAACTCGATTATAAATGGTATTTCAATCATAGTATAGCACCATGTTTCTGCAGTCATGATTTTAGGGCTTTCTTGCATCAATACTTCTCATAGAGTTAATTTCAAGATTGAAATAATTTTCTCTTCATAGTGTTGTATATTAGGTCAATAAGAAAGACAATTATGAAACGGAACTAGTAAGTCAATCCATTCAACCTTATTAAAAGCAATGAATTAAGGGATTTATATGTTTTGTTCCTTTCAAGAGTTTCCGTCACGGTACGTCTAACTACATGTATGTTCACTGTTCATTTGTTAAACATTTCTCTTTTATTTTAGACATTTACGTTTTACAAGAATCCGAAACGTGGACATTTCAAGATTTGAGAGTTGACTTCCTATCTACATCTATATGGGTTTCGATACAGAAACAGAGGTCTCCTGACATAAGCAACTAGGCTCGAATTCTACCAAAGAAATTACAAACACATTTCATCATTTTTGTTTCCCTTATATTTTGTAAATGATTGATAGTATATTGTATTTAATTAAAGGACAAAGTTGATATTTACAGTAAGCTTGCCGACTTAAACATTGTAAGACTTGTTAAGGAATGAAATCATTTGGGATTTGTATTAGGGAAACACACATGATGAAATATGCGTTTAAGTATTTAGGTTGGTGGAATTGTCTTGCTCCATATCAGCCCAAACACTTTCATCAGTGGTGCCCATTTACTTTAGAATATAAGTATGTGCTTTTCTTAAAATGTTCTAATTGATGAAAAGACAACAGGATGTCGAGAAAATAGAAAGTCAACAGAAAATACTCTACCATGGGCGTTTATATAGACACACAAATACACAACTTTGTTGGTTGATTTTTCCGAATCCCCCTCCGCACATGGTATTGATGACTTATATGACAACGAAATATTCAAAGTCTTAATTCAGGAAGTAATGAAATTGATTTAACTTTGTTGGCCATATAGCATGTACAAATATCAGTTTTGTGACAATTGTGGCGAGGTATATGTATATGTTTAGTAGCTCAGGGTTGCCATTCCACCAATGAATTTATAGCTACTTTATTTTACATGTAGCTGGTAAATCTTTGTTACACTGGACGCAGGGCAAGGAACATCTCAAGCCAATCATTGGCATATTCAGAGTTGAAAAACACATCGAGCACACGTGCATTAATTAGCAGAATCACGTAATACATGTACAATTACAGCCTCACTCGCCGAGCACATGGTTTGTTAAGACACTCTGAATACACCTCTGGTGTGCTTTCCAAATGATAAAATATTCATTTACAACACTAGGCCTATACAATCCTAACCACAAATTGTCACTTTGAATTTAGTAGAAGTTATACCCTTTGGGTTTGATTTCGCATGTATTGAAAACATTATAATACTTCACTAAAGCACTATGTACAATCATATTAAAACCAATGTTTTACTAGAATCCATTTATTAAATGCTTTATAGGTTTAATTCATTATTTAAACAATATCAGAATATATACGAATGCTTAAGTTTGTTTATACATATTTGTCTATGAAAATCTTTATAAAGTTTTCACATTTGATCACTTTACGTACAGTGGAGTTACCTAGATGTATGTAACAGCAACGCACGAAAACATTTTAATATGTATGAAGTATAAAGCACATGATTTGTATACTACAATGTACATATACTTTAGATACATGTACTCATATAAACAAACAAGACGAATTTTGATGCAGAGCATCAAAGGACGCCGCGCATGATTTTGAAGCATGACTTAAAGGAAGCAGATGTAGTTCAGTACATTTAAATAACGTGTGAAAACAGACAGGATGTAAATATTTCGAACAAGAAGGCCAAATGTCCCTTTATCATAACCAAAAAGGCCAAGATGTGCCTATATTGCTCACCTGGCTACCATAGCCTATAATAAAAGGTTACCATACAACATGAAGTTTCTTAATTTTTTACCAATACACGGTTTCAAATCTGCTCTAACTAGATCAATTAGATAAAAAAAAAACATCACATAGGTGCTTAAATATTAACATGTAATGTCTCTAGTTATAAATTAAGTGTGACACAAGCTTTGGAAGGAGAGGGTGAAGTATATTCTCCTTCGTGTTTATCAGAAGTATGATAACAACAAGAGGCCCAAGAGGGCCAGTATCGCTCCACTGCCAATTAAATCTTCAAACAGCCCCGCGCCCTGGTTGCCATGTTTTTTACCAATCAACATGGCTTGAAGGAATCTGATAGAGGGTCATATATATATATATAAAAGATTTTTTAAGTTTTCACTATAACCATATTATAAGGCAAAAATAGCTCTGCCCTCTGGCGGCCATAGTTTTCGACCAATCAACTTGGCTCGAAAAAATCTGAAAGAAGGTCACCCAAGCAACATTTCTACACAATTATTTGAAAATCGGCCTGATACCTACGGAGGAAAAGAAGATTTTTTAAGTCTTCACTACTACACAATTATTTGAAAATCGGCCTGATACCTACGGAGGAGAAGAAGATTTTTTAAGTCTTCATTGTTTTTTCTTTCGGAAACCAGAATTTTGCATGGATCCCAAACAGTTTGAGGAACTAAGGAGAGATCATTGAGAGGATACTTCCTATGAAGTTTCATCCTAATTGGTCCAGTGGTTAGGTAGGAGAAACAGTTTGAAGCAAAACGCTTACGGACGGACGGACGGACGCACGCATGCACGCACGTACGTCCAAAAGGCGTTTGTTGGGTGTTTTCCTTTGATGTTCTCTTGTTGGGTATACCCAACAAGCACATGGTTTATTCCGTAATTATCCCCCCTTTACGGAATAAATAGCAATAATATGTTAATTAGATACCATAACACAATTGTATAAAAAAAAAAAACTTATCAAAGTGTCTTATAAGGGTGGTGGCTGGGGTTTACGAAAAAACACTATCCAACAAGATTACTCTCGTAAGTACGCACTCACGCACGGACGCACTCACGCACTCACGCACGCACGCACGAACGCAGGACGGACGATTCCCCATGACATAAGCTCGACTGGCTTTCAGCCAGTGGAGTTAAAAACGGAAGTATATAAACAAAAAATACGATATCGCAAATTTCTGAGATAACGAGAAAAAAAAAATATCAAAAAAAATAATCGAGAAATCGAAATGTTCGAACATATTGATATCTTTTTTTTTTAGATATCTCGAACTTTCCGATATCTCGAACTTACCATTTTTTTTCCATATTTTTTTCGATATCTCGAACTTTCCGATATCTTGAAATTTTCGGTATCTCGAACTTGTCGATATCTCGTACTTGTCGATATCTCGAACTTTCCGATAAAGTTCGAGATATCGAGAAAAAAAAAATAAAGATATCGAAACGTTATTGGAAAGTTCGAGATATCGAGAAGAAAAAAAAAAAAAAAAAAATCGAGATATCGGAAAGTTCGAGATATCGAAAGTTCGAGATATTGGAAAGTTCGAGATATCGAAAGTTTCGAGATAACGAGAAAAAAAAAATATCAAAAAAAATAATCGAGAAATCGAAATGTTCAAACATATTGATATCTTTTTTTTTTTTTTTTTTCGATATCTCGAACTTTCCGATATCTCGAAATTTTCGGTATCTCGAACTTGTCGATATCTCGTACTTGTCGATATCTCGAACTTTCCGATAAAGTTCGAGATATCGAGAAAAAAAAAATAAAGATATCGAAACGTTATTGGAAAGTTCGAGATATCGAGAAGAAAAAAAACCTTCTTACAACATTCGTTTTATCAATGTATTCGAGATATCGATGTGTTCGAGTCATCGGTATGTTCGAGATATCGATATGTTCGAGTTATCAATATGTTCAAGTTATTTGACCAATAAGACATTCGTTTTTTGCGTGTACAATGACCTCAGACAAATTTCGTACCTAAACCTCTTAATTTGCGAATGTCTAATCGAATGTCTAATGTCTAACTGATCAATTAGACATTCGTTTTTTTAATGTACCTTGATCTCTGATGAATTTGGTACATAAATCTCTTAATTTGCGAATGTCTAATCGAATGTCTAATGTCTAATTGACCAATTAGACATTCGTTTTTTTAATGTACATTGATCTCTGATTAATTTGGTACTTAAATCTCTTAATTTGCGAATGTCTAATCGAATGTCTAATGTCTAACTGATCAATTAGACATTCGTTTTTTGCATGTATAATGACCTCCGACGAATTTGGTACCTAAATCCCTTAATTTGTGAATGTCTAATCGAATGTCTAATGTCTAACTGACCAATTAGACATTCGTTTTTTTAATGTGCAATGACCTCTGACGAATTTGGGTTATAGATCTTGTAATTTGCGAATGTCTAATCGAATGTCTAATGTCTAACTGACCAATTAGACATTCGTTTTTTTAATGTACGAATTTGGAACCTAAGTATAGTAATTTGCGAATGTCTAATCGAATGTCTAATGTCTAACTGACCAATTAGACATTCGTTTGTTGCACGTACAATGACCTCCGACGAATTTGGTACCTAAATCTCTTAATTTGCGAATGTCTAATCGAATGTCTAATGTCTAACTGACCAATTAGACATTCGTTTTTTGATTGTACGTTGACCTACGACGAATTTGGAACCTAAATATCGTAATTCGCGAATGTCTAATCGAATGTCTAATGTCTAACTGACCAATTAGACATTCGTTTTTTGCATGTACAATGACCTCCGACGAATTTGGTACCTAAATCCCTTAATTTGCGAATGTCTAATCGAATGTCTAATGTCTAACTGACCAATTAGACATTCGTTTTTTGAATGTACAATAACCTCCGACGAATTTGGGTTATAGATCTTGTAATTTGCGAATGTCTAATTGAATGTCTAATGTCGAATTAGACATTCGATATTTAACATTTGCGATTTTTCTGAATGTCTAATTCAATGTCTAATGTCTAATTAGACATTCGATAATCAAAATTAGCGAATGTCTAATCGAATGTCTAACGTCTAATTAGACATTCGAATATTTTTTGAATGTCTAATGTCTAACGTCTAATGCTCTGCCAACTTCACACACTTTTATAAATAGGCAAAAACATCCGGCGAATTTTGGGCCCGTAAACTAAACAATTAAAAACGCGTAGCCTAGAAAGTTTGGGAAAAGTGAACTTTTTCTCTGAGCTTTGATGAATTGGGTCAGGGCCGTAAACCAAACAATCAAAAACAGCGTAGCCTAGACAGTTGGGGAAAAGTTATTAAATACAAATTAAATGTGTATAAAGTTTTGTAATAACGGTAGAAGACAAACGCATTTTGTATCTTGTTGTTTCTTAAATCAGTTAATACAATTTATTGATTCATAAAGGTTGTTTTTTTCAATCAAACAACAGAGGTTTTTTTAACAATAATAACATTGGTTTCTCCCTTTTCGATTACGTCACCCCATGGTACAAAATTAAAACCTATCCCATACTGACGCCGCGCTCCCACGCGGCGTCAATAAACTGTTAAGCGAAGTAGATAAGAATATCAATATAAGTGAAAGGTGCACTGATCTTGTGCATTGTAACCTATAACAGATTGGGATTACTTGCGATTTCATTTGTTGTACACACTAGTCTTTTTCACTCGTCGAAATGGATACCAGAGTTAGACTCAGTCATCACTTTGCATTTGTAACTTTGTCCTATACAATTTTCCTGAGAGGTAATGTATTACAATATGCACGAAACGTCAATACATATGTAGATTCATTTAATTGTAATTGAGCATATGCGTGGAATGAGCTATACATCTTTTTTATCTCATAAAATCAATTATATAACTTTCTTTTTAAACTCAGCGATTCATTCCTGCTATTAATACACAAAGTACACATGTGAACATATTCTATTTCCAGAAATTCAAGTTGTGTACAAAAGAAGTTTTTGATATAGATCTATGTACATTTTACCACAGCAAAATACTACTAATGTAATTGTTTGAATACCTCATTCAAGTAATGTGCCATATTTTAATATAGTCACATACGCATGCCATTATTTTGCAATGGAAAATCATATAGAAATGTCATAACATTGTTTCATATATGTTTGACATTCCAAAGGAAGGCGTTAATAAACATATATGTACAATTTTAATGACTGTATTTTAAATGCTGATGTTTCTCGGTAGTTTCCTTGAACCCCCATTGCCTTCTACAGTTAGAAATATTATTTGGCATTGGTCATTTATTAATTGCAGCATTATTGACTTTTTGAGCTGATGTATTTTGTTCTTTTATTTAATAAAATGTGTTTTATAATATCTGTTATTGTGTTTCAATTACCATTATGATACATGGAGTAGGAAGGGTTAATCGGGTGAATAATTAACTGATACCTTGCCTACGTGCTACAGTAAACAAACCATATATAGTATACACAAATTAAATGTAGGTCACTATAAACCGTAGAGTATTTTAGTAATATATTTCTGCATTATTCGTGATTTATTATCAACCAATTTTCAA
>JASEVX010000141.1:297230-432607 GCA_031761405.1 Serripes groenlandicus | reverse complement strand
AGAGACATACAGACAGAGACCGACAGAGACTGAGACATACAGACAGACACAGACCACAGACACAAACACACATAGAGAGAAAGAGAGTGACAGACAGACAGACAGACAGGACAGACAGACAGACAGAGACAGAGAGGACAGAGACAGACGAGAGACAGAGAGAGACAGAGACAGAGAGAGAGACAGACAGGACATAGAGACAGAGAGACACAGAGAGAGAGACGAGAGAAAGAGACGAGAAAAATTCCATGTTATCAATATGATATCATCTTTTAAAATGCTACATTTTCTCACCGATTTTTTTTTCTTGGGGGTAAAATGCACAGCAAACATTTGTGCATGTTCTCCGATAAGACTATAGTTTCTTCAAGTAAATATATTCTATTTTTGGATTCTCGAGAGAGATAGACGAGAGAGTGAGAGAGAGAGACAGAGACAGAGACCAGAGACAGAGATAGACAGAGACAGAGACAGAGACAGGACAGACAGACAGACAGAGAAAGGAAAGAGACAAGACAGACAGACAGAGACAGACACAGGACACAAAACACACAAAGAGAGAAAGAGAGAGAGACAGATATATATATTATAGTATAATATATATATATATAAAGAGAGAGAGAGAGAGAGAGAGAGAGGAGAGAGGAGAGAGAGAGAGAGAGAGAGAGAGAAGAGAGAGAAGAGAGAGGAAAGAGAGAGAGAGAGAGAGAGAGAGAGAGAGAGAGAGAGAGAGAGAGAAAAGAGAGAGAAAATTCCTCTGTTATCTAGTTATAGCAAGTTTGGAATAGGTTTCTGTTCACGGTTAAATTGCTGTCGGATCACAATATTATGAAAGGACATGTGCTAAATTTGATTATTGTGTTATATACGCTATTGTGATAAGTGATTGATGAAATGTTCAAGCTCAAGAGGTAGGAAATAGACATTTATTACAGTTTGAGACAAGTCAAGATTGACAGAATAAAAAGAGTGTGAGTCAGTTACATATAATTAAATGTAGATCAGCATTATTATCCGGCGGTAGTATAATCGTATTTGATGGATGTTCTGTGTGTCCATCAGCACGGCAAGCATCAGCATAGTCAATTCAATCTTTTATTTGATTATGATAATAGTTCTTCATTATTCATATACATGTACTTAGATAACACAAACAAAGATTATAAATAGATAAAATAGAGAGGTTGCTATTTGTTTGAGAATAAGAAGACCATATTGGATCTCGATCGATTCACCTAAGTACAACAAGGTTTTATAGAAGGTAAGACAAACATTTTGTCAAATCTCCCAATCGTATATCACTTGTCCAAGAGCTTAAGACAAATTCCATACTTTGAATGAATCTACAGAAACACAATTCATTTTCAAGCGCACTTCTTTTTTGTTTATGATCTACCACCAACCCCAAATTCTTGGCCGTAAGTTACATATGACAAAAATGATCCAAGCTTCTGGATGACATTCAGAAGATGTCTGCTATGGAGTTTCATCCTTACCAACAATTATACGAGTGGTTACAGTTAGGAATATGTTTAACTCGAAGATCGACGGACGCAGGCCGATCGAAATTACTCGCATGGACCACTACGTACACAGTTCTCAAAAGTTAATACCAGGGATATGCTTTTTTGTGTGGAAATGTCACATTCAAACACAGTTATCTGAACCCTTCTTCTCGAGACGTGGACATAATGCTGTTTTAGAACAAGTATCGACTCATTTTCTCTGACACAGACGACTGTTGACATCTACGTTCACAGTTTGCACAGTTAATACAGGGATATCCTTTTTGTGTAAACATTTCACATTTCAAACACAGTTATCTGAACCCTTCTTCTCAAGACGTGATAAAAAAGCTGTTTTTAGAACAAGTATCTACACATTCTCTGACCACAGACGAGACTGTTGACCATCTCTGCAAATTGAAAATAATTTTAAATAGAATGAATGAGAAACACCATCCAATCTTTAAAAATATCCCAATACATCGGTGGGTGTAGTGGTAGGGCGTCCGCCTCGTGTGTGTGGGTCCATGGGTTCGACTAGCTGGTGTATGGATAAAAGGATCAGTAGTACTGGTGTCTTGCCCAGAAAACACCCGTGTTATAACTGAACAATTGTTGAAAGTTTAAAATTCAATATAGCATGATGAGTATATTATTAACGTATGCTGTCTTATATATTGTACCAGTTGTACACTGGTCATGTATGTATTCATCGAGCGTCAGTTGAATTTACACGGACAATACATTGTCTGTATTCAGCTATATATAATTATACAGTGTTGGAGTGATACCGTTTTCATTTGTGAACAAGCGAATGCAATAAATCTAACTGTGCCCTTGTTTGTTGTAGAAGCATTGAGTTGAACACTGGTAATAATTACACTGTTTAGAGTTTTAACACTATAAATGTAATAACAAAAAATCAGTCGGAATCAAGAACTTTGTGATCAGTTGATAAACAGAGTAAAATGCAAGCAGGAAATCAAACATTTAAAGAATTGAAACATATCGTGCTTCTATTCGTACAGTTTGTTTTGCTGGGTTTGTACGCCGTGATTCAACATTATTTCATTTATATCACGGCGGACAGTTCACTTATTCATGATCCCTAGGTAAACATACCAGTACTTCTCAACTAATTGTAGAAGCGACTTGGGATCGAACCCAGGACTTCCCGGTTCCAAATCACGACGCTAACCACTCGAGCACGGCGGATTCCCAGAAAATAGAGATTAGTAAGCATTCCACGTTAACCTTTATTCGCTAAGTTTCCTACAAGCGTAATTTAAATGAATCAATTGGATTTTTTAATGCTGTTTTTCAACAATTATTCAGTCATATCACGGCAACCAGTTCACCTACCCACGTTGTTTCTGTCTATCGCACACCAGTACTCCACACAATGATTTCTTAGCAACCGACAGCCTTTCCATATACCATAGCTTATTGGTGAAAATGAAATAATGATAAGTTATTTTACATCTGGACTGGTCCTAGCTATAAATCATGAAGCAGTATCGAATAATACAAACCAAGATTAGACTGCACGGATGTACAGACCCATATTGGTCTGAATTGTTCTCTTAGGATAAAGGTTAATCAGTTTCAGACCTTTGAAACACTGAACTAGTTAACTATTTGGATATGTCCTGTACTCCCTAATAGATGATTTCTGTGTTCGAGTATCCATTAAACCCAATATTTCCTTGTCGTGAGCAAACTATTTTATTTCCGAACATAAACGAACTGTATCCGTTTAAAAGCCCAAATAACCAAAGAAGTTTTCTTAACATTCTCCCCACATATACAATTGCCTAAACCTTTTTAAATCTTAAAATTGACAATTCTTAAACTGAATAACATATTCTTTAACCCAAATTGAACTGTAAAAACAATCCGTTCCATTACCCAACCAGCACAATAATTTTGACTTTAAATACTGAAACGATAACCCTCCACGGTGTTTTAGACAGGTAATTTAGGTTGTCTACCTTAGACCACTAAATTTTCTTTCTAATTTACTTCCTTACCAAGAAATCGGTTAAATCTAGGTTGTATCTAGTCAACATGAAAGACGTACATATTTAGCGAGGTGAGACTTTTACCATATTCTTATTAAATATCTTGTTTATATTGTATATCTCGAATGTTAACACTTTTAGAACTTTATAACAATGATATGTTTATGTTATATAGAAGAATTATATATGTTAACATGAATATGAATATGACACTTTAAATGCAAGGTCACGGTAAGTGTACATGTATATCACCTTCTTATCGAAGTTTATGATGAATTGTTATAATACACGAATATGTCATAATTTTGTGTAATGTCGTCTAAAAATGTAATATCGTTTAATATCAAGCAAATAGAGAAGACACCATTCTAACGATTATTGTTTAAATTGCCCAGGTACTTTCTCTTTCGTTTAAATGTGTAAAGTATGTTAACGCGGGGGTAATTGTGGAATACAGTAGTACAATTGAAATCAGTACATAGATTTAACGCTTTTTATTTGTATTTTCCAATGACTCTTTGTGATAATACCACAATTACGTATTCGCATTCAGGTATAACAAGTTCGTTCATCATAAAAAAATTTATAAATATTTAAATGTTGCATGTTTCAACGTGAATTATTTTGAATACAACGGTTAGAAATGAGTTTAATATTGAATACGGGGTTCATTTATATAACATTCATTTACGACGTTCTTTCGTCTTTAAAACGCGCGACTTTCGTAAATAAAAGAAACTTCAAACGTTCATGTGTATTCTTTCATTATTTGAAAGCGAAAGTAGATATATATTTACTTATGTTAGGTTACTCTTGAAATGTATAAACAACTTAAATTGGATCCTTAATATCGATACAGGCTGAGGGCGTTTTATTCAGCAAGCTCTCGTATTTTTTCTTCACATTCCATAACATATGTGTCAGCTAAAAGTTAAGATTGATCGTTTACACGATTACTGTGAAGTTGATTGTATTTTTACGAAATATGAAATAGGCTATCAGCAAAAAAAGGGGATATGAAGTTTATTGGTTAATTTTGACATATGTCACGGGTTGATTTGTTGTTAACTTGGCAAGCTAAGGTGTAATATTTAGCTAATTTACAACTACCTTCCTGCTCTAGGTGATGACAGTTGATATTACAACATGTAGTCGCATGTCTATATTTTGGCGCTAAAACTGTGTTTTACGAGATTGCTAACGGAGGTATGTATATACTACAAAGTTATTTTTATATGTTATTCACATTCTTTATCCAGCTTATATCGTGATGAACAACTCTCAGCGTGTTCCTGTTTCTTTACTCTGTATTATCTGAGTATGTCCCTAAGTATGTCTGTTGATGACTCCCTGTCACCTCTGAATCTAATGACCCTTTTCTGCCAATGTCTCTGTCTCCCCCATCTCTCTCTCCCCCCTCTCTCTTTCTCTCGCTCAGTATATCTCTCTTTCTCTCTCACCCTCTCTCATTATATATCTATTCCTCTCTCTCACTTTCTCTCTATCTCTCTCTCCCACTCTCGCGCTCTCTCTCTCTCTCTCTCTCTCTCTCTCTCTCTCTCTCTCTCTCTCTCTCTCTCTCTCTCTCTCTCTCTCTCTCTCTCTCCCGTCCGCCATTTTCTCTCTTTCATACTCTCTATGTTTCTCTATATATCTCTATCCCCTCTCTTTCTCACGCTCTTTTGTCCTCATCTCTTTCTCTTTGTTTGTCTGTGACTATTTATGTTTGTCTGTCCCTCTCTATATGCTTATCCCATTTCCTCCCCCTCTCTATCTTGCTTTTTCTCGTTCTCTTTCTGTCTCTCGTTTTATTTTACTCTATCTCTCTTGCTCTCTATCTGTCTCTCTTTTTATCTCGCTCTCGCCCCGCCCCCCATCTCTCTCTCTCCCCCTCTCTCTCAATCTCTTCACAAAAACTCTTAGTGTTCTGTTCTTTGTCTCTGTTTGTCTGTCTGTCTATCTCTGACTTATTATCACTCTTTGTAGCTCTTGTCCTTACACTCACACTCTCTTTTGCCAATCTCTCTCTCTCTCTCTCTCTGTCTGTCTCTATGTTTATCTGTCTCAATCTCTCTCTATCTCGCTCTCTATATATATATATGTCTCTGTCCTTCTCTCTGTCAAAAGTATCTAATAGGATAGGAACACAATGATAAAAAATAACATTTTTATCACACTTGGGCTATTATGATCATCCGTCGGCGTGTGTGATCAGTCCTATGACGTGTGTGATCAGTCCTATGACGTCTTCGAGAGGCATAACTTTGAAATTATTTTCCTCTTAAGATGATCATTTGATTCAATACAGTTGATAACATTTTTCCTTAAAACAAATTGTTAAATCTCTAGTTTTATTTTTTAGTTTAAACATATTTTATTACTTTAAACATATTTTATTACAAATTGTATAATTCATATTGATTAAAACAACACTGCCACCAGTCGATATCAAAACTGGGGTAGAATTACAAAACTATTCTGCGCAAAAAGTGCTTTTCTGATTCCAAAAATATTGACAAAATATTCCTTAAGTGACCCTGTACTGAAACAGTTCAAGCCGTATTGATTGGTTAAAATTACGTCAGGCTTCAACATAAAATGGTAAAAATGACAAACTTGAAAATTCTTCTGCTCTGGAATTCAATGTCATAATTTGGCAAAAATGTTCCTTTTGTAACCTTATAATAGCATTGTACAAGCCATATACAATATCTAAAAGCATGGTCAACAGGCAACATGAAAAAAGGGGTAACATGACAAGACTTTGATTATCGTCTTCCTTTATAGTGCTTGTCTGATTTAAACATTAGTTGACATATATTCCTCTTATATCTCCCTACAAAAATATTTAAGTAATATTGATTCTTTGAAAAACCTCGCCAGCAAGATTGGTAAAGTAATATATTTATGTTTATATGACAAATTGTCAAGTAACACCAACACATATGTTAGTCGTTCTGTATAAACATGGAATACCCTTCTATAGTTCAAAAAAGGAGCAAGCAGATCATAGAGCTTGTCTGATTTCAAGATAATTGGACAGATACTTATATCAGATGACACCCTACAAAGAGTGTCCAAACTATTTGAAATGAAAATAAAATAAAGCCAATGGCGCTCGGAAATGCTGAACTTATATTTCTAATTCACTTTAAGTAAGAATGCATTAAGTAGCCTTGTTTAAAAATGCACACTCTCAGGCGAGCGATCCACTGATTCATGGCCCGCTTTTTATTAATTCTATGATTTTACTATTATCAGATGGATGCTTTTGACATTGAGTTGTTCACCAAGATGTTGAGGAGGAAATATCCCAAATACGTGCAGGAAAAGAACATCCAAGAACTTGAGGATCGTTGGCTCATGGTATCTTCAAAATAATTATGTTGTTATATTAACTTAAGTTCCCCATTGTCAATCCTTTGAGTATGTAATGGATCAATAATAGTAACATTGTTTGGCTGTTTGTGTGTTTATTTTTGCAATCAGGATTGGAAGAGTAATACTTTATGTGACAAATTGTCAAGTAATATAATTCAATAAACAATATGTCTATAGCAAATAAAGAAATTATAAAGAAATTATTACAAATACAATTGGAGAAATGAGAGTATGATCGCGTGGAAGACAAGTAAAAAATTCGTTGTAGTAAAAGCTAATTAACCTGGAGCTTTTGTAGAGAAACCAGGGAACACAAAGATGAAGTTGAAATATCAGTTAAAGTAGCAATAGACTGAAAACAACGTGACATGAATCGTGTTTTCACTCACTTAAACACGGAAATCGGAAAAGACTACTGGTAGTTAGTCAACTATTCAAAACCTATCATCTTAAATTGCACACATTTAGTTTCGATCTGTCATTTCCTTTTAAATCAAAAACTGAAGAAGTTTCTTGCTACTTTAAATGGTACTTCAGCGGTTATAACTATGGGAACTGTATACATGCACAAAGCAGGATTGGAGGAGGAAATAAATCATAGCTTAGTCTTGAGTTGTTAAATATTATGTCTGATTGTATATATTTTCAGAATGACATGGGCAGGGCGTTCTCTACCGCTGCAGTTATGTGTAAACAAATACCCGATTCCGTCAAAACAGATGAATTCCATAGGGGCATTGAAGCGATTCAACAAAGCACAGCTTGTCCAGTATGGAACACTTATATTTGTTTCAGTCCTTTATGTACATTGTAGCGTGTAAAAGAGTATATCAGAATATGTTTCAAAGTAACAATATACTTGTACTAGATATTTGAGTTCACACTGAGCAGAACGTCGCCACATGCTGTGTTCGCTCACCCATGCCATTTTCAAAAATGCTTTCTAATACGGATACATCATTTGTAAATACCATTGTTCTCCCGTCTGAAACATTGTAAGACCTTCACAAATATATTGATCTTGTCTTTATTAGCTCACCTGTCCACGAAGTGCCCAAGATGAGATAATAATTATTAAACGACATCTTCTTCGAAACCGCTTTGCCATAATTGATAACACTTAACAGAGATGTCCCTCGGGTGGTTCTCTTTCCAAATTGTTAAAAGAAATTGATTCCATGCATAACTCTGGAAAAAAATCGTCTTGTCTGAAACAGTTAAGCTCAGAGCTAAGAAATTTAGTGTGTAGCAGTGTCCAGTGGTCTATACCAAGATGATTCAAATAATGCCTCTGGGGTCAAAATTGGCGCCAGCCCAGTGGGCACCTGTTTTACATATATAAAGTGAAAATATTATTGGCTAAAACAGAAAGACATAGAGCTAAAATATGTGTTGTGTATAATTGTCTAGTTGTCCACTACTAAGACTGTAAAAAGTCTGCACATGGGGTTCAACATTGGCCCAGCTCCGTGAGGTCACCTATTTTACATAAAGACTCTTATGGGAACATTGGAACTTTTCTTGTCTGAAACCAAAAGGCCTATAGCTTAGCTATTTGGTGTGTAGCATTTTCAAGTGGTCCTCTTCCAAGATTGTTCAAATTATGCCCTGGTAAAACAATTGACATTTCCCTGGAGTCACCTGCTATACATAGAGAGATAAAGAAAAAACTTTGAAAATAGTCTTACGAGACACAAACCTTTCAGTTACATAATGTCATCTCAATTTAAAACAAGACGGACACCATTGGTTAGGTTATTTCGCATTGGACGTCTTGTATTAGCTTACTAGACCGCATTATAAACCATATTGCATAACTCAGGTTTGCGATCTAGGGTCATCATGGTACTTTTATTTGTTCTAACTACTGCATATGTTGTCTTCATTTATTAAGTCAAATGATACGCACGGGTCCCGACACTTTTAACTGGTTTAAAAAGATCACATTTGAAGTTCTTTGTAGAATATATTGTCTTATTTTTGGAATATATATAGCATTCTTGGGCAAACTGAACACCTATCGTTATTTTCTGGACATAAGTCAATAGATGGCAGAAATCTTTCTAACGAATCGTTCAAAGTAAAAATCAAACAATGTGTGTAATATCATTAACTATATTTAGCACCATTTTGAAGAATTCCTTTAATCCCCAAACCTTTTGTGACACCTTGCAGTCTTGACTGACCTGATTTTTTACAATTTCTCCACAATCGAATTATCACTTAGCCACATCCATAAATACGACTTTTTTGTCACGGATCGCTTTCATATAACAACCGAAGTTACTGTGATATGTATTGTGTTCGGTATTGGTAATTCGTTTTCCAACTATTTGTGCAACAGTAGTCAACGACAGCCTGAATTGAAATGTCTGAACATCTACAAAACGGTTGGTTATTGGATACATGAGTATATCCTTGTGCAGATATTAGATTGAGGTATTCAGTTGTATTGTAATAACATCGACGCAAAAGTCATAGTAAAGTGTGTGTTATCACCATACACAATACGTTTCGAATATCCCTTGTATAATTGATGCTTGCGTGATGGCACGATGTCATTGAATGAAATACGATCCCGGAATTTGTATTAAGTTGTTTTACTATGACACATGTTGTGGATGTAAAGTCAACTTTCTTTTATTTAATTTTATCGAATCGACGCCAGTTTGTTGTTGCAAAATAAGATATGCATTTACACTTCCAACTATTGTCAAACATTTATATCGTCCTATCGATATTTGTTGAATTCGAATTGGCGGTATATGAACAGGACAGAAAACTTTAAATGAAAATACAGTGCATATTGCTTGCCAAGATGATGTCGATAATGTTTAATAGATGATTATGTTTTCAATGTCACATAAATAAGTATACTTTCTTTCTTCCGTCGTCTAAGCGTTTGAGGTTCAGAAGTCCGTCCAATGAAAAAAGATTCAACGGACCGTTGCCTGCCATCACCAAAAAGAGTCCGTAAGTTCTTTAACAGTAATATTATCCCTCTAATAATATAGGTTATTGCATCGAAATGAGAAACAATTGTGTTGGACGAGTTCCTATGGCTGTGTTGCCCCCCGCTTTCGAGGGCAGAACTCCGCCGAAAGAACTAGTCCAAACACAATAAAATAGTTTCCCATAATCATGCAATAAGCTTTTTTTTGTGAGATTTAAACACTCCGAGCATTTAGGAAATTAACAATTGTTTTGACACATTTACGATTTATAGCGTAATTATTGTCCTTTCCGATGGTTGCTATGATCGTGGAAAATATAAATCTATATAAATCTACGCAATTGTTCGAAGATCCTCATTTGGTTTGGACGCGATATTGAATCGTAGACACAATGATGTATAACGCCTTTTCTTAAATTAGATTTCATAAAAGCAGGTGTATAATCTAATTCTGGTTTTAATGCGTGGACATTTGTGGTTTCTATTACGATTTAGATGCCCCTTTTGACCTTACAGTATGTTCAGTAAAGCGAACACACTTCTTCTATTTTGCGTTTAAAAACTTCACATCGGAGAATGACAATAAAATAATCAGAATAACTACCTTTAAAACAATAATTTGCTTATTCATCACAGAAGTATTTAAATCCCACTTTATTTTGTTGGTAATGTGTTGTTGATATATACGTATAAAGATTGGCACCGACAATAAACAAGAAACTATATAGCGTATGTAAAATGTGCAGCGAATCTATAATCCAGCATAATTATTGTTCTACTCGTCACATTTATACGTCAGAAAATACTTTCGTTTTTAAACATAGCCAGCGCTATAAATATACCAGATTGTGGTTTTAATATATATATATGCACATTGATGTGTCACTTCTTGTCATCTATAAACTATCTAACCATTGTTAGTTGGTCTTTAAAATCGTCCAAGTTTAGATGGGAGCGCTTTGTAACGTTACAGTATGGAAATAGTTCCGTCCTTAGCGACAAGAAAAGATTCTGAGAATTATATATATTTTTTTTTAAATGAAAAATAGAAGGTAACAATATCAAAGTAAACACTTTATCTGCGTCGATTATTGACATCAACGAAGCAGATACAGTATCATTAGTGTAAAACATTACGGTTTCTCATCGGAAAATATTTACCCTTTTATAAATTGAAGGAAGTTTGAAAGCATGTTGAATTAGTTGTAATCCAATTAAAGAGTTACAAGATGAAAATAAAACTTTATGTAAAATAGAAGGTAATAATATCAAAGTAAACACTAATACTTTATCTGCGTCGATTATTGACATCAACGAAGCAGATACAGTATCATTAGTGTAAAACATTACGGTTTCTCATCGGAAAATATTTACCCTTTTATAAATTGAAGGAAGTTTGAAAGCATGTTGAATTAGTTGTAATCCAAGAGGATATTATCTTCAAAATAAATGCAAACTGAACAAAATAAGCGAAGCATACACTACGCCGACACAAAGGCAACAATGAAAATGCAACATTAATTGACTATGTTTATTGAAATTTAACACCACAATTAACCACACTTCACATTGCATCAATTCGACGATATATACGATTAGACTGTTATTCGTCTTAAGTTAAAATGGTAAATAATACATAACATTTTGACTTGCAATTATGTATATGAAAAAAAATGGTTGTCGGGCGTTTTTCACCTCTAAATTTACAAGAAACATTCAAAGAAACAAACAATTTATACAAACATATACACACAACACGTTTAACATATCTACAATAACAGAACAGAAAATAACTTAGTATTTAATGTACTGATGTATTCTTGTAAAGATTGACTTTGGATACTCTAACTCCATAGTCATGAATATCCATAGTCAATCTATATAGGAATACAACACCTTAGTATGTAATGTACTCATGTATTCTTGTATAGATAATGCTTGACTATGGATACTAACTCCATAGTCATGAATATACATAGTCAATCTATACAGGAATACAACACCTTATGGCCAAATTCGAGCCGACACCTCATTGAGAAGTCATGGAAATTCAGGGAAACATCTATATTGGATAGTTGGTGTTCGTGATTAAAAGATGTCTCATCACTGTTCTGATGATCTTCCAAATATGTTGCTATTGTGAAATAATGTTCAGGAACATCCAACCGTGTAGCGATGAATGGTTTATCTTGGAAACCAGTGTCAGCTTAGTATGTGTCTGCTTCTTGTTCATTGTCATCCAGATGAAGTAGTCAATCGAGTGTGAAGATTTTAAAAGATAGTCCTCGGAAGTTAACAATATTTTTGCGCATGCGCATTAACAGCAAATAACGATAACTCGCCAAGGGAAATAACCTAGTTTTGGGAAAGGTCTATAGTCCCATAACAAATTCGACCAAGAAGCAAATGCATTCCAAAGACATAATTTCAAGTTATATATATGTAACCCGGCTGAAAGAGTCCGACCCAAACAGGGCTCGAACTCGGGCCCGCTTGCCCCGGAGGCGAACACTCTACCGTGTCGCTATAAAAGCTAGCTCTGTAGCAAGGCAGTATAAGTATCCCCTTATACAAACACATACCTACAGAATTATTGTCTATCTATGGAACAGACCACTATACTACATACTCTCCCTCCATGTGAATATTCATCCTCGAATTATTCAATTTCTACTCTATCTCACATCACTGCGGGTTATTTTTATTGGGCACCAATGTAACCCGGCTGAAAGAGTCCGACCCGAACAGGGCTCGAACTCGGGACCTCTTGTCCCGTAGGCGAACACTCTATCGCGTCGCTATAAAAGCTAGCTCCATAGCAAGGCAGTATAAGTATCCCCTTATACAAACACATAACTACAGAATTATTGTCTATCTGTGGGACAGACCACTATACTACATACTCCCCCTCCATGTGACCCGAGACAGTATAAGTATAGCCTTATACACACACATAGCTACAGAATTATTGTCTATCTATGGGACAGACCACTATACTACATATATAATTTCAAGTTATATATATAATTTCAAGTTATGATGTTAGTTCATTTTCACAAGGAATTGAAATTCGCATTGTTACTTCTTGTACTTTTATTGATACTTTTTAGCCTCGCTGATGAAGGATTTACAAACATGGATTTAAAAGATCAAATTAAAGAGTTACAAGATGAAAATAAAACTTTACATTATAGGTAAGTTTTACTTTTGCAACATCTTTGAGTGTGAAACATACAGCGAGAGAGAGAGAGAGAGACAGAGAAAGAGAGAGAGAAAAAGAGCGCGAGAGAGAGAGAGAGAGAGACAGAGAGAGAGATAGAGAGAGAGAGAGACAGGGAGAGAGAGAGAAACATAGAGATTGTCAGAGAGACAGAGAGACCGAGAGAGAGAGAGAGAGAGAGACAGAGAGACAGACAGAGAGACAGAGAGACAGAGAAACAGACAGACAGACAGACAGACAGACAGACAGACACAGACACAGACACACAGACACACAGACACACACACACACACAGACACACACACACACACACACACACACACAGACAGAGACAGACATATATACAGATAGAGAGACAGAGAGAGAGAGAGAGAGAGAGAGAGAGAGAGAGAGAGAGAGAGAGAGAGAGAGAGAGAGAGAGAGAGAGAGAGAGAGAGAGAGAGAGAGAGAGAGAGAGAGAGAGAGAGAAATAGAGATATATTGACAAAAGCCTCTTTACTTTTTCTGGACTAAGATTAAAATTATAACATTTACTCAAGATGTGTTAATGTATCATACTTTTAAAACTGGTATCCCAACTACTTGTTTACAGTCAACATACACAATACATAGTCCACGTATACCCTTATGTTTTCAAAATATAATAAACCCCCTCTCCAAATCATTTCCGCTCCTTAATAAGACACCGTCTATTCACTTCATAATGAAACTTAGCCATATTAAATACTAAATTCTTTTCAGTTTATAACAACAGTACAATTACAATAGTGTATGTGAAACAACTAAACATAATGAGTTAGAATATACAGCAAACAAAAATCCATCTTCACAACTTTTGACTTTTGATGCCATGCTTTGCTCAAACAATATTGCATACTAGACTTTGAAAATTGTCTACTAGACAAACAGTGTCCGTGGAATGTACATGATTTGGTGTTGATAATACAAAAGTATTTTTTTATTCTTATGGCCTCTTGTCTGTTACTTTGTTTTGGTACATTTTATGAAATATGTATTCTGAATTTGTTTCTTCTTGTAGACTTTTGTATCAGTTTTCATCTTGTCTTCACTCCAAGATTCATTATATACTCATGCCCAAACACAGTGCTATTTTCCAATATTGACTAAATCATTGTATTTAGTTGAGTTCTTAATTTGACCTTTTAACACACAACTATTTTGTTTATTCTTAATAACACTCTAATTTGGCAAATATTGTATATTGGACTGTTGATTTGTTTTCCACCAACTAATATTGTTGCTGAGCGAATGTGTCGTTCTATTCCACAAACACTCTGAGAATGCGCCCAAATCGACACTGGTGCCTTATAATGTAAGATACTACTTATGCTATTTAACCTTCTGTTAGCCTTTTAGCTCACCTATGCACGAAGTGCAAGGTGAGCTATTGTGATCACATTTTGTCCGGCGTCCGTCCGTCGTGCGTCGTGCGTCGTGCGTCGTCAACATTTCAGCTTGTTAACACTCTACAGGCTACATTTTGCATCCAATCTTCATGAAAATGTATCAGAACATTCATCTCCATCAAATCTTGGACGAGGTCGAAACATATGAGGTCAAAAACGAGGTCGCATTTTTTGCTTCAGCAGCTTGAAATTTGGTCAGAATGTTGAGCTTTACAAAATCTAGGCCAAGTTCGAATATTGGTCATGCCGGTTTTAAAACTAGGTCACTAGGCCAAATTGAAGGGTAATCTTGTTAACACTGTAGAGGCCACATTTTCAACTTGAGCAGCTTGAAATCTGGTCAGAATGTTTGTCTAAATGATATCTAGGCCAAGTTCGAATATGGGTCATGCCGAGTTAAAAACTAGGTCACTAGGCCAAATTGAAGGGTAATCTTGTTAACACTCTTGATATTGCATTTTTAACTTGAGCATGATGAAACTTTATCACAATGTTTTTCTTGATGATATGTAAGTTAATTTCGATCATGGGTCATGTTGGGTCAAAAAATAGGTCACTAGGTCAAATTGAAGGAAAATCTTGTTAACACTCTAGAAGAAGCATTTTGTCAGAATGTTTGTCTTAAAGATATATAGGTCAGGTTCAAATATATGTCATATTGGGTCAGAAACTAGGTCACTAGGCCAAATTAAAGGAACATCGTGTTAACTCTGTAGAAGAAGCATTTTTTGCAACAGCAGCTTGACATTTAATGAGAATGTTTATCTAAAAATGATATATAAGCCAAGTTCGAATATGGGTCATGTAGGGTTAAAACTAGGTCACTAGACCAAATTGAAGGAACATCTTGTTAACTCTGTAGAAGACGCATTTGTTGCTACAGCATGAGATGAGAATGTTTATCTAAATGATATCTAAGCAAAGTTCGAATATGGATCATGTAGGGTCAAAAACTAGGTCACTAGGCCAAATTGAAGGAAAATCTTTTTAACACTTTGGATACCGCTTGAAATTTGGTCAGAATGTTTGTCTGAATTATATCTTGGTCAAGTTCGAATATGGGTCATATTGGGTCAGAAACAAGGTCAATAAAGGAAAATATTGTTCAAACTCCGGAGGCCGTATTTTTGCGTTGAGCAAGTTGAAATTTGTCAGAATGTTGTCTTAATGATATCTAGTCCATGTTGGAATATGGGTCATATCAGGTAAAAAAGATATAGATCACTAGGCCAAATGAATGAAAATCTTGTTAACACTGGGGAGGTTGCATTCAGAATAATAGTCTTGATGTGTTTTGCATTGCAGTACATTGTATAATTAAGGTGAGCGATCCAGGGCCATCATGGCCCTCTTGTTTTATTCGTTGTACTATTTATTGCATTTACCTTAATGTGGCAGACATTCGTTAATATATCGCTGCCAACATTGTATCATGATTTCCTGAACACGTCACCATCGCTTAAGTGGAAGACAGTTAGTATGTTAAAAGTACTGCGGAGCAAATTATCTACCATTGTTCAAATAGAAAATGGTTTGTCATTATTGGAGTACAGTCTGGTGAAGTTGCAGATTTGTAAGTAAGAGGCCTAGAGTTTATTATGGTCTATCACCTCATCTGTAATATATGCTCATTGTAAACAAATGTAGATTTACCTTTTTGCCGCGTGAATCATTATTTCATGGGCCCCATCCCAGTCTAATCGTTTGAACACATACTGTTCTGGCTTTTTATCTGATGTCCTCCACAAGAATCTTTGGTACCTTCTGTCTTGAGGTGAGATGCCTCCTACTCTGAGACACATTTCTTAAATGTCACACGATAAAGCTATCTTGTTCTTTCTAAATCTCATGAGAACATCAAACATATTTTTTGGGAGTTTTGGTCCTTGTTCCAAGACATCTTCTAGACTAACACCAGTATGTCGAGCTGCCGCATCAAACACTATTAGTATTTTCGTTGTTTTCTCATTCGTTCTGATTACGGGGAAGTGATGCAAACACGATCTTTCCTTATTTGGTTTACTTCCAAGCACTTGTTCTGCAAAGTCTTTATCAATGTAACTTCGTATGTTGTTTTCATACAACTCTTTAACAACTGGGTGCTTCTTTGGTCTCTTTTCTGTATTTTCTAGTCGTTTCAAGGCTATATCGTAAGTGTCTGATAATTGAAGTTTTGTCTCTTTCCATGGTAAAGGTACTTCTTAATGGTTGTCTTTAAACTATATTGATTATTCTACTTGTGAAAATGTATTTCTATCCTTCAGGGGCAAGTTGTTTCCCTCTGTCAAACCTCTATTTTCCACTTCACAGAATGTTTGAAAAATATTATCAGTGTGGGCTGAACTTGAGTGAAAAAGGAATAAGCTTGTTTCATCACTTTCAATTGGACCTACTCATGTTCAGCCAAGTGGCGTCAATGTTGCAATTGGTTCACCCGTTCTCCGTGAAATTTTCCCAGAGATACTGAGCAGCTTTACACAGTCAATCCCTATTACTATTCAAACATTACTGTTTTTTTAACTCGACTTTTGAAAAAAACGATAGCTATTGTCATAACCCTGGCGTCGGCGGCGGCGGCGGCGGCGTGGTCGTCCCGTTAAGATTTTTGTTCAGCTCAGCTTTTTGTCTGTTTTCTATCAGTCGAGCGTCTGTGCCGTACGCGGTGCTCTTGTTTCTTAAACTGGGAAACTTAATTCATTGAAAATGGGGCAACGTTTGAGAGTTTATTTATTACATTCACTTCAACCAAGCGTATTTCACCAGTGAGACCGAATTCCCAAGCTATGTCTTCATTTAAATATGACTTAATGCTTGCATCGTAAAGGAGTCCATTTACTGTTAACTCTCTGTTTTTGGTTTTAATGATTAAAGGTATAGTTCTTAGAGCTTTGAAGCATGAATTATTTGTACTTAATGCTTTTTCTGGCTGGAATTCTGCTGCAACTGCATTCAGTTCTGATCTGTCCCTTTGAAGTAATCTATTATGTGTCCTGTCACAACAATTTATACCACCCTTTCCCTTAAATCTACATATGTCTCCTATATGGTTTAGTTGTTAGCATCTAAAACACAAATTCAAGTCTTTGGCCCTTTTCCACCCTTCTTAAATGTGCAATGTCGTAAAGCTTTCACATTGCCAGATTGTATGTCCATTGCCACAGAGTGCAGATTTTTGTTCATGTTCATTGTTCGTGAAAAATTAATTGTCTTATTCTGCCGTCTTTCTTTTTAATTGTCTCACTTGCCTTATTTGTATGTTCTGTTTCTGCAGTTTTCCAATTTCTTAAGGTTTCAGCTGACTCAGACAGGCCTTACTTGTCTATTATAACGAGAAGACATGGAGTTTGGCAATTTGTTAAATTGATTGTGATATAATGAACCATTGTTAAGATCTTCATCATGTTTGCCTTCCTTGAGGTTGATGACAGCTATATATAACAAGTCAGCATATTTTCAAGGCTGGGTATTTAGCTTTGTTTCCTTAAAAAACTGGAATCGGAACCTACCTTTATTGTTCCCAAAGCTCAAAATATAAAAGTTTCTCTCAACCTCTGTTAAATATCTTCTACAAGGGAGTCACCAGACTGAACTATTTTATCATAAGTTTGGTCAATAACATCCTATTCTTTCATGGTATTGACCATTACTTCAGTTCTACCTATAAAGTTTCCAGAGTTGATGTATGCTATTAGTGGCTATTTCCATGGCTTCCTTAAACTGAGTTAAACAAGATGTGTGTGTTTCTTTTTGTATTTTTTCATTGTTTAGTTCATCCTTAAATGTGTTTAATGATCTGATGAGATATTTTAACTTTCAGTTCCATTATAACAATTGCTTCGTAGTGTTTTAAAGCTTTTTAACTGTTCTTACTAATCTAGATCTTAACAATACTTTAGTATTCAAACGGAGTGTATTTATATGCTTTACAATCTTATATTGAGTGGGCGTCTCTTGTCCAGAATATAATTTTGTTATACATGCATAATATATATCTGGTTTCCATCGCAACTTCATGAAAAACACTTAACAGTTTTATCCTCCCAAACAGGTTTCCCGATTTTCTAATAATTTTTATGACATTTTCCTTATCAGATTCCTTTAAGCCATGTTGATTGGTCCAAACACATGGTCGCCAGGGGGCGGGGCTGTTTTGGTTTATATAGTTAAAGTGAACATTTTTAAATCTATATCTCAAAGATTGGCGGGCCAATTTCCAAATCAATTTGAAGAAATGTTCCTTGTGTGACCTTCTATCAGATCCCTTCAAGCCATGTTGATCAGTCGAAAATCGTGGCTGTCAGAGGGCGTAGCTGTTTTGCCTTATATGGCTATAGTGAAATCTTTAAAAATCATCTTATCCAAAAGAATATGTCCGATATCCAAATTATCTTTGTAGAAATGTTTCTTGGTTGACCCTCTGTCAGATTCCTGCAAGCCATGTTGATAGGTTGAAAAACATGTCCGACAGCAGTCGGGGCTGTTTTGCCTTAAATGCTTATAGTAAAAACTTTAACAATTTAATTCTCCAAAGGTATCTCGTCAATTTCCAAATAATTTTGTGGGAATGTTCTTTTTGTGACCCTCTATCAGATTCCTTCAAGCTATATAGATGAGTAACAAAACATGGCTGGTAGCAGGCGGGGCTGTTTTGCCTTATATGGCTATAGTGAAATCTTTAAAAATCATCTTATCCAAAAGAATATGTCCGATATCCAAATAATCTTTGTAGAAATGTTTCTTGGTTGACCCTCTGTCCTGCAAGCCATGTTGATAGGTTGAAAAACATGTCCGACAGCAGTCGGGGCTGTTTTGCCTTAAATGCTTATAGTGAAAACTTTAACAATTTAATTCTCCTAAGGTATCTCGTCAATTTCCAAATAATTTTGTAGGAATGTTCTTTTTGTGACCCTCTATCAGATTCCTTCAAGCCATGTTGATGAGTAACAACAAATGGCTGGTAATAGGCGGGGAGGTTTTGCTTTATATGGCTTTAATGAAAACATTAAAAATCTTCTTCTCTGAAAGAATCTAGCCGCTTTCCAAATTATTTTGTAAATATTGTTCCTTGTGTGACCTTTTAACTGATTCTTTTAAGCCATTTTGACTAGTTGAAAATATGGTCGCCAGGGTCGGGGCTGTTTTTGCCTTATATTGTTGTATTGAACGGTTGATAATCTTCTTATCTGAAAGTATCCAATTTCCAACTATTTTTGTTGAGATGTTCCTATGGTGACCCTCTAATAAAATATCTTCAAGACATGTTGGTTTGTAAAAAAACAAGTTATTGAGGTAGGCATGACCAATCACACTGCATACTTCAGGTGAGCGATCCAGGGCAATCATGGCCCTCGTGTTGTCATAGTGATCCATGTCCCTATGCTTAAAATGATACGTTCAACATTTGGGAATCAATCTTTATGCGCAACATTTTAAACCCTAAATCCATGGCATCAACATAGTCACATAACAAATGCGATCAAGAACCTAATGCATTCCGAAGACACGTTTCTCAATATAATATGCATTAATACGTCACAGTTGATATGGTATTTCGAGTAATATACATGATAACAAAGTATACATGTTAACACATCATGTAGAATCATTTTCAAAAGGTATTGAAATGCGCATTGTTACATCGAGTACTTTTGTTGATCATTTTCAGGATCGCTGATGAAGGATTAACAGTAAAGGATTTAAAAGATCACATTACTGATTTAATAGATGAGAATGAACTTTTAATTGATAGGTAAGACTTACTATTGCAATATCTTCGATTCCGAGAAATACAGAGAGAGAGAGAGAGAGAGAGAGAGAGAGAGAGAGAGAGAGAGAGAGAGAGAGAGAGAGAGAGAGAGAGAGAGAGAGAGAGAACGAGAGAGGAAATAGAGTACTTATGCAAATATTGACATAGTTAACTTGAATTTCAACAATTGATTTGTATTTTGCATCATTACACGTCTGAACAATATAATGGTAAATACAATATCCTGTTTTCATTTTAATACACGGAATCGTCGTTTAAATGTGGTTAAAACAGATCAGCAGATTTGGTACCAGATGTTTACAAAAACATTCTAAAGTGTATCTGTCGCGATTAAGAGCTTATTCATAATCTCAGCAATACTTATCAGGCAAGAAACCCATAGTAAACCCATAGTAAACATGTTTCAAAATCGGACGAACAAATTAACAAAGCGTTGTGAATTATTATCAATTGTTTATGTATACATGTTATGAATCTGTGTAATACCACATTCACTGTTTTTCAAGAGAAACGTCTTTTCTAGTTGGGAAGCCTTGGAGTATTACGTGGAAGTCCTTGAAATAGGTATATGCGAAAAGAACTGGGAAAGTATTCATTGTATACAAAATTTGGATCCAATCTCTCCAATTTTTCAACGCCTACAGTATATGGCAGATTCCGTGGAGAAAATGTTTAACAGGTATGAGCGTTTTGTAAGTCCTTGCTACAAGTTCATAACATATCGAGCTTCTGACGTATCATGATATTTACATATATCATGTATTTGTAATTACATTAAACATTTGCATATACAAATACAACATGTTTCGTACGAAATCGTTCGTGACAATTATCCATATTGACATTTTCATTTGCTTAGTTTGGTTAATCTTAGAATATAAATTGTATGACACTATTAAAAAAACTGAATGCCGTTTGATCCGTACAGTGCATGTAAAGTCTATATTTGAGTTTGTCAGACGCTTAATTCAAAATACAGAATTCCGTGCAGTTGTCTCGTCGAATTGAATTTAGTATTTCACGCAATCAAGTCAAAAACAATACTTAATCCGAAAGTATAAATGTATTTGTCAATTCGCTTGAATTGATTTAATTCCTATAAAACTGAAGGTGTGTTTATTGCTGTTTCATAAAACGTTATGCTTTCATATCTCGTAGGATTGATAAACAAAAAGCTCACGATCATTTGTATGAAGATTACGTTAAATACAAAGATAGGTAAGTATATTGCTTTCGTTGACCTACATATATATATGATGGCTCTATATCAATAATAGTAGGCTATTTACTTACCAAGATTGATAAACAGGCAGACATGTTGCCCTTAAGGGGCGAGTCATCGTCCTTGACATGATGATGCTATGTGATTGTTTTTATTTATTTTATTTTATTCGGGTTTTACGCCGCTTTCAACATTATTTCAGTTATATCACGGCGACAGTTCACTTATTCATGATCCCTGGGTAAACAAACCAGTACTAGGCTAAACAATGTGCCTTGCCCAAGGGCACTCCACCATGACCGTAGTGCTGCTATGTGATTGAATACACCAGTGTATTAACAATGTATGAGTTAGTATGCTCTGTATATACTTAGACATTCATATATTAAAAATTAACCGCATTCCATTGTTTCTTATGTCACATTCGAAAGCGATATTGTCTTAAAACGCAAACGACATAATCGTTATATTTTGAGGTATGGTTATTCACTTCTACCAGGGATCATTGTTTAGAAACATCTTTTTTGGATAAATCGATTTAATTAATTTAATTCAATATAATATTATACACATTTGGTGTATTTAATTGGCAACAAACAATCAATGGTCGACAATAAAATGTGAGTATATGTTGTAAACATTGTTTTTAAATTTTCAGATTCCTCGAAATAAGTTATGAATTTGAAACTCTGAAAAGGCAGCATAGAGCAAGAGGTTATAAACTTCAACGATGTCAAAAAAAGATGACCAGGTTTGGAAAGTTTTTTAAAGATCATCTCCAACGCATTTTAATTGTTTTGAACATTTTTGTTACAAGATCCTTATTTTCCTTTACTTGCCATCGTACCAATAATCATCAAATATTTCTTAGTTGAAGGAATGCCACCGAATATATTTATAAATCATTTATTTCACCCTTCAAAAGCTCACATGAACATAATATGATATACTCAGGGTTATCACACGAACGTTAATATACAAAGCTAGGAAAACACTAGACTTCATTCAGTGACTTGTATATGAATGATTTAAGCATCATGGATTCATTGAAAATGAAAGGTTCGTGTGTATTGTCATCCACATGAGTTAATTCTGATAAAGGTCATTTAAATCTGTATAATACATCTTTAAAACATTTTACATGGAACATAAGCAATTCCAATTCTAATTTAAAAGTGCACTATATTAAAATGAGCATTTATGAAACTATATTCTTGTTTAAATTAAGTCTCAATTTTACAATAATTGGAACTTTCGATATATTTTTAACTACCAAATATTTGGTATTTCGTTTCAGACAACTTAATTTGTGCTTAAAACTTCGCGGGTTTGAAGAGGAAGATGTACGGTAATCTCGTTCCAAATGTATCCCTGTCTCTGACTCATCACTGTCAACCTGTTTTGCACAACAATTCAGTAAACATAACACAAAGTTGCACGAAGTGCTTGGCGTAAGCCTTTATGATAATGTTTCCCGGTCGTCATCTGTCATCGTATGTACACCTGCCCAATCGTTGTCTTGTTTACCTCCTACTTCTCGTTGGTTTGGATTTTTACCAAACTTGGTAGGAATGGTCATTGGTTGGTCCTCTTTCTAAATCTTTCAAATGGTCCCGGTCCTGTGCATTACTCGGTCACATGGGCTAAAATAATCTAACATAAGAAATGTAAGAACAAACGTTCTTACCCCCTACCGGTTGTGATAAAATACACCGGCTGCGTCTCACGAAAGGGTGCTACCTTTTTGCAGTGGGTTGTTTCTCGTGATATCTGATGAAGGGATCCTTGTGGTTGAGTGATAATGGGGTGAGCCCATTTATACAATATACTACTTCGGCCTAGATTTTGACTCAATCAGCGGTCAAAGCAGCCCGTTCTGATCAATCGGCTGGTCAAGCTGAGCTCAAGCCATCTATTTTGTCACGTAATTTACTTTTATTAGCTATAATTATTATTACATCATGTGAACCTTTAACATAACATATGTACTCAAAAAACCTTTGTATTTGTCAGATGGCTAGACAACAATGTCTAATGGGTAAATTGGGTGACACACAAATAGCTTTGTATCCCCGTTATACACGGGTAGATATCCCCCGTGTTATTATGCTCGCTGGACTCAATTGTTGGTGTGGAGCATAGCCAGTGAAAAAATCACAACAATATAGTTAACAGCAAAACACCCAATCGTTGTATTTCAGATTCAGACACTGAAGGGTATTGTCAATTTAGAATCTACCCATCAGTTATACCCTATCACAAACATGAGTCCTTCTATAACTTAAAACCAGCTTTCGGCTATTTAGCTAGACCGAAATCTTTAAAAAAAACTAAACAAAGCTATCTTCTTGTAGAACTTTCATTAAGAACACAAACAAACAAGATCACTTTTTCAAAATTCCTGTTAAAATGTATCCTCTTGCTTCACTTAATCTTCAAAAAGGTGTTATTATATGTACATACTCGGCATATTGCGAGACAATTGACAGAATTAAAATAAATCTCAAAAGCCATGGTGTTTCTGATGTGAACAAAATCAAATGTATCATCATTACAAAACCCCAAACGCTGACGTTTCAAATGTTTAGACAAATGTTCTGTCTACTAAACCGGCTGGTGCAAGTTAGCCTACTGCGCATCAGTCATCAGTCGAGGCTGCCTCGCAGGGAGCTGTGATTTGTGGTTCGCAGAAAACTGTAAAGGATGCCTCGCAGAAGACTGTGACGGGTACCTCACAGAAATATGTGGGGGAAGCTTCACAGATATATTGTCGGCCAAAAGCTGGCGACGAGGGCTTTGTTCGACAAAGACCTCGACAATTAATATACAGCTGGATCGGCCTTGTGATCCAGTTGGAGAAACAACAAATGGTTACCGTGAGTTGGTGGAGATGGATGCTGAGGATGAATCATCGGGGCCCCGATCCCAAAAAGGCATGGGGCGATACACTATATTCCTGGTATGATCCCCCTGAGGAACCCGATGCCAATAATGATTAATTATTTACTTCCTGTGTTGCTAGTCACCTTCTTCATTATTAGCCATAAAATGATAAACAAAATATTTCAATGGAACTGTCGTGGTATTAAATGGAATTTTCAGGAATTCACATTACTTATCAATGACCAGATACCAGTAGCGTTTTGTTTACAAGATACTTTTCTTAAAAAAGCTAATGATGTTTCACTGATATATAATTCATGTTACAATACAATGTCTACTTCTGGTAATATACCGTTCAGGGGATGTTTCAGTAATTGTTAATCATTCTGTTGAACATAAACGTATACCTCTTAATACACAGCTTCAGGCATCTGCAGTAAGTACGTCATTAAATTGAATAATCACTTTATGCCCCCTTTTCTTTCGCCGAATACACCAATTAATATTTAACAACTGGATGAGCTTGCTTTACAACTTCCGAAGCCTTTTATGTTATTGGGAGATTTCAACTCTCATAGTACCAATTTTGGTTGGCATAAAACTTACCAAAATGATCGTCAGAACGAACACTTAATGCTCATCTCTTGATATCTGCATTTGGAGTTCGGATTTATTTCTTGATTATACATGGTAAGTCGAAGACGATCTTTACGGAAGTGATGATTTTGCCATTAATATTTCTGAAACTGGACCATCGGTCCAGGAACGTGAAAGACGTCGGAAACTTCACAAAGCGAACTGGAACTTGTTCCTGATGCACTGAGACTGTGAAGATCAAACAATTATTTTCACTGATCTCATTTATAACGCTGCAAAATAATCAATTCCTAAAACATCGGCAAATCCAAAGCAAAACAATAAGCCATGGTTAAATATTGAATGTAAAGAGGCTATAGGAAATCGAAAGTTGACTCTCAGAAAATTCAATCTAAGACCAACACCTGAAAACCACGTTAAATCTGAAATAGCACCAGCTAAAGCTCGTAGAACTATTAAGCAAAGTAAACGTACGTCTCGGGGACGGTATGTTTCTTGATTAAACTCTAAATAATCCGTCAAAAATACATTGGATATTATAAGAAAAAAAAAAGGCAAGAGAAGTTCACTTGGTGAACACTGTAGATGGTATCATTTCTTCGAAAAAACATTTCCACATAAATGATCCTCTACAAATTATTTTCCCAATTTTCAAAAAAAATAAATGACAAAGGAGAAGAAAAATCTCAATTTCAAGGCGAAAAACGAGGTATCTTACAATAATTCATTTGTATCAAAGGAATATAAATCGGCTTTAAAGAAGTCTCATATAAACAGGTTTCGATGACATACACTACTAACTGCTTAACCATTTACTTTATACATCCATAAACATTTTACTAGGTATCTTTAACCGAGTTTGGCGAACTGGAATCCTCCTCCAAAAGTCATGGAAAGAGGCGATCGTTATTCAAATATCTAAATCTGGTAAGGGTTCGACAAATCCATGTAATTACCGTCCTCTTACTTCAACAAGTTACATAAGTAAAATGGAAAGAATAGTGAATGACAGACTTGTCTAGCTCTTAGAAAAGAACCAATTCATCACATTTTTTCTGTCGGGCTTCCGTAAACATATGAACACGATACGCCACTTAGTTATGTTTTAAATCTTTGTCAAAAAGCCTTTATCAAAAAGAAACACGTGCTTTTTATTTTTTTGGCTTTTTTTCTAAAAATGAGCGGCTCTTTAAGGTTGGTGTTTGAAATACATTTTCTCATCCATATGAACAAGAGATGGGTGTGCCGCAGGGTTGCTATTCAGTGTTAAAATCATTAATATCATTAAA
Organism: Serripes groenlandicus; assembly: GCA_031761405.1. Taxonomy (NCBI): domain Eukaryota; kingdom Metazoa; phylum Mollusca; class Bivalvia; order Cardiida; family Cardiidae; genus Serripes; species Serripes groenlandicus. The sequence continues at coordinate 406,342 of JASEVX010000141.1, read as the reverse complement.
TCAGTCACCCCTGAGATAGAATGTTTTTTTTTATTTAGACGATTTCTTTATCTGTTACAGATCGATACATACGCATACAATTGATAGACAATTACATGAGGTCCTTAATAATTTACAAAAGTTGTCTAATGGAAACGGCTTTAACTTTTCGAAAAGCAAGACCAAATGTATGCACTTTTGCCAACTACGTAATCATTACTAAGATCCAGATCTTACTCTTGATGGCAATCATATTGAGGTTGTCCCATAATTAAAATTCTTGGGTATTTTATTCGATTCAAAATTGACATTTATTGCCCTCTTAAGTATCTTGGAAATACATTTCATAAAGAATTGAATGTCATGCGAGTTGCTTCCTATATGAACTTGGGTGCTGATCAAAAGGGCCTGCTGAGACTTTACTTTGCTGAGATCGTTCATTCGGTCGAAACTTGATTATGGATGTATTGTATATGGTTCAGCATGGCCGGCATACTTAAACAAGGCTAGTTACTTTACAAAATCAAGGTTAACGCTTTTAATACGTCGCCTATAAACGGTCTTCATTTTGAAGCCAATGAGCCATCTTTATATATACGACGATGAAAAATGGCTAAACAGTTCTTTCTGAAATTTTAAAAAAAATACAGAGAACCCAACAAAAAAAGTTTCATTCACTTCTTTATATAATGAGTTGTTTGTAAAGACAGGCAGGGTTATACCCCCAGTTAGCATGCATTCGTACTAGCCCTAATTTTGCCAGTATCGGCGTTGACCTTGACGATATTGCCGAACATAATGTTTCTGAAATTTCACCATGGACCCTTAACAGCCCGACATATTTGAACGACCTTGCTTCAGATAAAATGGCCATAACCGACCATATTATTTTTAGAACTAAGTTGATCGAGATTAAAAGCCGCTATTATAACTTTGAAAGGATGTATACGGATAGCACCAAGGATGGCAAAGCAGTCGCTGCCGCAGCTATACCTGGTGGTTATGCTTTAACATTTCGACTGCCAGATAACTCATCAATATTTTCATCAGAACTAACAGCTATTTACCTAGCCTTGGATCGTATTCAATCTGAAGATTACTTTCGATAAATTATTTTTACAGAATCATTATCTGTCATGCAATCACTAAATAACGAAAAGATGGATAATCCATTGATAAATGATATGCTTGCTAAGCTGTCCATCATATGCCTAAACAGCACAGTAGTTTTCTGTTGACTCCCGAGTCATATGGGTATCCGAGGAAATGAAAAGGCAGATCTGGCTGCAAAGTATGCTTAAACTCAAGAAATGTTGCCATTTCAAGTGTCTTTTATGCCTTTTACTGATTTTAAACGCTTAGTTATTACTTGTATACATGACATGGAACGACACCCTTTACCAGAGTAATACATTGTGGTCAATATAAACAACTCTTGTCGAATTGTTACTTGCATCAAGGGCATGCCGCCGTCAAGATATAGTACTTTCAAACACATTTGTTTATATTAAGAAGAGAAAAAGCACTGTAATATATTCCCTGCTTTGCCCCTCTCTCCATTAGACATTTATTTATTGATTATGCCGACGTTGCTTCTGTTCGTAATACATATGTTAAGGTTGAAAGTATGAAAGAGTCATTTGATTCCTTGAAACCTGAAGGTGTTTTTGACCTCCTAAAGGAAATTATAATTTTTAGGAAAATATAGATATTTTGATCTCAGATGTATACTTTATCAATATCTTTACAAGATAACTCGTAAACCACCTCCTGTTATTTGTAGGTCTCTTTATGGATAGGGACAACTATTATTGCATACCAATGCATCTTATGTTTATTTTAGCATATAAACAGGTTTAACGTGTTTGCTTAAATGCTCTTTTTTTTTTATCTTTTTTTGTAAAGTATCACATACATTTAATTTAAATGTTTTGACACTTAGTCTTGTTATCTAAGATTCAAATACAATGTTTTATTTTGCATCATTTACAGTTGTTAGCCTTAAAACCCCATTCAATCATTCATTCATTGATCCATTCCAAACGCTCTTTAAACGTGTTTACTGTACGTGGATTGATTGATTGATTGGTTGGGGTTTAACGCCGTTTTTAACAATTTCTCAGTTATATCACGGCGGCCAGTTCACCTATTCATGCATTTCCTGGTTTTCTCACACCAGTACTCCACACAACAATCTTCCCAAGCAACTGGATGATTTTCCACATAGACTTAAGCCATTGGTGGAAGAAGAATGACGCATGTCGCATTGACTTTTGTCAATCGTCGGAAAGAAAGTTGGCCGAGCCGGGATTCGAACACACAACCCCTGGATTGACAGCCAACGTCGCTACCGACTGAGCAACCGGGGCTCGGCAGTGTGTACGTGGATAGCATTTCTTTGTTTGGACCACAGCAATCGAAATAATGAACCTTATAATTGAAAAATCAATGACCATTCCGATCTTAACATTCTCTGTTTACAATGCAGTGTATCTATGCATATCTCTCCGTTCGTGATCATATAAGACTTTTCAAGTATACAATATGATCGTAAAAGAGATTAATGTGAAAACTGTAGAAGGTTGCTCATATGATGAGGTCATCAATTTGCGTTTATTCTACAGATTCCATCACGAAACTTCAACACCTCAATCAAATGACGAAAAGACCAACGAGCTGAGAGAAAGGTACGATCTTTACAATAATAACACATGAACCTAGATTTCGAGCCAGAACATGTTACCCATTTGAAACCCGATTTCATTGAGTTGTAGTTACATCCCCAATCTCCGGATGGGTATACCTAAGTTTGATCACCAGTAGGGTCATACCTAGTACGTTTTTGTATTGATAGCGGTGCAGTCAAAGCCTGACGATCAGGTCTGTGTTAAAAGTATATCCACAATAGTACATATTAGGTGTAGAGATCCTCCACTCAATTTAACATATATTACGTGATTGGGTCAAGAAATAATCTGAATCAATGCGATTATGGCGTTGTTTGTTTTGTTTCTGTTATTTTTGGCGGGAGTGTTACTTAACCAGTTCACAAGTTATACAGTCACACATTTATAAAATCTACGGTACACACTTTTGTCTTTTCAGGATTTCTAAGCTTCAATGCGAATTAGAAACGAGAAACCTTCAAGTTATAAAAGCAACAAAACGGTCGCACAAGGGAGATAAGAAAGTTGAAGAGCTTGAAGACCAGTAAGAATCTTTATCCCCACGAAGATACAGTCGCATCCCGTTGCATTTGCAGCATATTAGATAAATACATATTGCTAAAAAAAAGGGCACATTGCTCACAATACACACATTATATGTTAGTTCTTCAATATAGATTATATCGCTATATAGCTACATATACGATATAGTACTTAATGTTTACATTTGTTCGGGTTTCAAGCGAGGCCCATCTTCGTACTCATGTTGATGCATAAGACAACACAGAATCTTGCTTCAGTTTTCTCTGTTTTTGCTGCATCACAAACACTTTTCTTCTAGTTCAATTCTTGTTCATTTTGCTATGATTCTAATGTCTTACTTAATATGTTTCTATGTCTTTCTCGTTTAAATAACCTCAAAGTGTCAGTGCCAGTGCTGATTAGCTGTCTTTTCGTAGTATGTGTCATATTAATACATATCTCTATATGTGTTGTTACTGGTCAATTTTCAGAAGCTTTCAATTTAATGAATTCAGATGATGTATTTGGTAAGCTTATACTTAAATATTTGGACTTGCGACATCGTGCAGGTAACCATTATATTCTTCTGTTATTAGGTTGTTACATATTGAATATTGCAATTTAGAACTATTTTTGGGAAGCATTATATTTTTATTTATGTTGTCTTACCCATAACATACACATGATACCTGCGGGTATGATTGCTATATGATTGTTTGCTATAGTTGTTTTGAACTGTGGGTGACTGTTAATGAACTATCGCATTCGCATTCGCATCTTCAACAACACACATTGGAACATTGCAAAAGTATAACAGTTGCCTAAAGCGATAAGTACCTTTTAGATTACAGACTAAAGAAGAGGAAACCAAACAACAAGCCGAAAAGATTCGACATTTGAAAATGGAATTGGACGACTTCCAAAAAGGGTAATCGTTTACACAATGTTTCTTTGTCTAGTGATTTCAGTTTGTCACATATATGGATAAAGATAGAAGAAACTTGTTTCTTTAAATTTGTGATTGAATTGATGAATTAAAATGAACTAATCACTGTTAGATATAACTAGATTTGCTTTGTTATAATAATTATCTTGAGTAAGTCATTATTAAGTAATCGTGTTTTAACATTTATAAACTTTCTCTCTATTTCAAAATCTTCCCAAACAACCATAAATCAGTAAAAGGCATTTGAGCTTGCTCGGAAATAATAATAAATGTATGGCCAAATTGTTCACAAGCAGTATATTCATATATGTGGTTGGGACAGTCTCGATTAAACATGTGGAGTTATTTAGGAATGAAACATTTGAGAGTCAGGTCAGAAGAGACAACACGTAATTAATAAATAGGCAAATTCACTATTTACATTTTTCTTGATGTTAATATATTGACATTCTGTTTATGATTTTCCACTTTCTTATCCACAATTTCAGTTTTGAAATAAGTTCAAATGTATAAGAAAACATTAGTAAGCTTTTTTGGTGGTTTATTGAATAATACTTATGATGCTTTTATTATTCAGATTCAATGGTGTTGATAAAATTAAAGTATGTGAATTGACAAAGAAAAATGAAGGTCTAGTGGAAGATAATTCAGGTCCTAATAACAGGTCATTATCATATCAACAATGTGGGTTTTATTCGTACCTTCACAACTAACGATGTTTGATGGGAATTCACTGGCACCAATCTAATCGCACATGTCTATCAATGTTAATGTATAAGCAAAAACAAAAGATACATTTCTTCGTGCAAAAATCAATATTTTAAAAATAATATACGTTGTCTTAAGCTTGCAAGAAAATTGTAACTAATAAATTGACAGTGCTTTTAAATGATAATTTTACTTGTTGTGTCACACTATGGAATACAACACATCTTTAATTCTGATTTGTATAATTCTGGATGAAACATGCTGGATCAAGTATTGAACATACAACTTAGTACGGGGAATATTATCTAACACTCATATAACCTTTTAAAATATATTTAGATTCAGGGGTCCGTTTTATGTTTGCCATGGTTATGGCACACTTCTGATACTTATAATGACACATATTTTAACATATATTTCACAGGTTGTTGGAACTTCTAAATAACAACACTGACTTAAAACGAGAAATGCAGGATCTCGAAGAGCAGAATAGACTGATTCAAAATAGGTTTGTAATCGTCGGCAGTGAACAGAATGTGTAGATTGATAATCCTTCCTCATCCTTAAATCTCTCAATATGCATTTAGAACACATATGAAGTGGAGTATTTTCCCAATAGTTGATTATCCCCTCGCGATGAGGTCGTCGGACAAATATAGTGATCCGCATGTTCGCACGTATGTGTCCAAACGACGTCATCGCTCTAGCGACTTCATTTCTTATTCAATTTTAATGAAACGTCACACACATATTCATTAGCACTGCTTCTTGTACGGGTTTGCGTTTAATCGACCACGGTTACAATGACTTTTATATGCCTTTACAAAACGACATTATAGCGTTTTTATTTCATGTTTGATTGTTATGAACCTAAATACACATGTTCACCTAGGACAAAGGTGAAGGTCAAACAATATGTGAAGTTAAATTAACGCATAGACAATTAATCAAATACTATTTGAATATGTTTTTGAATTTTAAAGGTTTACTACGCACATTTCTGGTATTCATATCGAGATATTATCGATTGTTGATAAGTTCTATATATCCTGTATTTATTAAAACGGCTCACATAATATTGATAAGTAAAAGCTTTTATGAAAACGTTAGTCTATGTCTGATAGCTACACATGTAATGTAACGGCTGATTGCATTAATGGCTAAATTATATTATTGTTGTTAACTTTGCGACAGGGGATCGAACCCGTGACGCCCGGTTCCAAATCCCTGACGGTAACCAGTCGGCCTCGGCGAATTCCTTAAATATGGATACTCACTACTATATAATCGAGGAGATTCAATTCCTGTTTTAGCCTATATGTATTTAAGACATTATTCGAACTAGATTAATCGTTTTGCTATAATGTATATCCACCACGTATTCATCAAATACACTATACCCCTCTGTTATCGAATACATATAACGTTTCAAAGCAAGACGATATATATTAATTCGTTTAGACTCATTCACTTAATAAATACATTTTTAGATTGGATGATCAAGCCAACGTTTCAAGTCAAAATAATGATTTAAAAACCAACGTGAATATGCTACTTCATGAGATATCCGAGTCTGACCAAAGGTATCAAGTTTTACATCATTTGCAGGCTGTCAAATTACCATGTAACAGATATGTAGTTCTATGCGTTTAAATGTAAAATAAACCTTTTCGTAACACTGCACTTTTTGTTTTATCAGTCTAGAAGCGAATGTATGTATATATATATATATATATATATATATATGAGTTACCTTTAATTATGTACATGAGTATGTATATATAATATTGATAACGTAAATGCTACATCTATATTTGAAACAATTGGTATACCGATCAACTCAAGAATAAGAACAAAGTGTTTGATAGAGAGTATATTATATTGGAAGAGGATTTTGATTTCAAAAGGCCAATTTTACAAATGTATGATTTCATCAAAAAAGCTTACATGGATTAGCCAAGAGTTTAAATGAAACAGATATAGCCAGTGAAATTGAGGCATTAAATCGATACCTTTCATATTTACGCAGATGATTTATATGCTGGCTATGTTTTATCAAGATATTTATCTAGATCATATTGTTCAGAAACAACGAGCTGAAAACTAAACTAGAGCACCTAAAACAAGAATTAAAACAGGTGCGATCAGAGATAGATGAAAAGAAAACACATATACAGGACCTAGAGAAAAAGTACGTAATTTATGTTGCCTAGTTAGTTTATGCTAATCATTTCTTAGCTTAAATGTCTTTATGACTTATATTCCGTTCAGATACTTCATTATGCCATTAAAGTATCAGTTATGTACTTATCGAATACATGCACCTCCTAATGTTATAAGATAGCAAACAGTATTTCGGTTAGACTAATGAACAATCACGAATCATGTGTCTTGTGTACATGCTTTTAGATTCGACGATAAAGCTAGCAATTCCAGAAACCGTAATGAATCAGATGGAACTCATTTAATAACACTACGGCACGAGCAGTCCAAGGCTGGTAAAAGGTATTAACAGTCACAACAGTTTTCTTTCATACTATATTTTAACAGCTACACTATCGACTTCTGACAATTTAAGTGAATTTTCTTATAAATGTATGCACATTCCACGTTCAGTGGTACATAAGAACTTGAAGGTATGTCATGTATGTTCCCTTTGTTTATAATTAGAGTATATACTTCAATGTGTATAAGTATAGCCTCATTTGTTAATTCGAAGTCATATTCTTTGTCAGTGTATTACGAAATGTCAAAATAATAGTGACGAACCTTTATGGGTTTTCTTTCCTCGTAGTTACGCCAAATTATAGAGTATGCTTGAACGATATGCAAAGAATAAGCCCAGATCTTCAAAAATCAGTATAGGTGAATGAATAGATCTGCAAAAAAGACGCCAAAATTCGACATATATCCAACGGAAAAATATGACCATTAACGACCAATATCCAATCAATGCAAAGCAACAATATGATCCGTGAACTATTTTCCAACCAAAGTTGAAACATTTTTTTATCAAAAGAAACATATTTTTTTTATCGCAGAAAATGTTCTGACAATACATCATGATGCAAGGATTCGACAGATGGGCGTACACGCGAATGCTGAAACAATAGATACACAATGTATTACATGCTTGCTTTATTTCATGTAGAGCTCTACACTAAAAATATTACTATATACTAAAAATAGTCTATAACCAAAGAGCCGAAGTGTCCAAAATACGCCCGGTAAAATTGTTGACATAGATGTTTGGAGAAATTACTAAATTTTCTTTTTTCTGAAAAAGAAAATAATCATACATTATCCTTGTTGTTACACATTTCTGTAAACTACTACCTCAATATCAGATGCGGGTGGATAGACAATGCAGTTTGATAAAATCGTCTCTGAAAATGATGGAAAATGCAGTGCGAAAACCACAATGCGCAATTTCGAATTTAAGAAAGTGTGATTTTCCTAAACTATCAAGTTTATTTTCACGCATTCATGTTTGTAGAATATCAAATCCACAGAACACTTCAACTATTGATATTGATTTCAAGAGTAATAAACTCTCCGTACTCTAATATATCTCTGACACAGTCTATTCTTAATTGCGGAATATGAATAAATAGCGACTCCCAACGTGGAAATAGGCAACAGAAAGGAAGGTTAATTATGAAGGTGCCAGCTATGTCAAAAAACATTTTTAAAAATTATAGATTTCTCATCTTCCAAACTCTTATCTAACGTACGTTGAGACAATGTTGTAAAACCCATTTCATCGACATCGGTCCACTAACATTAGGCAAAACATAAATATCTATAGCCACATATATTGTTTTTCAACCAATCAAGCAACATGGCTTGAGGAAATTTTGTAGAGGCTCACCTTAAACCCTCCTAAAAAACTTTTGATAATCGACCAGATATTTCTGGAGGAGAATACTTTTAAAGTTTCAAACAATTAACATGGCTTTAAGGAATCTTATAGATGGTCACCCAAGGAACATTACAACAAAATTATTTGGAAATTCACTATAGTCATATAAGGCAAAACTGCCAGCCCCCTGACGGCTACGTTTTTCTACCGACAAACAGTTTGACGAAATCTTATGAAGGGTTACTTAAGGAACATTTCTACAAAATGATTTTGTAATCGGACGGACACTTTTGGAGAAGAAGATTTTTGAAGTGTTTAATATAGCCAAATAAGGCAAAACAGCCCCGCCACCCAGTGACCATCTTTATGACCAATCAACATGACTTGAAGTAATCTGAAAGAGTTTCTACCAAGGAACATTTACACAAACTCATATGGAAATAGACAATAGGCAAAACAGCCCTCCACCTGGCGGCTACGTTTTTTCACCAATCAATATGGCTAGAAGGAATCTTATGATGGAACATTTCCACGTAAATTATTTGGCAATGGCCCAATACTTTCGGAGAAGAAGATTTTTTAAAGTTTTCACTATCGCCGAATAGGAAAATACAGCCCCTCTCCCTATCGGTCACATATTTCGCCAATCATCATGGCTTGAAGGAATCTGATTGAGGGTCCCCTTAAACATTTTTATCTTGCTATGTCGGTTGCCAAGAAAACCAGAATTCTGCATACATCTAACACATTTGAATGATTTTGGGTGAGGACATCGAGAGGATGCTTTATGTAAAATTTCATCTCCATTGACCCACTAATTACCGATGAAAAGATGTTTACACACACAGGACGCACTGATGCACTGACGCTCGGACGCGGGGACTCACATACATATCAATGACAGTTTTTATTATCAAGATGCAGTGGTATGTTCACAATGTAAACTAGTTTCATACCTTCACAACAACGACGTTTGATGCAAGGCACCAATTTACTCGCACAATTATGTCTGTCTTACTGCTTTAAATGTATAAGCAAACACAATATATACATTTCTTCGTGCATCAAATAAAATTAAAACAAGAGAATAGTGATTGGTCATATATCGTTCACCTGATTTAATAGAACTAAACTATATGTTCAGTGCTCCGTTAACACAAATATAAGAACAGCGAACCCGCCCTCTGATGGCCATGTTTTTCAACATATAAGATTAATTTGAAAATTAATAGTAGACTGTGATCCTAGGAACGTGTTTGCTAAATTATTTTCAAATCGGGCCGATGCTTTTATGCAATCTTTCTTTAAAGTATTTTCACTATATATTCATATAAGGAAAACAAGCTCCAAGCCCTGGCGGCCATGTTTCACAACTGATCGGAATACTTTGAACAGTTTTGTTACAAGGTCACCCTAGAGACATTTGAACACAATTATTCTTTCAATCTGGTCAGTGATTTTGTACAAGAAGAATTTTAAGATATATTACATTTTGAACGGTCTTTAGATACAGAGGTCTGTTTAAGATGGTAATGACACATCTAATTATTATACTGACACGTATTTTAACATATCTTTGACAGGTTGTTGGAACTTTTGAATAACAACTCTGACTTAAAACGAGAAATGCAGGATCTCGAAGAGCAGAATACACAGATTCAAAATAGGTTTGTATTTATCGGCAGTGAACAGAATGTGTAGATTGAAAATCAATCAACACCCTTCAATATCTCAATATGCGTTCAGTAACTATATGAATATGTTTTCCGGTGAATAGAAGACAATTAATTCATCTTATTTAAATAGATTGCGGTAGCCATAAATGAGATGTCAGGTGCAGGTATCATTTGACTGGTGTAATCAGTGAGGTGTAGACTAAAATATTACTTATTTCCTTATACGCTACTGTTAAGCAGACTGTTCACGTTATTGATTCAGTAAGTTCCACGGTCTTACCTAATCGTAATGTTAAACAAGTTGTGAATGGAATTGCTTTTGAGATGATTTGTGCGGGTTTTTTTTAACGTCGTGTTTATTAGCTTATGTTTTCACAAGACTGCCAGATATTGATTCCAATAATAGAAACAAAAATAAGATTAACACGAGTCAAAAGTCACTCGAAACAGAAACTAGCAATTTAGAGGGAAGGTTATACTATTCATCATGACATATTCACATAACAAGAATAAAAACAAGAACATCGTTGTAACCGTTGGCAACATTCTGAATGGGTTGTGAAATTTTAGTGGAAATAATTCAACCAAAATATGTCGAATATTAATAGTTAACAGACAATACGACGACAATATATTTCCTCGAAAATTACCTTTGTTAAAACCTAGAGCAAATACCTACATACATTATAAACGCTTCGAGGAAATCACTTTATTGTTTAAATGAAAACTGAAACACCACAGTAATGTGCAGATAAATGTGAAAATATCCCGTTTTTATGATATACATTGAAACGCGATAAGTTGCACCTTGAAGGAGATAATTTGTTTCCTGACTAAGTGTTATTCTAATACTATTTTATTTCCTGATAAAGAAACAGCCAGCTAGAAAGGCAATATCATCTCCAGAAACAAGAACTACAACAAGTGCGATCCGAGGTAGCAGACAAAGAGAAAGAGATTCGGAATCTGCGAACAAAGTCAGTAATTGTCTTTTTCAAAACAATTGTTTTCACATCCTTAACGTAAATACAAAAGTGTGTTCTATTTTGATATAACATTTTCGCTAAACTGTTAATCGATTGTACATTTATCAAATTAATTACACCAGTTGTCTTACATGTAACTCTATGAGACACAATGAATATATTTCGTTTAGCATTTTGTCCGTTCATTCATAATTCAGCGGTTTTTAATACATGATTTAGGTTAGACTATGTAGTTACCGTTTCGAAAAAACGAAATGAATCGAAGAAAATGTCAAATTGTTACTTAGTGAGATATCCGAGTATAACAAAAGGTATGGCCTATTCCCTTTTAGCCCGTTTCATGCAATAACATATATATGTTTATATACATATATGTCGTCTACATACCGGTATTGGCGCATTTACAAATAATGTTAAGACAACCATAACTTTTAAATGGAGGGGTAAACCTATTCACAAACAATTAACAATATGTGTTGTTAAAATAATACACAGTCAATTTTTAATTAAATACCTTTGAAGTATTTTTTTATTTGAAAGGTCAACTACACAAGTTCCATTAGATTGTAACTAGATAGATTGTTAAAAAGTTCAATATCTCTTGTAATCTTAAAAAGACACACACAGAGGATGATAAAGCAAGAGCCGTTATGAAAACGAAGCATTCAAAGTCAGATAGACATCCACACGCGATATGTTTATAATTATACAGTTGATTAAAGTCATAGATCAAAGAAAAAGAGAAACATATTCAGGATCTGACAAGCAGGTATGGTAACAATATTGTGATCATATCCTCCTGTCTGTTTAATTAGGGTGTTACTAAGTTTACAGCATGACTGCAGTTATATCAGGGTAACTGTTCGCTTATTCATAATCCCTAGTCTAGTTAAACAAACCAGTATAGGCTAGGAAATGGCCAGGCAAAAGGACAACCCACTAAGACCGCCGAGACATGCGATCGAACCTGGTACGCCCGGTTTCAAATCCCTGAAGTTAACCACTCGGCCATGGCGGATTCCTATAGTTCATCATCCCCGACAGGAAATTGAATCCTGACGGGATACTCACCACTATACAATCGAGGTAATTCATGTCCTGTAATATCCTACATGTCGTTAAGACGATTGTTTTATATGTATGTTTTCGTTATAACATATACCTCCTGTTTATTTATCGAACACACTATACCCCTGGTGCTATAGAATACACAAATCGTTTCAAAACAAGACAATCACTTTATTCGGTTTCGACAAATTCACATAAATAAGTCAGCATTTAGTTTTAATTCATGCTTTTAGACTGAATGATCAAGCCAACGTTTCGAGAAAAACTCTGCATTATATATACGTAGAAATATTATGGTATTATCAGTGTATTATCAGTGTAGAAGCGACTTTATTTAGTTACATACCATCATATACATGTAACTATATGTATGTGTAAATAATGTTGTAAATCTAATTGCATTATCTCTATTGGAAATAACTGTAATACCGATTAACACAGGGATAAGAAATTAATGTAGATAGAAAAGTTCACGGTGAGTAATGTTAAACAAATTTGGAAGAGGATTTTGATTTCGAAATGGCAAGTACACATATTTTTGAATTCATCAATTATGTTTTAAATATCAAAAGATTAAGTGGGAAAAAAACGAGTGATGTAAGAGATGCATTCAAATGATACATTTCATACGGGAGCAGATGATGTTTGTGCTGGTTAGGTGTTATTAAGAAATTAATATATATATAATACTGTACAGAAACAACGAGCTGAAGAGTCAACATGAACACCTACACCAAGAATTAAAACAGGTGCGATCAGAGATAGCTGAAAAAGAAAAACGTATTCAGGATCTTCGGAAAGAGTATGTAATGGTCTTTTACAAAGCTATTTTGTTCGCATCGTTTCTTAGCCTATTCGTCATTATGACTTTTATTCGGTTCATAGACTTCCTTGGGCTATAAAAGTATCAGATACGTACTTATCGATGTCATGCACCTGCTAGTATTATAAGATAGCAAACTGTTTAGTCTAATGACAACTCGTCATGTGTCTGCTGTACATTCTTTTAGATCCGACGATGCAGCCAGAACTTCCAGAAAACGTAATGAATCAGATGAAGCACTTTGTGTAAAGATACAGCACGAGAAGGCCGAGGCTGGAAAAAGGTATATAATGCTCAAATTAACCTTATTTCATGCTGTATTCATACAGCTACACAATCGCTTTCTGAAAATGTTATTTGAATTTTAGCATTAATGATTTTATATGCCACGTTCATTGATATATCAGAACAATATTTAAAATTATTCATGATCCCATTGTGTATACGTAGAGTTTATAATTCTATTGGTATAAGTATTACCACATTTGTTCATTTAAAGTCATATTTCTTGTCAGTGAACAGTGTCAGTGTATTTCGAAATTTTCAAAATAATAGTATCAAATGATTATAAGTGCTCAAGGTGAGTTATTTTGATCGCCTTTTATCCGGCGTCCGTCGTCAATCGTCCGTCGTCCGTCGTCAGTCGTGCGTCAACATCTTCTCCTCTATAACCAGTATGTCAATTGGGATGAAACTTCACAGAAAGCATCCTCTCAATTACCTCACCAGAATTCCGTCAATCTTTTTGGATCCATGCAAAATTCATGTTTCCATGGCAACGAAACGAATTTGTTATCTTTTCTTCTCCCAAACTTGTTGGCGATTTTCAAATGATTTTGTAGAAATGTTCCTTTGGTCACCAACCCTCTAGCAGATGCAGCATGTTGATTGGTCAAAAAACATGGCGGCCAGGGGATGGGGATTTTTTGCAATATATGGCTATAGTGGAAACTTAAACAATCTTCTTTTCCGAAAGTGTAAGGCCGATTTCCAAAAACAAATTGTAGAAATGTTCCTTGGGTGACCCTGTATCGGCTTCCTTCAAGCCATGTTGATTAGTAAAAAAACATGTCCGCCAGGGGGCGTGGCTATTTTGCTTTATATGGTTATAGTGGAAACTTTAAAAAATATTCACCTCTGAAAGTGTCAGGCTAATTTTCAAATAATTTTGTAGAAATGTACCTTGGCTGACCCTCTTTCAGATAATTTCAAGCCATTGCGATTAGTTAAAAACATGGCCACCGAGACTCGGGGCTGTTTGCCTTATATGCATGTAGTCAAAACTTTTAAAACATCTTTTCCTCCGAAAGTTTCTGGCTGATTTTTGAATAATTTTGTAAAAATGTTTCTTGGTTAACCCTCTTTTAGATTCCTTCAAGCCATGTTAATTCGTCAAAAACATGGCCACTAGGGGGCGGGCTGTTTAGCCTTAGGCTACAGTGAAAGCTTGAAGCATCTTCTCCTCCCAAAGAGAATAATTTTGTAGAAATGTTCTTTGAGATTCCTTCAAGCCATTGTTATTGGTAAAAAACACATGGCCACCAGGAGGCAGGGCTGTTTTGTCTTATATATGGCTTAAGTGAAAAGAAAAATCTGGTGAGCGATAGAAGGCCATCATGGCCCTCTTGTTTATTTATTTCCTGGTAGCATCACACAACTACAGAGTATGATTGAACGGCACACACAAGAATTGCAAAGAATAAGTTCTGATCTGAAAACATCAGAAGAGCAGAATAGATCAGCCAAAAAGAGGTAAATGCGCGGTAGTTATTTAACTTGACGATTTACGTTTGTTTCAGCATTCACAAAAATATGACTGCAGAATTATGATTGATTGATTGTTTCGTGTTTTACGACGCTTTTAAGAATGTTCAGTTATATCACGGCGTTTCCTGGGTACGTTACCAGCACTTCTGGTCCATTACCAACATTTTAACGTATTTGGATTGAGCGGCCCGGGAATCAAATCCACAATCTCCCGCATGCGAGGCAGACGCTGTACCACATTGGCAGATATGCGATATAAGTGAAACTGGATGTTAACAAATCCAAACACTTTCAATTCATTTCAAGAGTTTCAAAATGGAAACAATTTCTTAAGAATTATTTTGAAATCAAACATTTTTAAATAACAGAAGACACAATCCCGGTCCCTGGCAGCCATGATTTTACGACTAATTTAAACACATGCTTATTTGTTGAACAGTATCACATACGGAGGGAACATTATGCCTAATCCTGAAATAAAAAAAAAGCCTTTCAGAACGGACTTATTTACCGTTTGTCCTTTCAGCCTTTTTAACTGCTGCTATAGACCATACATTTAAACAAATCACATAGTAGACCCGTTGTATATGTTCTCAGTCGGAAATAATTAATTGCGGTATCTTGAGCTGAGCAGAAGAATTTCTTAAACTTTTGTCATTATCGCCCATATTTGATGCTGCATCATTGCCATGTTTTTAAACCAACCAATAGGGCTGTTGTATAGAGACTCCTTGAGAACATTTCCGACACAATATGTTTTAGACCATCTTTATTAGAGGAGACATTTCATCATTTTACCAAGTTTCGGATGCCGCAGACAACCGACTTCTAAACATAAATGTTATATTATTCCGAAGAGTATACAGAAGACCGCGCCCTTGTTAATAAATGTGCGAAGTGGTTTAGAAAATAATATTTAAAACAAAATTGCCGAGGGCAACGGACGACGATGAGTGGCATACACCCGTTGATCTCAAACGTTGACCTTGACTGTGTTCAGTTGTGTTAAACAGGATATTGATCTCTGAGTGTCCAAACAAAGGCTGTTAATCCCAAACTCTTCCAGAGCAATGGACGACATAAATTATGTCAATAATTAAAGAACGTTTGAATTCGTTTATTAATGCAACCGTAACAAGAACATATATTAATATAAAAAGTCAACCGACAAACATTGCACATACCACCATGCTTATGCCATAATGTCACTGCTTATGGACAGTTTGACTTATCTATAGTGATCAATTTCTTAATTTGCTTTCAAATCTATTCAATAAGAATATTTGTTAATTTGTATCAAATATACTCAGGATGCTTGCTACACAGTAACTGATGAAAAGCACCTACAGATGCATCTGCGACAGACGACCTTTGAATATATTATGATAATTGAACATTGCTTCTTTTGTCAGTTTGCCACATTGTTTTCAAGTCTATCGATTATAATTTCATTCATAATTTTATATATCAATTGAGATGTGTAAAGAAAATAAGATTTCAACACAATGTGGCCACTTTGTGTAAGCTTTGCTCACGTTTTAGTCACAAAGTATAAATCATATGATTGATCAGTTGCACTGCGTGTTCCCTTTACTAAACAAAATAATCCAATCAAAGATCAATGTAGATTATGATTTTCGAATGTATCTCTACATGTTCATAAATATGTTACTGAAGAAAAAAGTTAACATATATGAACAGAGTGTCATAGTTGGTCCGATTTAGATCACTCATACACAACACAGAAAGCTGTTAAATGAATCATTGGGTAAGTTACAATTAACACATGCTATCTGCACATCCAGCGACATAAGTATATAAATGGACCTTTATGTTAATTTAATTTAAAACAAGCACCTAAACTAATGAACAAACACGCATCTTGCAAATCAGGACTTTTTTACTTTTATACAGTCACTGAAAACGGTAAATATAAGCTGCAATCAGTTAACGGCAGAGAACTTAACATTTGGACAATAGTGAACTCAGTAAAATCGCCTTGGAAAGGCTGATGCAATTCCATAATTCAAATCTGACCTGGTGTTTTATTAATCACCGTTTACTTTCTAACAGCTGTCTTCTTAAAGCGTGCTCCCGCGATTTCCTCATACTGCTGCAGTGTCATTGAACCTGTTTACTACAAGCGGGTATGCGTAAAACGATCATGGAACTTATCAAAACGATGTTGTAAAGAAACAATTATTATTTCAGCTATGACTAGAACACGCTACGTTCCTATTCTTTTTTCTTCTTTTTTATTAGAGTTTAACGCCGTGTTCAACATTAGTGCAGTTATATCATGGCGACAGTTCCTTTATGCATGATCCCTGGGTAAACAAACCAGTATTAGGCTGGGAAATGTGCCTTGCCCAAGGGCACTACACCTTGACCGTAGCTCCACCACTGGGGATCGAACCCGAAACGCACGGTTCTAATTCACCGACGCTAACCACTCGACCACGGCGGATTCCTCTACTATTCTTTATATATTACCAACTTCAACACGAAAAACATCTTGTATCGCATTCAAGGCAGTTTGAAACGGAAAAGGATATTCTTAATAAAAGTAGTGTTTCCTTATTCCATAAATATTAACTTACAGACGTGGAGAGGAGGGGTTATGGAGCTGCCACATATGAACGTTATGAATGTTTTTTTATCAATAATGTAACAGACAAGTTAAACAATTCAAAAGAAGAGCCTGATCGAATAGAACAGCTGATTTCGAGCCAGAACATTTAACAACTTTGAAACCCGATTTCATTGAGTTTTGGCTACACCCTCCATCTCGGGATATGTATACCGAAGTTTGATCCCCAGTATGGTCATACCATGGACGTAGATAAGAGGGATAAGCAACTCCACCTGTTCACCTGTTATCTGGTTAAGATATCACATGGAGAAATAAAATTGTCCAGATTTTCACATTTTGTAGCAAATTAAACTTTGAAGTCACATTTGGCACAGACACAAACCATTCATATACTGAAAGATTAAAATCTCAACTAAAATTAGAGATACAATAAACAACTGGGATGTCTTTGTATTCTGAATAATGACTGGTTTAAAAGACACAGATATTGTGATTTCCGAATTATATTCAGTGTGTTCCAAAAATTAACAGACTGACATTATTCATAAGGATAAAATATTATCAAAGCGTGTAGTATATCAAAATATTTTTATCTACTGCATTAGAAAAATGTTTAGACTTTCCGAAAATATCTTTTTTATTTTCATATCTTCAATCGTCTTTGAGTTTTACTTGCTACAAATGTTTGGACGGGTGATATTTTACTATACAACTTCTTATCCCTCTTATCTACGTCCCTGGTCATACGAAGTTCTTTAATTGTTTTGCTACCGCTGGACTCCCTATACTGCATGCTATGTGTATAGAAGCTCCGATCACGTTATTAATTTCTTATCATTACGTGATTGGGTAAACAAATTAGCAGAGTCACTGAGATTATGGCGTTGTTTGTTTCTTTTGTGTTATTTTTTGGCGGGTGTGGTAACTTAGCCAGTTCACAAGTTAAACAGTCAACATTTTCTAAGTCTATGCATAAGATTTATTTTTTCACCCTTCAAGTTAAAAATGCTACAAAACAGTCGGACAAGGGAGATAAGAAAGTTGAAGAGCTTAAAGACCAGTACTAATCTTTAACATTCCAAAGATACAGTCACATCTCTACGCATTTGCAGCATATACAATAAATACACATTGCTAAAAAAAGGGTCAAATTTCCCACAACACACAAGCTCGCTGTATTAGTTCAAAATATATGCTATCACTACATAGCTACATACACGATACGGTACTTAATGTTTTTATTTGTTCGGATTTCATGCTAAGCTCATCTTCTCACCCATGTTTATGCATAAGACAACACCAACTCTTTAATCCGTTTTCCCTGTTTTTGTTGCCTCTTGAAAGATTTTCGTCTTGTTCACAACTTGTACATTTCGCTCGGTTGCTAATGTCTTACTCAAAATGTTGATCTGGCTTTTTCGTTTGAATAACCAAAAGGGGTCTGTGCCATTGCTGTTTGTGAACGGTTGTTGTCTTTTCTTAGAATGTGTCCGATCGATCTTCATACATATTTCTATAATAATTGTTCCTGGTCCAATGTTCAGAAGCTTTCAAATTAAGAGGCAACGAATTCTCATCAGGTAATTGGTATACTTATACTTGAATATTTGGACTTGCAACATCGTGCAGGTAACCGTTATTTTATTCAGTAAATTGGTTGATACATATTGAATGTTTAAATTTAGAATTGTTTTTCGGAAGTATCCTGTTTCATTAATGTTATCTTACCCATATGCCTTACACATGCTACATGAGGCAATGATTAATATTTGATTACTTGCTATATTTGTTTTAAACTGTGGGTGGTTGTAGAGTATATCTCTTTACAGCTAAATGGTATATAACACTAATTGAACTATCGCATGAAAGCATATTTTCAATGGATAATTATTTCTTCAACTAAACACATTGGAATGATGCAAAAGTATAATAGCTGTCTCAAGAGAAAGTTACCATTTAGATTACAGAACAAAGAGGAGGAAAACAAAACACAAGCCGAACAAATTCGACATTTGAAAAAGGAAAGAGACGACTTCCAGAAAGGGTAATATTTTACACAATGCTTCTTTTCCTATTGATCTCAATTTGTCACATATATGAACAAAGACAAGACAACTTAATTATGTTAATTTGTGATGTAATTGATTAACTAAGATGAACGTTAATCAATGTTAGATATTACTAGATATGCTTTATTATAATAATAATATAGAGTAAAGTTTGTAAATTTCGCTCTTATTCAAAATATTCCCTATCAACCAAAAACCAGTAAAAAGACACTGGGGCTTGCTCGGAAATAATGATTTATATATTTCCAAATTGGAAACAACCAGTATATTCATATATGTGGTTGGGACAGACGTTATTTGACATGTCGAGTTTATTAAGAATGCAACATTTGAGAGTCAGGCAAGGCGAGACTACAAATAATTAATATACAAGCATGTCTACCTTTTATATTTGTCTTGATGATAATAAATTTACATTTTGTTTTATGATTTTCCACTTTCTTATCCGTAATATCAGTTGTGAAATAAGTTAAAAATGTATAAGTTAACACAAGTAGGCTTTTTGGTGGCTTATTGAATAAAAAACGTGTTGCTTGTATTATTCAGATTCAATGGTGTTGATGAAATTATAGTAAGTCAATTGACAGAGAAGAATGAAATTCTTGAGGAAGATAATTCAGGTCTTAACAACAGGTAATTATCATATCCAGAAAGTGGATTTTATTTATACCTTCACAACAAACGATGTTGGATGGGGATACACTAGCACCAATCTATTCGCACATGTCTGTCGATGTAACTGCCTATGAACTATAAGCAAAAACGTATATTTCAAAAGAAAACACTTAACGTAACTTTGCAAGTGAATTGTAAGTGACAAGTTTACAATAAATTTGAATAATTCTTTGTGTCAAACTATGGAGAACAAATAATTTTGTTAATTTTTATTTGGTAAAATCATGTTTGATCAAGTATTGAACAAACAAATCCGTATGGAGGAATGTAAAGAACGATCATTTTACATTTAAAAGCATATTAAGATAACAGAAGTCCATTTACTTTGTGCAGTAATTTTACACATCTAATATTTATACTTCATTAGTAATGAGTGACACGAATCTTAACATATATTTGACAGGTTGCTGCAACTTCGAAATGAAAACTCTGTCTTAAAACAAGAAATGAAGGATCTCAAAGAGCAGAATGGACTCATTCAAAATAGGTTTGTTTTCATCGGCAGTGAACATGATGTGTGTAGATTCATAAACCTCCTCCACCCTTCAAGGTGTCACTATGCATTAAGAAAACATGTGCAGTATTTTCCCATTAGTTTATAGTTCTTATGATGGTAATGGCGGTATTTAATTATAGACCGAGGACGCCTGCGTCCTATTAAACGTAGGTAATGTTCTGGCCAGATGGAAACTTTGTGGTGGCTGCAATTTAGTATCTGACAAAGATCGTTTTGTTAGACCTTTTTTCGGTAGATTGAATATAAGTACTTGTCCTAATTCAAAAAGTTCTAAGTAGCCATAAAAGAAAAGTCTGATGCAGGTATAATTTGGTTGTCGTCATCAGTGAGGTGAATACTGAAATCTTATTTTTATTTCTTTTTAGCTCACCTATGCACGAAGTGCAAGGTGAGCTATTGAGATCACATTTTGTCCGGCGTCCGTCCGTCGTGCGTCGTGCGACGTCAACATTTGAGCTTGTTAACAATCTACGGGCTACATTTTGCATCCAATCTTCATGAAAGTTTATCAGAACGTTCATCTCTATAAAATCTTGGACAAGTTCGAAACTGGGCCATATGAGGTCAAAAACTAGGTCACTAGGTCGAATTGAAATATTGAAGGGATATATTGTTAACACTCTGGAGGCCACATTTTCAACTTGAGCATGTTGAAACTTTATCAGAATGTTTGTCTTGGTGATATGTAGGTCCCGTTCGAACATGGGTCACGTCGGGTCAAAAAGTAGGTCACTAGGTCAAATTGAAGGAAAATCTTGTTAACACTCCAGAGGCCGCAATATTTGTTTCAGCAGTTTGAAATTTGTTTAGAATGTTGAGCTGAATGATATCTAGGCCAAGTTCGAATATGGATCATATTGGGTCAAAAACTAGGTAACTAGGCCAAATAAAAGGAAAATCTTGTTAACACTTTGGATGCCGCATTTTTTGCTTCAGCAGCTTGAAATTTTGTCAGAATGTTTGTCTTAAAGATATCTAGGTCAAGTTTAAATATGGTTCATATTGGATTAGAAACTAGGTCACTAGGCCAAATTGAGGGAAATCTTGTTATCTCTGTAGAAGCCGCATGTTTTGCTTCAGCGGCTTGAAATTTGGTCAAATGTTGAGCTGAATGATATCAAGGCCAAGTTTGAATATGGGTCATGTTGGGTCAAAAACTAGGTCACTAGGTCAAATTGAAGGAAAATATTGTTAACACTTTGGATGCCGCATTTTTTGCTTCAGCAGCTTGAAATTTGGTCAGAATGTTTGTCTAAATGATATCTAGGCCAAGTTCGGATATGGGTCATGCTGGGTTAAAAGCCAAATTTAAGGGTAATATTGTTAACACTCTGCATACTGCTGTTTTAATTTCAGCATGATGAAACTTTATCAGAATGTTTTTCTTGATGATATGTAGGCCAAGTTTGAATATGGGTCATGGTGGGTCAAAAACTAGGTCTTGTGAACACTTTGTATGCCGCATTTTTTGTCAGAATGTTCGAATATGGGTCATATTGGATCAGAAACTAGGTCAATAAAGGAAAATATTGTTCAAACTCCGGAGGCCGCATTTTTACTTTGAGCAAGTTGAAACTTTGTCAGAATGTTGTCTTGATGATATCTAGTCCATGTTGGAATATGGGTCATATCAGGTAAAAAAATAAAGATCTTTAGGCCAAATGAAGGAAAATATTGTTAACACTGTGGAGGTTGCATTCAGAATAATTGTCTTGATGTGTTTTGCATTGCAGTACATTGTATAATTAAGGTGAGCGATCCAGGGCCATCATGGCCCTCTTGTTTCTTTCTTTATATCATGTGTTAAGATGCTACATATCGTCATGTTATAGCAATTGAAGGAATTGCTGTTGTTGTAATTTGGCAATTTGTTTGTGTACGTCATATGAATTTGCTAAAGCTTTTTCACTAATGAATTAGAAACCAACTTGTACAAGCTGCAGCCTGAGATATCCGAGTCTGACCAAATGTATCAAACTTTCACATTAACATCATTTCATGCTTTGAAAGTAATATACAACATCAACCGGATTACATTCACGAGTTTAAACTTGGGCTAATGGTATTTGTAACTCTACATCATCAGTGTAGAAGCGAATGGCTGCATGAGTTACCTTTAATCTTATACTTGTTTATGTATATAATATATTGTCACGTGAATCAAAATCTAAATTTGAAACAATTGTAATACCAATAAATAAAATAAGAAATTAAAATAGTTACAAAAATGTAATGTGAGTTTTGCTGTAAATGATATTGGAAGAGGATTTTGATTTAGAAAGTTTAATTTTATAAATGTGTGAATTAGTTAAGGTTTCAGAGAAAAAATACCTAGTCATTGTCCAAGAGGCATTAAAACGAAAAAAATCAAATTAACGTTGTTGAATTAGGTGATGGCTAGGTGTTATCAAGAGAATAGTATATATATCATCTTGTACAGAAAGAACGAACTGAAATATCGACATGAGCACATGAAACAAGAATTACAACTGGTGCGATCAGAGATAGATGAAAAAGAAAAATCTATTCAGAATCTTCGAAAAAACCCACATAAATTATATTGTGTCACATCCGTTCTTATCCTAAATGCCTTTATGACATTTATAAAGTTCAGAGACTTAATAATATATATATATATACATCTTTCGTTTAGTCTAATGAACATTCACAATGCATGTATATTTGGTACATGCTTTTAGGTTTGACGATGAAGCCAGCACTTTCAGAAAGCGTAATGAATCAGATGAAGCACATTTTATAACGCTACAGCACGAGAAGTCCGAGGCTGGTAATAGGTACTAAATTGTCATATTAATCTTCTTTCGTGCTGCATTAATACAGCTACAATATCGCCTTCTGGAAATGTATTTGAATGTCCTTATTATTAAATTTAAATGCCCCGTTCATTGGTATATACAAAACAAGGCATGCATGATCCCTTTGTGTATAAATAGACCGAATAATTATATTGGTATAAGTATTACCACATGTGTTCATTCAAAATCATATTTCCTGTCAGTAATGAGAGTCAGTAATGAGTGGTAATGTTCAAGATAATAGTCAGGAACCATTATGTATGTTTTTCTTTATTTCATGGTAGCAACACACAATTACAGACTATGATTGAACGCCAAAACCAAGAATTGCAAAGATTAAGCTCAGATTTGAAAGAATCAGAAGAGGAGAATAGATCAGCCAAAAAGAGGTAAATTCGTGGCAGTTATTTATCTTGACGATTTCCGTCTGTTTCAGCATTTATGAAAACATGATTGCAGTATTTCATATTGTCTATTCATTTGGCATTGACTAACTGCTTCATGTAAAAGGAAGGACAGATATTAGTCCATTTTATATTGTATAATCACAGATTTCTAACAGCATGCAAGTGTTACCAGTCCATGTCCAGTGACAATATTTTTGATTATGTAAAATACTCAGATACTACTACTTGAACAAACTAGATATGTAGTAAGTGAACGCAAATGATTACACATTCATCATTAAATATACATGTACCACATAGTTGAACGCTCGATACTTGAAAAACTATTCGTTTCTAATGGCCCTGTCACACTATTGCGTTTGAGAGAAACGTATTAGTTGCGTATGAATTTTCATACGCACAGAAAGCCCTTAACAATACAGAATTGTTTGTATACTTACCGTATTGAACATATGAGTAGCGTATGAGTAGCTTATCGCTAGCGTATGTCCAGCGTATTACCAGCATAGTCTGCGTATGGTAAGGGAATGAGTAGCGTATGAACTGCGCATGTCCAGCGTACCGCTATCACGTGACAAAATGCCCATATATCCACGAAGAACTGTAGTAGATCTAGAAATGGGATCCTCTGTATACACTTTATCGAATCGCTGGCAACACGCAGGGGATACGCTTTTCATACGCCAATCATACGCTAGTAGTACGTTATGAATACGTTACTCAATCGTCAGGAATACGCCAAGATGTCTATATACGTTGCAGATACGTCAGACATACGTTAGAAGTACGTTACTCATGCGCCATCAATACGCTAGCTGTACGGTACACCTTCATGCCAGCATATGTCAGTGTATGACCAGCGTACTCGACCTATGAGTAACGTACCTCTAGCGTGACTCGGGCGTTTTCAGCGTATGCCTTGGGTCTGCTTTGCGTAAAGACCATATGTCCGAATACGCACACTTGTTTTAATCGTGCTTAACAAAATCTGCCTCGCCGTATGCCAGCGTATGCCAGCGTATGCCAGCGTATGCGACCGTGCTTGACATGTTTAAACCCTGTGCCTAACGTAGCACTAGCGTATGTCACCGTATACCGTATACCAGCGTATACGTGATATGTTTTAATACGCTGGCATACAATAGTACGATACGCAATGGTGTGACAGCGCCATAAAACAAAAACGAGCCAGCATAGAACAAAACAAATGTAAGATGGATCAATACCTTAATCAACAAAGTAAGTTTCCTGAACACAAATTGCAAGTGTTTAAACTCATTTTAAGAGTGTCACAATGGAAACAACGATTGTCCTTTAAGGTTGTTTAACTCCTGCTAGAGACCATGTATTTAAGCAAATCACATTGTTGTACTTGTTCTCATTAAGAGCATTTTAATAAAAAAAATACCCAACTTTTGATGCTGCCTCATTGCCATGGTTTTAAACAGACCAATAGGACTGTTGTAGAGCGACAAATTATCTTTTAATCAAACCATCCTTTTTAGAGAGGATATTAACCCCGTTCTGCACTCCGCAGTCACCAGATTTCTAAATAGAAATTTTAATTGATTTCGAAGATTATACAGGAGACCGCGTCCTTGTCAATATGAATCAAATTTGCGAAATGGTTTCGATGGCGAAAGACGACTATGAATATTATACACCTGATGATCACAATCGTTGACTTTGTGCTCAGTTTAGCTAAACAGGATCTTGATCTCTGAGTGTCCAAACAAAGGCTGATAATCCCAAACTCTTCCAGGACAATGGACGATTTAAATCGCGTATGAGAACGGTTAAATTCTTATATTAAGGCAACCGTAACAAGTACATATGATTATAATTATCTTGCTTTCTTTACACATCTTAGTTAATATTTAAAGCTTTAAATGAAAATATAAGTATTCGATAGATCTAATTATCATAATATATTCAAAAGTCGTCCGTCGCAGATGCGTCAGTATATGCTTAAGGGCTAATAACTGTTATCAGTTTGTGTATAGCAGATATCAACAATGTTGAGGCCACTTTGTGCAAGCTCTGCTCAGCTTTTACTCACATATTATGAATTATATGATTGACCCATTGTCCTGCGTAGAGCGGTACTAACACACTTAATTATGTAAAGCCACTTGATCCTGTAAGCAACTAACTCCTTTTTGTTAATGATCAAAGCGACACTTGAAATCTTGTTTTAAGACAAATTCACTAGTTGTTTTTATGCAGTATATTTATAAATAATCATATCTTCATACAGGATTATGTAGAGTAATCGCCCAAAATATTTTAATACTGATAACTTGGTGTACTAGCATTTGTTTATCGTTTGAAATCAATTATAGGGGTTCTCATAGATGCTTGGTCTCCTTTACGTAAGCGGTTAACAACACGGACTTTATAAGCGCTTATTATTACCATCCCATGCCGGTATGAAGCCTCGGTTAGTAAAAGTATCGCGAATTTATACGGAATGAGCTAGTTGGCTCCTGGTCGTTCCAGAGTCGACTCACTTTAACAGCGGGTTAATAATACCGTAAGATCGAGGTGGTTTGTTTTGTAAATTGCTATCGTAGTAGAGTGTTGTGGTTAGGCGAACAGTGAACTAGTTCATCTTAGTAACCTATCCTCAGCTAACGCAGACTCTCTACTGATATACAATCATCTTATGCCGGTGTTGTTCAGCTATAGCTGTGTATAAATGCTATAGGCTGAGCGGTAGGCTTGTATAGCCTGGGGACCTTTGCTCCTGACAACTTTTGCACATTGTTTATAATCAAGTTGATTCATATTAATTACAAATGTTTAACCAATCATTTTGCGATCAAGTTTATAAACAGCGGACGCGGCAGTCCAAACATTAATTCCTAATCATTGCTTCAATGTAGTATTGCTCATCGACCCATACTCGTTACATATATATGAATAGAGTGTCATAGTGGGTCCGATTTAGATCACTGATACACAACACAGAAATCTGTTTAATGCATCATCGTGTAAGTTACAATTAACACATTATATCTGTACATCCAATGACATAAGTATAAATGAACCTTTATGTTAATTTAGTTTAAAAGAAACACTTAAACTGATGAACAAACATTCATGTTGCAAATCAGCACTTTACATTTGTTGCACAGTCAAGTCACTGAAAATGGAACATATACAATTTGATCAAAGAACTGCAGTGAACTGAACATTGAACATTAGTGAACTCACTGGAATCACCTTAGAACGGCTGGTGCTATTCCATTATTCAAATCATCCTCAACTCAAACCTGTTACTCTCTAACATATGTCGTCTTAAAGCGTGCTCCCGCGTTTGCCTCAGATTGCAACAGTGTTGTTGTGCCTGTTTACTGAAAGAGACATGCTCAAAATGTACCTCGGATATTATCCATTATCTGATCAAAAGGTTGTTGTATAGAAGCAATTATTATTTCAGCTATGACTAGAACACGCTACGTTACTATTCTTTATATATCGCCGACGTCAAAACGAAATATATCTTGTATCGCATGCAATGGAGTTAGAAACGGAAAATAATATTCTTAAGAACAGGTTTTGTTTCTTATACTATAACTATTAACTTAAATAATCGGAGAGGAGGGGTCGCGAAATTTTCATTCATGAGCGTAATGAATATATTTTATTAATACTGTAACAGACAAGTGAAAGACTGTAACAGAAAAACCTTGTCGAATAAAACAGCTGTTCAGTTGAAACAGGGCTGACTATCACTATGCCAATTGTGACAAATGTGTTATTATTCTATAACAATACGGTTCATTTAAACATATAAACACGCAACTACAGTACAGCTCAAGCGGTTTTTCCCAAAAACCCTCACCCGGGGGTTGACGGGGATATCGATAAAATGATAAACCGCCGGCGTTAAGTCGCTCCCCCGGCTTAACCCTGCGTTTTCCAGGTATATCAGATATGTGCCCGCTGGAGAGGGATTGCAGAGTTCCCTCCGCAGAAAATGTTAAATGGGAGTGGCCTATATTTCTTCCGCGGAGCCGCCGCGAATCCCCCGCAGAAAAATGCGAATGGGTGTGTTTTAATTTTATCCGATTATATATTATGTTAACTATTCTATATTGTTTACTCTGCTTCCCAAATAGTTAATTTTGCAGGCATATGCATCACGAGCGATTGTTTACTTTTCAAAATAATTGATCGCCAGATTGATTATTCTGCATGGCGAGTGTTAATAAAAAAAATCAATATATTGCAATTTAATTTCAATAATAATTACGTTCTTTCTCAAGCTCATCGAGATTAAATGTTTTAGATGACGTTCCCTCTTTTCATTGGCTTTTAACTTGTGTTACTATATTTCATATTGTAACACATTTCCATTAATCCGAACCAGAAGTCTGTAAATGCATCTACAGGAGTCGATTTATGATGTAATTACGGACGGAAGAGAGAACACTGAAAAGGGAGCGACTTCTACGTCTCTTAAAATATGACCCCCTACTCAAATCTACATGTATACTGCTAATTTTCAGGTCATAACATGTTTCCTCGGATATTAGCAAACCAATGGCTAAATCAAATAATGACAATTGAGTCAGATCAGATAAATCACTGTTACTAAATGTACCATGTACACTGTAGACCTGGATTTGTATGCGCATATATGTGCAAACTTGACTCATCATGTATATATACGAGTATGTTAGTTATGCTGAAACTAAGACCAAAACAAAGAAACACTGGAACAGTCGCTAAAATACCTTACTTGAATACTTTGAACATCGAGTTGTCTGAGCTCTATTGCGATGAAATCTGCATGTGCATATTGCAAACATTTATAATCAAATTCATTGTTCTACAGCATAATTAAGAAATAAAGCCTTACCTTTGAGAATGATAATCCTATTTTTACATTCACATACTATTAAGATCAACACGATTATGATAAATCCATTAACAAATTTATATTCATTTACCAAATCAAACAAAAATCACTTTTTATACGACACTACATTGAAGACAAATGAATCGCAAAACAGATTTCGTTTCAATATAAACATTAGTGTTTGCAAGTAAAGGGTGTAGCACTTTATAAAGCACGTGACAGATGAAAAACGTGTGATATATTTTGTGTTGGTTGTCATGCTGATTGAAAGACGGTGACTTGCATATAGATCACAGGGCATTGTTTTTATTGACCCAACTAAACAGCTGGTAATCTGACAGTTTGTTTCGTCGTTTAAATAACATCGTTTTTTGGCAAGCAAATTTCGTACTTATATATACATACATTTTATAAGATTCGGCTTAAAACTTGCATTTTGCTATTTTCAATAGATAAATTTATCTATATCCCCTAAAAAACACAAAAGATATTAGAACAATGTAAAACGACAACATAAAATATATGATCAAAGTTATATATAATTTGTTTTTAGCGTAGGCAGTGAAGTGTAGATCGAAACCACTATGCGTATTCACGCAGGCAAATCTAGGAATTCCTTCGAACTATGTACAACAACATTGGATAGCATGAATGTGCGTGCTGATCTCTATATATACATTTAGCAAATGCCATAACGTCGAGTGCCCTTAATCATGATTGTTTGCAGTGTTGCGATATGTGAATTGGCCGCCGTAATTTGACTGAACAATTGTTGAAAACGACGTTTTATCCCAATAAATCAACATTGAGCATTGTTAAAAGCATATGATGAAATGTTCATTTTAAAAATAAACGGAAACTTTTATAAAATCATTTAATTCGGAGTAGAGATTTCAAATATATTCCAATAGTCTGCATGTTTAAACTACTTGTATCGGAGCAAAATATAGGTCCTGTTTCTGGTTTATATTTATTTACGTTTACCAATATATGCCTGTATCATAAGCCTCGAACATAGGACCTGTCCCCAAGAAAGCTTGGAAACACATGAGTATCTGAACTGGCCGCCGTGATATGACTGAATATTGTACAAACGGCGTTAAGCTTTTCTTACTGTAATGCGATTAATTAAATCCTGCACAGGCAAGAACAAATAAAACATGCACAAAACAACCGCTGTACACTAGTTCAGAGCGAGTGTATGAGAAAAGGAACAAGCTATTTTAAGTGTATGTTCAGATTGTCTTGTGAACCTGGTCAGTGTAATCAGAATCTACAAAAGTTGACAGTTTCGTCTAACAATATTGTAAGTTATATATGAGCTGTGTGCATCCCTGTTCTGGATCTAAACTTTGCACAAAAGCCAACTTTTAACTTGTGACATGCACACGCGCATAATATCCTCATCTTTTAGTAGTGTCTAGTGACTTTGGGTATTGTTGATTTGACATCAAAGTTATTTTTGCATTAAATAAGGAATCAACTTTTCTGTTGATGTTGTGTTTTTGCCATTTATGACTGTATAACAGGTTGCAACAGGTTGCTGGTGTACATACACTATACTGTTCAAATTGGCATCAATATCCCCTAACACGCCTCATTTATAGGTTATATTTTGTACTTGTGCATAGTGGACTTCGTTTAGATATGCATACAGTAAAATAAAACATCATGGGAAAAGCTGGTGTATCTTAAAATTGCCATCTGATACGTCGACTATCGCAAACAGATCCAAGTTACATCATAAACCGGTGCGTGATCGCCCCGCCCCGCTCAATGAGCATGTATACTTGATATACATGTATGCAGCAGACAACATATAAACTATCTACGCAAAACTTCGTGATATTGCAATAAATAGAAGCTTAATTATTGAGCCCCGATAACTCAGTCGGTAGCGACACAGGCTGTAAATCCAAGGGTTGTGAGTTCGAATACCAGCTCCGCCAACATTGTCGAAGTTTGACGAAACGTCACTCGTGTTTCACCAATGGGCTAACAGTCAATTTGGAAAAGCAGCCAGCTACTTTTGATGTATGCTGTAAGTAGAACTGGTAGCTTTAGTACGTGAACTGGCACGCGTGAATCAATATTGAATAAAGTTGAAACATGAGAAATTTTACATTTTGTCACAATGTTTTCATAAGTCATCTGCTGTAGAGGCGTCGACAGCATCTGTATGTGGTAAAAGGGCAAAATAGTTTCCCGGCATACCAAACACTTTAAAAAACGTATTAATGGGTTCCATCCTACGCGCTAATAGATGCGGTAAAATATATGTTATCGTGTCAGGGTAAATAAAATCGTGAGTATTGGTAACTTATCAATACAATACCATGATCTAACTCAAATACAGTTGAAAGTCATCTACAGAAAGTCTGGGTAAAGGGTTGACATGTGTTGTAATAAACAGCCACTTTATCTTAATCCGTATTAAAGAGTGGTATATCTCAAAAGTAGGTTGGTTAATCAGCGTGACAATATTATATGTATAAAGATAATTCCCGAAAAACAAGCGCATTTTTATTAACTGTGCATCATTAAACATCGTGTAAAAGAGTGACTTAAAATAAATGATTTTTAAAATATCTGCCGTTCTGAACTATATTTACATTTCATTTTCAATTCAAAGATGGCGTGATTCGTCTTCCACCAATGGGCTTAGTCTATGTGGAAAGGCAGCCAGTTGCTTGGGAAGATTGTTGTGTGGGAGTACTGGTGTGAAAAACCCAGGAAATGCATGAGTAGGAGAACTGGCCGCCGTGATATAACTGAGAAATTGTTAAAAATGGCGTTAAACCCCAATCAATCAATCAATCAAT
This sequence comes from Serripes groenlandicus, assembly GCA_031761405.1. Lineage (NCBI taxonomy): Eukaryota > Metazoa > Mollusca > Bivalvia > Cardiida > Cardiidae > Serripes > Serripes groenlandicus. Next base: position 374,573 of record JASEVX010000141.1, on the reverse strand, counting down.
TCATAGATCATTGTCCTGTAATATGGTCAGATCATGGTCCTAGCTACTTAACTGTTTACAACCTATTTAAAAAGGCTAATACAAAACAGAATGTGACTCGGAAGCTAAGGGGTGATTCCATCGGCATAGGGAATGTTAGACTAACCTTAACACAACTTTTTTCCCGGAGTTATTCGGTCCGGGAAATATAAGATGGGGGAGTAGTTGGTTCGGTGGTGGGGTGAAGATTAAGGAGGAACTAGACTCGGTAAGGAAAACATCATCAGAAGATATGTCAAACCCTTTTACCCCGCTGCAGGTAAAACATTTGTTTGAGAAGACACCATCGTGAGCCGCACAAACGAGGGACCAAGACGAAAAGATGACAAAGAAGGTTCTTCTAAGAAAAGACCAGAGGGGGGAAAACAAGTGTAATTCCACTCTTTAGCACTATGTACTATTGAATCAAGTGGCGGACGGGAACATAAGGGTCAGAAAGAGCATTGTGGCAAATGGAGACAGGGCTGAAAATAATGATTGACAAAGTGTTTTAAAAGTCGTCTGCTTGGTGTTTGTTGGAAAGGGGTTAACTTGATAAGATCATTACACGATCAGCTAACAAGCGCTCATCTTTTTATTTTTTCTTTAACCCCCCCTTTCCAACATATGATAAATCCGCAGCAGACGACATTCAAAACATATACATATAATACAGAAACATATATCAAAAATTTAAAGATCTATTATGGACTAGAGATGAAAACATTTGACAAATGGAGAACTTGCTCATGATGGCTTTTGTTAATACATGTTTCACGTCACGCCAAAACCGACCTTCGGATACATTGACATAAATATAATTTACAATAAAAAACGTACGTTTATAGTTAGTGTTTCGTCATAACCGTTCTTGTGAGGCTTGTAAGCCTATATGCATGTAGTAAGACGGTTACATCATGATCTTATTGCGCGTATGCGAATAGTGATATTTTTTTGTCTGAATTACATTACATGCACATCCTTTACAACTAAGTTGTATTATGCCACTGAGATGAAGGCTATTCTTATTAACCATTTTCCACATGCAACACATCAGCAGTAGTCAATTTGCAAACTTATAGGCAAACATATGGAAACTTTATAAACGAAAGTACAATTATTGAAAAAGATTGAAACTATCGCGACAATTTCGTCTTTTGTCACAATGTTTCCAAATCGTCTTCTGTAGCTGCGTAAGAAAGCGTCTGCAAGTGAGAAAGGGAAAACATATAGACGACAACACAGAATTGACATTCCTCATCTTTTCAGTCTATGTTGGGTATAAGTTACCATATTCAAAACCGCACCAAATGCGAGTATTGTGAAATAAACATTGCGATTCTCATTAACAATTCAATTCAATTCAACTTTATTAGCAATCGGCATAAAATAATGCCTTTGGCCATTTACAAACAACTTTGAGTGAAATATGGCAAAGACACACAGCAATATACATTCATGACCAATACATATTAATATACATGCAACATAACTATCAAACAATCGTTAAGGATTATTAAAATTTTGTTCATTACACAATTTTCTAATTTTAAAAGCTTCTTTAATAAATGTTGCTAATTTAATTTGTACCTTTTTCATATCATTCTTCATAAGAGATATAAATTTGTTTAAAGAAGGCCAACATGTAAAGTATCTAGGAAGTAATTGATTTCTAATGTCAATATATTTCGGACACACAAGTAAAAAATGGTATTCAGATTCAATCTGTTTTTGATTACAAAATATACATAACCTATCATTTCTCTCAATATTATTGTATCTACCAGTTTCTATTGCTAAATGATGTGCTGACAACCGAAATCTTGTTAGTTAGTTTAAACTTATTTATTTTAAATCGATTGCGAAACAAGCTTTAAGCTTATATTAATCACGCTCGATGTCTGCTTCCTGGATACTTAACCAGTACTCGCGCCGATTGTGTGGAAAAATCCCAAAGTCAGGACCCGCTCATCACGGGACTCGAACCAGGGACCTTTGATGTGAGAGGCCGACGCTCTACCTCTGCACCATCTTGTTAGTTGAATTCTAATATTCCAATTTGCGTGATGCAATTAAACCTGCGCTCCATTCTTGGATATTTTGGTCCCGTAATCGTCTTTGTATTATAGGAAAATAGTTTATATCTGGATTAAAATTGTCCCATATATGTGAAAGACCTAAATTATCAAGTGTTTTTTTTATGGTAAACGCCCAGCTATTGTCGTTCATACATTATACATTACACTGTTGTACATACATGTCATACAAAATAGAACTACCGTTGTTTCGCTTTAATTTAATCCAGTACTTTAAAGATCGTTCAATACCAATAACAGTTAACGGTATTCTCCCGAGTTCACCTAAAACCGCAACATTTGTGGTTTGTTTTCTAACACCCAATATAATTTTGCAAAATCTGATGTGTAATTTATTTATCTCATTATAATTATATATTCCCCAAACCTCGGAACCGTACAATAAAATTGGAATAACCAATCTATCAAATAAGGATAGTTTTGTATTAAGATCAATATTATTTTTTTTAAAAAGCGATAATAGACTATTCATTGCTCTTAGAGCCTGATCAGATAAGGATTTGACTGCACAACGAAGATTTCCTGTTTTAACTAATTTAACGCCCAAATAAATAAAACTTTCAACTTCTTCAATTTTAACATTATCAATGAACCACTCAAAATTATGTCGACGCTTTCTTTTTTCAAATATACATACTTTCGTCTTATTAACATTTATTTTCAGACTCCATCTAGTTGAATACATAGATATACTATCTAATTGCGCCTGTAAGCTATTTTTGTCTGTTGTAAAAACGGCAATATCATCTGCAAATAACAAAAGATATACTGAGAGCAGATTTAAATCAGACTCTGTCAAATTATTAAAATCAAGTGACTCGCTTACATCATTTACGAATAATATATAAAGCAGAGGGGACAGTGGTTCCCCTTGTTTCAATCCAAGTGCCATTTCAAAAAAATCGGACAGTTTGTGAGTAGAAGAAATTTTTACACACGAAGAAACACGTTCATATAATGATTTAACAATATTCAAGAATTTACAACTTACACCAATCTCGACAAGCTTTACCCATAAAGCGTCGCGAGTAATAGTATCAAAACACTTCTCAATCTATAAAAAGCACAATACAATTATTACTGTTATTCGATAATACCTTATGAATTATGCTATGCAGTATAAAAACACAATCAACCGTACTTCGTTTATCTCTAAAACCAAACTGCGTATCGTTAAGTATATTTTCATTTTCACACCAATTATTTAGTTTATTCCTTAAGCATAGTGAAAATATTTTAGCCATAGAATGTATTAGAGTTATACCTCTGTAATTACCAGGATTAGTAGGATCTCCCTTTTTATAGATTGGGACTATAGTACCCCTTGTCCAAGATTCCGGATAAACACCACTTTCAAAAATCTTATTAAATATTTTAACTAAAAATGGTGATATAAAACCTTTAGCATCTATGAAAAAAATCAGGTACTACATTATCAATACCACAGCTCTTGTTTCTTGTTAAACTTGAGATAGTTTTAATAATTTCATTTTCATCAAAAGGTTTATCTAGTTCCTCTATATTAATATAAGTAACATTCTCATTAGATTCAAAGTTATTATTTTGATTGGCAGATAAATTCGAAAAATGTTCTGCAAAATCCTCAGCAGATAAGTTCGATTCATAAGTTTTCCTTTTTTTATATTTCTTAATGAATTTCAAAATGTTCTAGGACTCTTTCGACTCATTTCGCTAATTTTAGATTTCACACGCATGTTATACTTATATTTGCACTTCCGTTTTACTTTACAAAAATTATTTCTACTGTCCAAAATCAGTACTTTTTACACCATTCACAAATTCATCAACAATATTTTCAAAAACATGTATTCTTTCATTCAAACTTTGATTTAATTGCTCACATTAATTGCTATCCCATACAATCTTGTTTGTATATGTTTTCGTATTGTTAATGCCACTGTCGTTACCTGTATATTTTAAAGCAAAACTAATCGGACAGTGATCCGAAAATTCATTTAAACTTAGCACGTTGAAAACATCAATCGAATCAAAATTCTTTACATTTGTAATTAAATAGTCTACTACACTCGATCCCGTGGACCTACGATTAACTGTAAAACATATACAATCACCTTTTTCTAATCTACCGTTGACAATATGCAAATCGTTCTGTTTACAAAGGATCAACAGCTTATTACCAAATGTATTCACGTTTTTATCATCGGACTTTCTAACCGGTAATTTATTATAACTAGTTGAAGTTTCGGGCATATCAACATATCTATGCAAGTTAATGTTTTCAACAAAGTCTTGGTTTTCCCCCACTCTGGCGTTTAAATCACCTGTTAGAAATATATCACCCTTATCAGAATTCAATAAGATATCATCATTCAGTAGTTCAAAAAAGTCACATTCATACAAATCTGAGTGCACATTACTATATACATTAGAACGTTCCAACATACACAAAAATACAAATCATTATCAAATCCAAAACTGTTCTTATTCTATTTAAACCATAGTTTACCTCTGTTATTTATTTTAATCAAATCCAGTTTACCCGTGAACCACTTTTTAAAGTACACTACTACACCCCCCACTATCTCGTTTTGCTCTACGATTAGTTTTAGGTCTATAACACATAAACAAGCGTCCATTGTCATTTTATTTCTTGTCTTACTTATCGGCCAGAAAACAGATCCGTCAATCAAAGATTCGCCGATATTAATAGGAGAGGACATATGACACCGGGTTGTAGAATTGATTTGTGAATTTATGATACATGAATGCTTCATGTATATAAATCAATTGTTGCTGATATAGGGACATTGTGAAAAGAGGAGAACTGGTCCAAATAGGCGGTTTCTCTTCTTGTCACATTGTTATTGTTGTAACTGTCTATTTTCTTTTAAATTTTCAAATATCTCCAAGCGAAGATGTTGACGGCGGTTTAAGGCAAACTTATGAAAACATTACTTATATTTCGCCACCAAGAACTTTGTAAATATGTATGTATGTTTATTTTCTCTGTTGTGTTACTGTCTCAGTGAGTCAGCAGTGTATATAACATGTATCCTCATGGGCTGGAAGCCTAAAGGAATTTGAATGAATAAACTTATCAAACTTATCAAACTTCATAAAGCCGACAGCATATGTGATGTTTTTAACACCTATTAGTTGAAAGTAATAATTGACGTTCACTTGTTTTGATCGCATTACAGATGGGCTAATGTTACATGTCGCGTCTGGCTTACTGAATGGGATATCCCCATTGATTTAAAAACATTTTACTCCAATAGTGTGATGTTGTGTATTAACTACCGTTTGATAAATGATGAAATTCCGCGGGACCGCGGGGTTGTTGTAGGGGAAACCCCGCATACATATGAGCGGGAATGCCGTGGGGCTGTCTTAATCACAGCTGTCAATCATCGTGACGTCATAAATCGTTATCGGATTTCCCTCCGCGTACTTAATAGTTGAACGATCAAATCCCGCGGGACCGCCGGGTTATTGTAGGGGAAACCCTGCGTACAGGTGAGCGGGAACGCGATGGGGCTGCCTTATCAGCCCGCGGGGGTGAGGGTTTTTGGGAAAACCCATTTGAGCTGTACTGTACGTGAATATACGATTGATATTATCAGATTATTTTATTTTATTGTGGACCATGACTGCTTGTATAAATAGGTGTTGTGACTATAGTACGCAACATATGTTCAATCAGTGTTGGAATAGCATATGCTTCTGTTTCAACATGAGTAAACTTAATGGTCCTGACTTACTTCGCTCAACATATAACAACAACACTACTCTATGTTGTGCGTACAGGGAGACGCGTGTGTTGGCACTCGACACAAACATATATATACATATATACAACAGGCATAGTTTTGTTATAAAAGCATTATAGCAATGTAATGAAATACATGTATGTACCGGTACTCAGACATCAGTAACTGCGTTTGGCCGACTCGCCCAGGAACAACCCGAGATAAAACTAATAGGAACATCTCTGGAACCTGTGTTCATTTGTTAAATGTCATGCCATGCAATGTCAAACCCCATTTGCAGTTTTAATCCTTAATATATCATTTAATAATGAATGAGTATACTCATATGTTTTGAACGTATGCTGCATCAGAAAGATGACAAAATGCAAAAAAAACTTAAACATTTACACTGTCCCAAAGTACCTGCCCGAGGTGGATGTTTTTGCACAAATGTTCCTTGGGTGAATGTCTACAACGAGTGTTCAAATTGTTCCGGACCTTTGAACAACGTTGTCTCTTGGTGCTTTACGGTTACTACGCTATGGGGGAAGAGTTGTAATAACCAGTACGAAGTTATTGAATACAAGTTATTAATCACAATTTATTTTTGACTTTGCATTTTGGATGGATGAAACAATCGATAGATGAGAACAATTTTATTTTGAAATATAGGTACTGAGTCATTGCCTAGTGCACGTGACACTTTATGCATCGCTGTCGTTCTCTGTAATATCTTCCATTGTTAGCTTAAATGATGCTGACAAGCACCCTCGAAGACTTAAATATTTAGAGAAATCATCCCAGATGCCTTAAAAATACAAAACGTGATTTAAAGGAAAGGTTTACGCATTTTTTCTTCCTAAAATCATGAATGATGTCTACATTAAATATGTATACATGTAAATACAGCATTGCTTCCTACAGCAGTACACATCAGTGGTTGCTTTTCTTTTTTCATTTGTTTCGAAGAACATATGTCTTCCTTTTAAATGAAACATTTCATTATAAATTAGCAATTGAGTTAAATTTATGAACTTGTTTTCAGGACCAAAATATTTCAGACTGAGAAAACAAATATAATACAGATAGAAACTAAAATGAGACAGTATGAAAAAGAAAACGATCGGCTGAAACAGAGGTGAGTGTTTCAGAAATGATGGGAACAAAATATGGTTACAAACCATTGCAAAATTCAATAAATTCAAAATGCAGTATTAGTACAAAAACTATGTTGTATACCATATTCTCTGACGAAGGCATAGCAGTACAGATAACAATACAAGTGTACCGAAGGGTGTCTGGGAGGCCCGAACGAGATATTGTATTGAACACATATTAACAAATACTTTCAGAACTGTCACAGGTCTCAAACACATCCTACTATTTCATTACACCTCTAGTGTAGTATTATTTTATGTCGAATAAAGTTACTGTGTTACACTATTTTCATTATTTTCCAGACCTGGCAACATGCCTATTCTCCACGTTTTCAAAATCGAAACACTTCCTGTTTGGAGCACACATCGGTCCAAATCGTTTCTATAATAGTCCAAAATCATCCGAACCTGACGATTTCAATAACTTGATACACACACTGTTGTCCATTTATAACCAATGCAGGTACTTTGAGAGTATGACATAAAAGAAAACCGGGTCTTACGAAAGACTTTAAAAGCGGAAGTTATGGCTGTCCACTCTGGCGCCCAGGGTTGCGGGGTTAGCATTACCAGTGAATGGCAGATGTCGGGGGAAATGGACCAGTAGAACTGGAAACTTACCAAGGAAACGCCGTGATATAACTGAAAATTGTTAAGAGCGGCGTAAATCACCAACTAATCAATACAAACAGCACTACTCATTTAACTACTTTTGCAATTGAATACATTCTTTCATTTTGTAGTTACGCGAAACTTGAAAAAGATGCAGACCGGTTAAGAAACGAATTACAGAGAACGGAAACAGAATTACGACTCTCAAAGGAGAACTATGAGGACATACAGAAAAGGCAAGAACGCTTCAATATCAAAACATAAGTGTCTTATGAAGGCTGCTATCGAAACAACAAAACACACATTTAATAACCTCGTTATGAATGCATTCGTAAGAGTTATGGACTTGCTTACCTATAACTTTTATTCAAGAACATGTCCTTACTTTACGAATTGTAACCTGAGAATATTTTGAATTCCGAACTGAGCCAGATCCTAAAAAAAATCACCGCTTGAGTTAGGATCGCGACTCGGCCAATATCTTTCCATAGTTTGAAAACATAAAATCCATACATAGCCTCGTATGTATTTCATCAACATACTTTGATATCTATAAATGTCTAGAAGAACATTTATATCGGCTACTCAATGAGAATACAGGTGATAGTGACATCGCATATGAAATGTGTGTGTGTGCGTGGAAGTAAACTGTTTGATTTTTTTCATAAACGTCTTAATCATCAGCGAATTAAATGAAGAGTGAAATACTGTTAAAAGCAGGTTAATCTTCTAACTTCCTGGAAGACTATATTATATTTCAAGAAAAGTGTCCAATTTTTTCAACAAACACGAGCATGTAAGATTAATAAATAAATCTACATATATATCGATATCTAACTATTTTGATCTTCGCGATATATTAAATCATTCTTTCCCTAAGAAGATTTTATGTATGTGTTAGATGAATAATTGTCTAAGATTTATCTGAAACCCTTAACAGATACGCATGTTCGTGCTTTCTTTTTGATGAATTGCATTTTGAATCCTTGTCTCTCTGAAAGCAATTGTGACTAGGACGTAATTTGGCACAATCGATATTCACGTTTTGATGGATTAGCTTACCTGACCATACCCCAATCACCTTTCACGATAAATATATGTTAACGTGTTAACAGAGTAATACAACGTAGTTTGAATACAGTTGATCTATATCGTCTAAAATAAATTGAAAAATGCATAAACTACCAGTATGATTTGAATATCTAGCATAGTCATATACTATATCATTATACAAGTATGCAATTTGTGGCAGTTGTTATCCAAATAACAGATGTAGGATATAGCTGAGCGGTGCTCTATTTGAACCAAACTTTAAGCGTTTTTTCTAGTAGTTGTTAAGAAACTGATCAGCCTGCACATCCGTAAGGTTGTATCAACATCTAGGCATATATAAGTAATAAACAGTTTACATCAGTATAGATCTTAAGCTAAACCTTCCTTAAATACTATTTTATTAGACAGTGAATATATCTCAATCATATTCTATACACTACAATCCGAATAAACTTTAACAGTGATTATCATATAGGAACATTACGTTATGGTTGACGTCGTTTGTAAGAGAGTTAAAACTCGCTGATCATGAAATAATTTCTTCAAAATGTACCTCTTGCAGGAGTCTGACTTTCAAATATTCTTTTTTTATTCTGCATGTACTTGAAAAATCTAAATTGTTGATATATTTTTTGTTTTAAATAGATACATATTGAAAACTATGTATCTGTTTGTTAAGACCATCGGTCTATACACTCTTATTTACATGTACATGTATAATGTTTAAAAGGGGTTTAACACAATGTGCAAAACAGTAAAAGTCAATTTTACGTTTTTCAATTATGTGACAAGATATAAAAAAACACGTACTTGCCTTTTTTATCACTGTAGATCTAGATCAATCCGCGTATCCAAATCTGATTTTGATTTCCACCATTCGAGATTGGTCGCCAATGTTTTCGAGAAGTTACTAACACACGTTGAATCAGATTGCATGACTGCAAAAACAAGCATGTGTTATAAACATCATGTTTTGTTTCGCAGAAGCATGACTCATATACTATGTTGTGTTAGGGGTTGGGTTCAGAATGAGTTGATTATTTGAATCACTTAGTTGCATTACCTTAAATTGAACATATATTAACAAAAAAGTGACATTCTTCCATGGTGAGGCAAATATTTCGTGGGAAGATGCGTCATTTGATACAGATAAACGTTTGTCTACAAATGAAGAATTAGAAGAGCTAATTAGTAATTACCCATAGCTTTGGAAGTGACGTATCGCACATGAGAACATGGGAAATATAGATATAATATGATATGCCAATAAGGATCTTGGATCTACTTGTGTCTACTGATCTCATACAAGCACTATGATTCTAGATATTTTTTAAGCTTTAGTACAACGTGGTTTGGTGAAAGACTAATGACCAGTTGTTAGGTTTACGCTGTATGCTTAGATACATGTGAAAAACGTATAGTAGCCTAATACAATGCCGTAGTGGTGGTATAATATATTAAGATGGAAATTGTGGGCCCGGCGTTTGTTATTTATTTTGCAACAAAATCACTCTGCTACATAGTATAAAACATATGAAATTAAAGTAAAATTATGCTGTGATAACGTCACCTTTAGGCATTTGCGTCAAATGGAGTCCTGATAAGCCTTCACATTTTTTGAGCGTAGTCTAGATCGCTATTGTCCAGTTTTACATTCATCTTAAAAGAGTTCACTGTAATATCTTCCATTGTAGGCTAAATACTACCGGTAAGAACTCACAAAGACTGGAAGAATTGGAAGGCATGCTAGGTGCTTCAAAGAAAGAAAAGCACGATTTAAAGGAAAGGTATATATTTTGTACTAACATACTCAACACTAGTAGTATGTTTGTATTCAATTTGTGTTAAATAAAGGTGATTTTGCAATTCAATACATTAGTAAGATGTGTAAATTTGTATACTTGTTGCAGTAACACGAAACTTCATAAAGATGCAGAACGGCTACAAAACCAATTACAGAGGACGAAAACAGAATTACGACTCGCACGGGAGAAAGATGACGACTTACAGAACAGGCAAGAAAGATTAACTTTAATAACATATGTATCACATTAAGGTTTATATTCAAACAGCAGTACCTACCTTACATAACCTCGTTCATTAACAATGTATGTATCAAAAATATTGACTTTCTGTACAATAATATAATTCTACTTAACATATTGTAACGAAACATTTTTTTGAATTTCCGAAATAAGCAAGGTCCCATAAAAGCAGCGCATTTTTGTTGCATTCACGACTCGGCCAATATCTTTTCAGAGCTTGAAACATAATATCTATTTAGCCTAGTATGCATTCCAACATACTTAAATATCTACGAATACAATCAACAGCAATATACCGCGAATACAATCAACAGCAATATACAGTTACAAGCAATTTATTAATATTCCAAGGAATTTGTCCAAAATGTCCAACAAACACGAGATTAGTAAAAATATCTACATTTAAATCGTTATCTAACTATTTTGATATGCGTGATTTGAGAATTCCTTCTTTCAGTGATAGAAACAGATGTAATGCATGCGCTCGTTGAAGATATGTCTAAGATTGATTTGAAACCCTTGACAGATACGCATGTTCGTGCATTCTTTATTTGTCTCGATATAATAAATTGTATTTTGAATCCGTGTCTCTCTGAAATCAATTGTGAATATGTCGCCTTTTGACACTGGCGATATTCGCGTTTTGGTTTGATTATCGTACCTGTCCATCCCCGAATCCCTTCCAATGTAAATATCCATGTAGTTTGAAGTTGTTACAGTGTAATACAAGGAAGTTGGAATACAGTCTATTTATATCTTCAGAAAAAAGTAAATTAAAAAACACACCCATAACCTATCACAAGGTTTTGATATCTAGCATAGTCAGAGAAAATATATCTGTGCATTTAAATCAGTGTGGTTCGATCGACAGTGTTGATACAAAACAATTTGTTTGTGTCAGTTGTTATTCAATTGAATTAACTGAGCGGTGCTCTATGGAAACCAAACGTTATGCGTTTGAGAGTAGTAAAAAGAAAAAGATAAGACTTCACAATTGTATCCGCATCTAGGTTTATATGTAACAAAACCTGCATGATAACTCTAGCAAACAGTATACAACTGAATCATTTAGGATTGATGTGCAGGCATATCCTAATGTAAACTTTTACCAAATACTACACTATACAATATTATAAAGTAGAACACATCTCAATCATATTCTATACACTACACACCGAATACAGTTTAACAGTGATGTACTATATAGGCCTATTGCGTTATGGTTTACGTCGATTATAAAAAGGTGAAACTCGCTAATCATGAAATAATTTCTCAAAAATGTGTCACTTGCGGGAGTCTGACTTGACAATTCTTTCGGCATGTACTTAGATAAATCTTTGATTATAATAAAATGTTATTTATATTACAGAGATATATTAAATAATATGTATCTGTTTGATTAAGACTATTAAGCTACACTTTTATTTCCGTAGACTTACATGTACATGTATATTGTATAAAGGGAAATCACACAACGTGCAAAACAGTAAAAGCCAATTTAATACATTGTCAGTTACGTTTTTCAATTATATGAACAGATAAAAAAACAACATACTTGACATAATTTACCAGTGAAGATCTTAATCAAACCGCGTATCAGCACATGTTGAATCATATGGCATGATTGCAATAACAACAAAATGTTAGAAACATCATGTTTTGTTTTCAAGGTGTATGACTGATATAATAGTTTTTGTAAGGGGAGTGGTTCAGAAAGAGTTGATTATTCGGATCACTCAGTTACATAACCTTAACGTGAAAGTATATTCTAAAGAAAATAAGTGACAGTATTACAAACTGTGGCAATTTCTTTCGTGGGAAAATACGTTATTTGATACAGATAAACGTTTGTCTACGAATGATATATTATTAGAGCTAATTACTAATCCCCTTGGTAGTGACATATCGCAAGAAATAATGTGATACAAAATGAAAACGATGCTAATTCAGTGGCTATCCAGTCTTTGACGATGGATTGAGATCATTGGAAAATTAATTATATAATATAAGATGACAAGAAGGATCTGGGAATCACTATATACTACATGTTTTTAGCAAGGGAATTGTTAGACCCTATTGTAGGCCAAATCCGAAGTCAGTCATCATTTTGAAACTGGAATCTAGACTAGTATTTTACAATATCGGCATTGCATTACTTCACATCTGTCTTTCTATATCAGCTCTGTTTCTGAGCACCATCTCGGATTCAGAGAGATATCTTGGTGTTTGCAGATCGTATATAATGTCAATGAAAGTGGATGATATGTGGAATATTTTTTAAAAATGAATTGACTGTTTCCAACTAATACCCATGTCAGTCCTTCGGTACCGTCAAATAGTTCCTGTCTAAAAACCAAAATGCGGTAACTAGGTAGGATATCGACCGGAACATTGATTTGATTTGATATCACTTAAGCAATAGAAATATCTCCAAAGTAATTTGCTTTTAAATTATATGAATTACACAATTGAAAATTAAAATGTACTTCTACGCTTTCTTCAACATACGTCATCGCGCGTCAATTTCATGCGTGATTCCAAAATATTGTAAATTGAGTTGAGTAAAGGCAACTTTTTGATTCCGACTCAAAAACAATTTCAGATAATCGAGTCCCAATGATAACACATATACTCAAAACATCAAATTATTGAAAAGATAATAAAATAAATAATTGACAAAATATAACATATACGGTAAATGTGTACTTTAAATAGGCGTCGGAATTTCCGAAACTCCTTTCGAATACTTTTCAGCGGTAACGTTAATCAGGAATCTAGGTATTAGAGCATTTTCATTCTAAATTCCTGCGTAAATACATCAAATTCTAAACCGAAACTAACCATAACGATCCGAGAAGACGGAATAAGATAGTCAAGTTCTAATGATAAAATATATTAAAAACAGATAATCAAATTATTTAAATGATTGCTGTTTTTTACGAAGATAAAACGCTTCAATTATATATAATTCGCTAGCTTGTTTATCGATTGTTTATGATTACATATATTAACTCAATACGATGGCGAATTCCGGCTAGTGTAACGGGAAATATATTCGCTTGAATTCTGAAGAAAAAAAATGTATCATTGTTAGGCAATTTTGATTTTGATATGACATGTATATGTGTTAATTGCATAAAAAACCCAGCTAAAATCCATTGTTAACCAGGAGGTGTACTTAGCAGAAACTATCCAGATAGCAGATGCGCATATGTAGGTTCAATTTTAGTTGTTCGATAGACCACCATACTGTTTGTACAGTATTTTGCGTTCAACTCCGTTATCATTTAATATATGAACATAACAAAGAGCTATTGTAAAGTGTTAAAGTTAGACTTTTCGGCTCGGTAAATACATGTCCAAATGTAATCTGCAGTTAGCCCCTTGCTGTGAGCACTTTCAGTACTTTGATTAAACATGGAGACAACGGATTTGATGAAAGTTTACCAGTTGTTATGTTTAACCTGTATTCTTAGATACATGGGCAAAACTTATTATAATAGAAAAATAACAATAAAACGTGTGTGACTAATATAATGCCGCAGTGGTGGTATACAATACAAAATTACCCTTCTTCATAGTATAATACTTACACAATTAAAGTGACCTTATGCTTTGGAACGTCACATTTAGGTATTTGCTAAAACAAGAGTCCTGATAAGCCTTCAAATGTGTTTTAGCGTAGTCCGGATCGCTATTTTTTATGTTGTTTAACATTACTCTTGAGAGCGTTAATTGTAATATCGTCCATTTTAGACCGAATAACACCGACAATAACTCCCAGAGACTGGAAGAGTTAGAAGGCATGCTAGGTGTTTCAAGGAAAGAAAAGCAAGATTTAGAGGAAAGGTATATATTGTGTACTAAAATACTAAACACTAGTCGTATGTTTGTATGCAGTATGTGTTAATTCAAGATGACTTTGCAATTCAATACATTAGTAAAATGTGTAAATCTTTATACATGTTGCAGCTACGCAAATCTTCAAAAAAATGCAGAACGGCTACAAAACCAATTCCAGAGAACGAAAACAGAATTACGACTTGCACAGGAGAAAAATGAGGACTTACAGAACAGGCAAGAAAGATTCTCTTCATTAACATACGTATCACATTAGGGTTTATATTTAAACATCAATTCATACCTTACATAACTTCGATCGAAAGCAATGTTTGTATCAGAAATAGTGACATGCTGTCAAATAATAATTCTACTTAACGTATTGTAACGAAATAAATTTTTGAATTTCCGAAAAAGCAAGATCCCATAAAGGCACAGCTTTAATTGCAACCAGGACTAGGCCAATGATTTTGTTTCTTTCCAGAGTTTGAAACCTTATATCCATTTACCCTCGTATGCATTCCGAAAGAACGGAGTCAATTATATAGGAGTAAATGGGCAACTACATTAAAAAATCCGGTGATATTGAAATCGCACATGAAATATGTGTGTATATATGTAGTAAACTCACATATTAAACCATGAGTCTTGTTCATCGGCGAATACAATCAACAGCAACATGCCGTTACAAGCAGGTCAATCTCTCCCATTTCCAGATTTGACCAACATTTCCAACAAACACGAGATTCGTAAAACGATCTACATATATGTCGATATCTACCTATGTTGATATACGTTATTTTAGAATGTCTTCTTTCAATGTTATATAAAGCATTCTTTATTTTTCTCGATATAATAAGTTGTATTTTGAATACGATGGTTAACGTCGTTTGTACAAGAGGTGAAACTCGCTGATAATGAAATAATTCTCAAAAATGTGTGACTTGCAGGAGTCTGACTTGCAAAATTGTGTTTTATTCTGCATGTACTACAAAAATCTACATTTATAATAGAATAATCTGAGGTATACAGATATTAAACAATAAGTATCTGTTTGTTAAGGCCATCTGGTTTTGCTTCCATTTTCGTATACTAACATGTACACGTATAATGTACAAATGGAAAACACACAACGTGCAAAACAGTAAAAGCCAATTCAATAAGTTTTCAGTTACGTTTTTCAATTATATGGCCAGATAAAAAACACGTACTTGAGATAACTTACCAGCGAATATCTAGATCAATCCGCGTTAACAACCACATGTTCCCAGGAGCATGAGCATTTAATATTGTGTGTAAGGGCCATGCGGGGTCATAAAGAATTGATTACTTGCATCACTTAGTTGCATAACTTTGAAGTGATAGTATAATCAGCAGAAACAAATCAGAGTATTCCATGCTGAAGCAAATATTACGTGAGACAACGCAGTTTGATGAAAGAATCAGGAACAGTTGTTAGGTTTACGCTATCTGCTTGGATACATGTGAAAATATTATAATTATAGAGACCTAAAACTAACACGTGTGAGCCTTATATAATGCCGCATGGGTGACATACGATATTTAGATGATGCCGACCAATTAGATCTAGGGCCTGGCGTTTGTTATCTATTCTGCACCATAATCACGTTGCTACATTGTATAAAACATACGATATTAAAGTCAAGATATAATGTGGTAACGTAATGTTTTAGGAATTGCTACTTTACATGTTTTTAACATTCACATTGAAAGCATTCGAAAGAATAGTTAAACGCCTGTAAGTATAACATATCAAAAACAATTTTGATGATGCTTGTGTACACAGATTAAAACAATCCTGTTTTCCTCTGTGATACAAGTAGTTTGTGGTTATTTGTTAAATGTTGTTCAATAGTATTGCAGTTATATAACACAGAAAGTGTTTCCTCTGGCAAAAGAAACTGGTGCTTTGGTAGAACAATCCAAACAACGCCGAGTACCAAAGATGGGAGTCACTACTGTCAATTCATAATTCGTTGTACACCGACAGGAACTGCGCACTATATGTGAATGTTACGATATCCAAACCACTAAGTCTTCAGTACATCGGCTTAATCAAATTGAAACTTCGTTAAACGATCACTATCAGAAAAGCTTCATTTTTTATTATTTATCAAATCTTAATACATGTAGTTCATTTTCTTCGATGAAGAGAATCTAGATGTGTATCTATTTTCCAGATATGTTGCTAAGTTAGGAAGAAATCAATGCAATCGGTGGCTTTCACGGCAATGTCTAGACCCGTAGAACTATAAGTCTGTTTTGCACTGGAAATACGACTGAAGCAATAATTCATGGACATGTACATTAGTGCGTGTCCCTTATATTGTTAAAAGCATTGGAACTATTTATTAAAATATTATTCAGTTGATATTCTACAGCATAGGCTTTTAAAGTACTGAAGTCTATTTTAAATTACTTGTAAATAACCCCATTAGGTTAAAAGTATAAAAAACGTTGATGTTAACGTTGATTGGGCGTCGAGTGTTTATTTCGAAAATGACGTCGACGTCATTTCAATTGTTAGTGACACGTGTCTTATGTTGATGTCCATAACAGCATTTATGTTCAACACAAATATACATTTAAAACAAAATTAGAAAGATTGGACTATATTAAACTGCAACAATCCCCAAATAAAACATTTTGTCACCAGTTTTCTCCTAAATGTATGTGGAGAGTATGGGTGGAATATCAATGAAACACAGGCTTATGTGAACAGAATATTGCAATGTTACTTTGAATAATCCGATACATCGATATCATATACAAAAGACAAAAGCCTGTTAGAACCTCTTTCATGTTTACTACAGGATGTTATACAAATGCTAAACATTGTTTTTCCTCTAGATTTAGCAAGGTTGCAGCTGCACAACTTACGCATGACAATCCAAACATAGCTGATCTCAGTGATAAAAATAGACCAACAAAACTAGCTGAAGCATTTTCAGAACTGTATGATAATGAATGGACTGAAGCCTATTCAGCTTTTGAAGACGACCCACAAAATACAACAACAGAAGAAGATATTGTGAAAAATCTGAGAAATATACTATTGGTAAGCATTAATAACATTTAGTCGCGACATTATATACACATCATCAACAAGAAAAATCAGAAAATTCCACACACTAGACTAGATGATGATAATGTTGATGTCATGTTTAATGCATTGGAGTTCGAATTGATGTCGTATCTTTTTACGTAGGAAATAACAAAGGAAAGAATGCAATCGATCACATGTATGATGGTGTAGAAGCAAATGTGTAACTGATATAATCGGGGAAAATGTGCCGTTGTCTGTCGCCAACCGCCTGTCTTACCTTAATTTACGAAAACCAACACAATCGTCCTACTAATACTTTCAGTGCTATGAGTTGTACTTGTCATCATCAGGTTAATAATTATTTACAAAAACGTAAAAGAAAACTTCGGTATTAATATTAAGAGTATCTACCCAATTCACCTTGAATACAATTATGCTAATGACCCTCTATCATATTCCTTTAAGCAATGTTGATTTGTAAAAATATTACAGGGGATGGCTAAAGTGAACAATTTATATAATAAACTGTTACTGGAATAAAAATCTTCTAGACGCATTTTTTGTTATGTAACTATATCTGTTACTTAACCGTGTTTGACGAACTTCTTTAAAGTATAACATTTGCATCAGTATGTATGTATCAATAAGGTAGTACTGTAGTACCAATTCAGCAAAAGAAAATATCAAGTAGACAAAGTTGTTGCAATATGTAGACGTTGTTAGTTTGTTTTCAAATATAACAGTTCATCAAGTACATCGTCCTTTATTTACTCAATTCGTACATAATAATGTCTAAGTTTTAATTGCAAATTGTCTTCGAAGAAATATGCATTAAATACTTCCCTACTTTGTTTTTCAGAACTGCTTTAGACAATGCACAGATATAAGCACTACGCAAATACAGAGCATAAAAGCTTTGCTGCTATCTCCAAGTGCTGGGTCGTCAATGGTAAGAATTGTTTTGCATTATGTGATGTTGCTACAAATAACCGCCCCAAACTATGGTTGCAAACCGCTTCAGACTGCGGCGCTTACGCACTGCTATTTCAGTTGAAAGTTATAATTGAATGATAAGATTATCATAAATAAAGTCATTTAATCCAAGTTTAATACTCGCTTTCCTACTTATTCGAAATTGACAGGAAACGAAACGACATGATGATTAGATGAATATTATTTGACTACGTATAAACCTTTTGGGTTGAACTATTATGAACACAAACAAAATACTACATAAACACTTAATAAATTCAATTGTTGACAAATACGTGTATCCATTTTCAGACAAGGTCTAAACAGGAGCTTTCTACAGAACAAGCAAAAGCGGTGAATGATTTAAGGAAACAAACTACATCAGCTGCAATTGAGAGTGTTAAACAAGTACGTATCGTCAATGATTTTATTGTGCTAAGTAATTGTTCCGCCTCTGTATTTTTAGAACAAAGTAATTAAAGACCTTCTTCAAACCTCTTGTTCAATTTTATTTATTGAAAGTAAACATTTTATAGCTGACCATGCAGTTGAACATTCTAAGTTTAAGACCCATCACATTGCAAACTTAGTAATTCAGTATATATTAGTATTCACGAGTGACTTCCGTTTGGGAATGCAAACTACCTATCTTTGAAGTTGCTTAAATAGTCTGTTCATAGAATAAAGTTAGCAATTTCTAAATATTGCCAATTTACTGTTTTTTACTTTTACATACATGTAATATGATTTCCTAGCCTAGCATTGGTTTGTTTACCCAGTGATCATGATTAAGTGCTATTCTCAATGATAACATAACACTAATGTTAACAACTGCGAAAAACCTTATACCCCGTCCCCCAGAACCACAACTACCTGTTATTTCATCGCATTGTATTTAAAT
Organism: Serripes groenlandicus; assembly: GCA_031761405.1. Taxonomy (NCBI): domain Eukaryota; kingdom Metazoa; phylum Mollusca; class Bivalvia; order Cardiida; family Cardiidae; genus Serripes; species Serripes groenlandicus. The sequence continues at coordinate 355,081 of JASEVX010000141.1, read as the reverse complement.
CCATTTTTATATTGTAAAAGTGAAATGCAGAATTTATGACGAATGCATGTGTCAAATTATTTATATGTCATTAGGTGATGGCGAGACAGTATGCGGAAAGTAGAAAATATCCAAGCTTGAAGATATTCATAGAGAAATGTGCAGAGTTGTGCTGGCTTATGGTTGTCCAGTCACCACCAGTATTTATTGACGACAGACACCAGTCCGATAACCGTTTTGATAAGGATATCTTCAAAGCATACACGAAGGGAGGAAGTGTTATTGACTACGTTGTATGGCCTCCTGTTTATCTGCATCATGGCGGACCATTGTTGTGTAAAGGAACTGCACAGGGTAAACGATGACTTAACACAACATTGTGTAACTAACTGTGATATCATTTGTATTTGAAAACGTGAACAGAACTTACATGAAGGTTTATAGGTGTGGAATATGACTAAAATGCATTTAAGTGATCTCGATGTTCAAAACTGTCAATGAAAAATAAACACAAGTACGGTCAACGTTAGACAAGCTTTATAATAAACCGTTGCCAGCCCTTGTGTTTATTTACTTAGCATCATTACTCTTCGACAGTTATGCCAATTGAGATCGCTTAATTGCATTTCAAACGTTTTGTAGAGCCTTGCCGGTATCGATAGTTGTTAATTTAAATTAGTTAACCTTATAGCTTTTTAAACCTGTAGTATATTTTTATGATTATTAATGTAAATATAATCAGATTTATGTTGTTCCGTATAGCAATGTTGTTGAACTTAAACTGTTTTTACAGTATAGTCCAATAGGCGAAGGTAGAAGCGCGACGTTTTCCTTCAGATGTGAATAGAACACATATATTCAGTATCTATCTTTAATGTTATACATTCAAAACAAAGGAAAATATTTGCTGCGTTTAAGATTGAAATATATTACACCCAAAGGAACAATTAGTGTCTATGCTAATGTTTTAGAAAAACAAATTATATATTTTGAAACGGTATCGTTACATTGCTGTAGAAACATTGCTTTCGTTTGTTTTTCTAAAACATTTGAAGTGTGAAGGGTAGTGTATTGACCTGGTCAAACGAACTCGACTTTCGAAAGGTCGGGGACTTTCTCAATTACGATCAAATGTGATAAAACGGTTTTTGGTCATGATTGTTTTGTTATGGACAACTCGATAGCCGAGTGGAGGATCCTGGTCAGATTCCTCTCAGGCCAATGCGGATCTTGATCTTAACCGATTGAAAAATACCGTAGGTCGGTTGTCGTGTAACTTGACCAATAGCATAGCAACATCACTGAAATACCTAGGCGCATGTCGTATTCAATAATTGTAAACTCTTATCAACCCAGTACATATATATGCAATTCAATAAGAGTTAGAACAATATCTATTTATCTATTTATTCTGTTGCGCATTCTGTAACTTGCGTGTGCCTACCTAGCACTCACAGAAAGGGCTATTTTGTACTGCATGATTTAGTAGTTTTTCTTTAGTATACATGTACTTTTGATTCTGATAAATTCTAGAATATGTTTTTGTTTTATTTATTTTTATTTTATTTCGATCATTGCGTTCTTATATGGACATAAAAGGACTGTCTCTCACAATATTGTGTCAAAACACTTAAAGATTATACCTGAAGGTATTTAGAAATATTGTATACACGATTACAGTGTTTTACTGTTGAAATATAAGATTAAACTGCAAAAATTTATGTCGTAAACAGGTGACATACAGTAACATGTTACCTAATAGACTAATTCAGTGAGGTTACTTTAGCACATTGTATGTTGCAAATTGAGTAATCCATATGAATACCTTATTAATGGGTACTGTTTTGATTATTTGTCACTTAATTTCATAATTGGAACTTTTTGTATCCATTGTTTTAAAGATATGATCTGAAAATCGTGACACAATCAATCTAAATTGTTTTGATTTAATTTCAAATGTGTTTTCTTTTGTGAAAATTAGTTTGTGTGTAATCTCCAACCCCTGTCTTCATTGCGAGGAACAGAGAAATGTGTAACCCTGTTCAGCCTGAAGGCAACATAACATGTTTATAATACTGACAGTTGAGTAACTGAATTATTACGAGAACGATTACGACCGAATTACAGAAACTTCTTCCTTAACCCTTAACATACAGTACATATTTAGCAGAATACTTTGAGAAAATTCATCAAAAATTTGAAACTCTCTATTAATAAAAAATTATTTTGAATAGAGTTGAAAACATTGTGGAAAATTCATCATGAACAATTTCTCCTATTGTAACATTGTTTTCAAGCTTTTTCTGCTGCCTGCATATCTGTGTTAGAAATCGTCTGTATCTGGGAAAGGGTTTAGTAAATGAACGTACAAAAATAAATGCATTGTAGTTCCATTAGATGCTCTTCATTTGTTGAAAATACCAGTTTAACCAAGATCAATATATATGTTTTCACTGTGCCAATATACAATAGGTGTGTACCATCTTTGCTAACAGTTATGTGGCTTATGAGGTACGCAACAGGGCACGATCTAACCAAATAAATATTTTTGTTCCGATGAAAATCTCGTGAGCTTCATCTTCGACAGTAACACGCTATTTCTGATTATACCTGTGATTCACACACATGACGATATTTAATTGTGTAATAAAAGTTTGTACATTTTTTTTGATAGTTTTGTTTTGTTTATTCGTTCCATTAAGTTTCGATGCAAAATACCTTATAATGCATCCATCACATCATGCGGCTGTATTCTAGAGAGAGTGTTGTGGAAGATATCAGTATGACCTATTGCTTTATAACTACATTCATTTCTTACAGACAAGACAAGTGACTCTTCCACGTCTTCTCCCGCTGTGAGAAATAAATAAATATTTAATGAAATAGGAGTCAAAGCCAATACGGGCGATATAGGACGAAAGTGTCACAACTTGTTACAGTCGGAGTAGCAAGGTAGTTCAAACAGCACAATTTGTTATGGGTCGATAATCTCCCCGCGAATAGACTTACATCTCGCAGTCCAGGATGCATATTGTGTTTAGAACTGTTGGTAGATAACCACGACATGTATTTACTAATTCATCCTAACAATATGAATTGACAATCTGAATTATGATTATATTTATAATGATAGGAGAATATCGGTCTTGAAAGCCAAAAGGTCCATTGACTGATTGCTGCTACATGACGGTTATAAAGAAGGAGATATTGTTCAGTATCGAACTTTATTAGTTCTGTTAAGATTAATTATATTAAAAAATGTTCATTGGACTTATTTTGCCCATCAGCTACCCTGTATGGTCGACAGTTTTATTTGTATTCAAGCCTTCGTTCGTTCATGCTGTTCAATGGAACATATTGGCTGCTTAAAAATAGTCGTATACTATAGCACTGATTAGAAAAATACCTGCCGATACCAAAATTACGTTTCGCCATACCGCTAGTGTATTATGTTGATGAAACGAAGATTATGTCTGAAACATTGAGGCAAAAAATTCCTGTATTATCTCTGCCCATACTAAAAGGTAAACACTCAGAAGAAAGGAAAATACTAAAATTAAAAGACACCATTGTTCACGACAATTATACTCTAACCAATACGGTGATTCATAATGTATACACACTGTTTGAATAGAAACATGAACAGCATCTCCCATTCCTTGCACATCATCCAACATTTGCTTAGCACCGTACATACTAGTATTCTTTGCATTGGTAACCCCATGGTACGTGCATTTTAAAAAGACATGTATATTGACAATGTGCATGCAATATTGATGAATAATAAACGTTGATTTAGAAAGAGTAGTAGTTTCAGTTTTTGAATAAGAATAGCTACATAAACAAGCCTTAGCAGCCCTGAATGCCAACATCGCGAGTCCATCTGAAGTTATAAATGTAATTCAGAGGTTGAGCTTGAGAATAAAATCAAGTCCCGTTCACAATCCTTGCCATTTAGGATAAGTTAAAAGTTTAACCCTGATTTTCCGAAAACAAATATAAAATCTCGACAAGACGCGTTGTTAACATTTTAAACTATTCCCCTAACCGTGCTTTTCAGTGCTTTATGGTAGTAATCAAAACTATCGCATTCTGAAGAGCCTGTAGCTTATACTGAATTAATTAAGACATATGCATAGACAAGGCGTCTATTTGACGCCCACTTAAGCGTCTTGTTAATTCTGACAATGATTTGCAAAACAGTAAATATTGACGCTAAACAAATCCCAACATCGCCGGGAAAAGGCTATATAACACTTTAAAGATCACTTAACTTCATTGTTGTATGCATACGGTGTTCATGTACAAATCAAACTATTTCGAAAAAGTACTTTCTGATATCAAACCATAGCCACAAGTATGTGCTTAAATTACCTAATGACATAAACGTAAACTTTGCCTTGAAAATTCAGCTGTTGGTTTAAGTGAGCCATGCATCTAGGCATCACATTATTCAGTAATTCACACTTTCACGATATATACACATGCGTAGCCGAGAATATGCCATGTTATATAATGTAGCTATATGATTTCCAGTTCACGTGATGTCATGCACATTTGACAGAACATAAAAACAACCGGTCGTCGACTTAAATGGATGTTTTTGCTGACGATGGGTCATAGCAACTTGGAATTATCTTTTAAAGTAGCCGTTATTGAAGAAAGGTTAAAGGGAGAAATAAGAGATGATTATAATAACATATTGGGAGGATAGGTATGTCTTAAAACACAATATTGTTGTACTCAGGCAATCAACAATCGTCTCCATGAGACGATTCTTTTGAATTACTGCAACAAAGGTTCTGGAGATCAATAAATACATATGATCATGACATAGACCATATTCAGCTTCTGTGACCGACTTTTTAAAGTATAAGACATGAACCATGTGAGTAAAGTTGAAGGAGAACCATCGTAAAAACGTTTCATTGAAGTTGGTAAACATCCATAATGTAGCTTAAAGTCGTTCGAGACACATTTCGTCTGTCGGACACATGGTATGTAACCAAAACTCATCATCAGATGAGTAAAAACGCTGAATTACACTTCAAACGGTTCAACGACAGCGATTCAAAACCGCAGCAGATATTGAAATGACTTTTTGATGTTAGTGTGTGTGTTCACTAGAACTTCAGAGGGGAGGAATTTTCCAAACCCCTTTGTGTTTCTATACAAATCCAACATTACTGAGCATACTGTAACAATAGCTCAGCAGTGCGTTGTACTTTGAAAAGTAAAAATCAAAGACAATCCTCTGAAGGAATTACACCAATGTGGATCAAGATTTTCACTAAACCAGGGATTGTATTTGTTATATAATATAAAACGTTTTTAGTAACACTTCGATTAATTCGCCATTTACAGGTAGGCAATGTTGTCGTATTGAAATTCACATATGTACTTGTGTAGTTGTATTGATGAATGATCTAGTTCGCGGGTTGGGAACACTTCCCCCTCTGCAGTAATAATAGTTATATGTTTAGAAAGGGTCTCGTCAGAGCCTTTTGCTATATTAGGGGAAGTCCGAACACACTCATCGAAATCTATATTGGCAGCAGTCCCTATTGTTAAAGTATAATATCAATATCGGAAATGAATTAATTCAATATCTCTTTCTACAGTATGTCTTCAATACTGAACACCATTTCGGGTTCAAAGATATTCGTAGACTGTTCATAATGATGCATCTGTGGAATAAAATAAATGGACTTTGCCCAGTTTAGCTATCCCTGCAGTATCGTAACGCCAATTAGCCCGTCACTAACAACACAAAATCTGGTGAATTGTTGGAATATCAACCGGAAATTGGATTGGATTTGACATCACTTACGCTATAGAAAGAACTCCAACGACATGTGCTGTTAAAATATATGAATAACATAATTAAAAATGATAATTGTATGTTTGCGCTGTCAACAAACAATTGCACGGAAACACATGTACATGTATGTGAATCAAGTTGAAGCAGATTTTCGATTCAAGCGCAAACAAACAAGTACTAAAAATAGCTGAGGGTTCCGAATGTAGCGTTGTTTGCAAGATGGCCGACCATAAGCGATACGATATAGATACTGTGATAATTCCTATCTTTTAATTGATTTACTTATTTTCTCTTAAAATTTGAACCAGACCGAGTTCTTCATTAATTAGTTACATATTTATTTTTACTTCACTTAAATACAGATGTTGTGATATTATTATTATTTTTTACTGTTTACCGTTGTTTATCAATTATAAATTGTAAAATACTATATACAATTGTAATTTTATCTGCGTGATTTTATTTATAGTTTATATACTAAAACAGTTATGGACTTTTCAGCTGTGCGATATGATGTGATCTGCACCAGAAAAACTTATCGCCTCGGTCAATATTAATTGTTCTGGTGCATATCACATCATATCGCACAGCTGAAAAGTCCATAATTGTATAATATGTTATAAAGATATAACGAATTGACTCTCCCTATATTAAATTAACTTTTTCATGAAATGGTTGAACAGTTTTTAGTAATAAATCATATGTAAGTGTACTCAAAACGACGAAGTAGTCAGGCTGGTACAGAGATTAGCATGTGCGCTTGGCACGCGGGAGACCAGGGATCTATCTTTGCAGTTCTTTTCTTTGTTTTCCTTTTGTTTGATACAAACATTTTTTTTTTAATTTTTGTCCCATAAATTCGTCATATCAGTGGTGCAAACGTCATTTGACACCTCCGCAAACAACTCCTTCAAAATGGTAGGATTTAAAAAAAAAACGTTGTGAAACCCTATAAGAAAATGATGAAGTCGTTAGTATGATGTTTTACGTTTTACGTTTTATTTCATTATTATATGCAATGTTTATGTGATAATTGCATAACAAAAAGAACGGCTAATATCAATTGTAAACCAGTAGGTGTGCTAAACAGGAACTACCAAGATACAATGTAGCAGATGCGCATAATTAAGGGAAGTAGTTTATTTAAAATTCTAGTATACAGGTAGACCCCCATACTGTGTGTACAGTAGTTTGTGTTCTTGCTAGACGTTCGGGATCGGTAAATCAATGTCCAAATGTAATCTACTGTAAGCCCCTTGCTAACAGCACTTTCAGTGCTTTGAGTGTTACCGGGCTTTGTCTGATTTGCAGTAACATTGATCGGACCGCTAACAAAAACTATATAAAATGTGTGTGTTTGTTATTGTTGTTTATTCTGGTTGTGTCCTGATTGCACCGTGGCGATTGTACGATCACCACATCATTGGAAAGTATTGGACCGAACTAGTATATTCGTCTTGCACTCAACATTTCTGTCAGAGGATTTCAAACTTGTCCGAAACCTGGTCCGAATCTGCTTAAAGTTGTGCTAAGAAATTTCGGTAAAATCTACAAGGACACTGGAAAACGAAAGAAGTACAAATGTGTTTAATAAGAAAGATATATGCCTGTACTTCCTTGGTCGGATCATACTAAATGCTTTGAAAACAGAAGTAATTGCTTTTCCTCCTCGGCGCCCATACTTCCGGGGTTAGCATTATGACTGACTCGCTGAATGGACCAGTACTACTTCTAACTTACGCCGGAACTGGAATGTGTTTCATGCGACTTAAAACATTATGCTAACTGTAATGTTCGTCATTCCAGAGAAGTATCTGAATCAAAGCACTGAAAACTCTTATGGTATAGGGGCATATGTAAGTTGAAAATATATGGCATAGATAATATACACAAACATTGTTGAAACAATTAAACAATGACCTTTAAACAACCCAAACCAAAAATATGCGAAGCAACACATATTGCCTGCCAATAACAAATACCTAATTTATCAAAGTCTGACCCTTTTCTTGTATAAACAAAATAAATCACGAAGGACAAAAAAGATTGACAAAAAACTGAGCAGCGACCCTTAATTAAAATATTTCCAGTTCAGAAATCACTAAAGACAATCGAAAGCATGCTAGCGTTATGATTGCTTTGCACTGCACAGCTGTATCTCTGAGTTTCCTATTTACCAAGTCTTTAATTGATACAGTGGACATCTATTAAGACAATAACCGAAGAAATGAAAAAATGAGTTTTACAGCTAAAAAACCAGATCAGATTTGTGTTCAAATATTGTATCGATCTCCTAATCCCAATGTATACGTGTGACGACTTTGAAATGGATCCGCGAAACAGAAACAAAGTGTTGACCCATTAATGCAAACCCTAACGGACAGACGGACGGATGGATGAACACAAGGACGGACAGACACTCAGTCGATCCGGACGCTTGGAAAGCACTCATTAACGAAACAATGGCATTTCGCGGAACGCATGTGTTGCATGCGAAAGTCATATAATAAGTGAGAACATGGAAAAACAAAAATATAAACACTCCAAACGCAGCATGAGAAAGTTATGGTAATGGTGTACTGCAAATCTGTAGGTCATAGGTTACCTACAAACCAAGTTTGAAATGGATACAATGGAAATTAATTGAGACAATCGCTGAACTAAATAATGAAAAATGAAGATAACTAAGATAAGTAGACCAGAGTTATGTACCTAGTATGTTGCCGTTCTCCTGATCACACGGTATAAGTGTCACCACTTTGAAATAAAGCTGCCATACATTAACAACGTTTTGACCAATACATGCAATCCATGGCGGACGGAAGAATGCACATTCATGCAGACAGCCGACCGGACGCCGGATTATACCTCCAAGCTTTACAGACAGGCACGACTTATAAAGTATTGATTACAGAAGACTGGTTCGATGCGTCAAAACTAGTCTGTGCTTAGGAAAGCTTAAATTATGGTATTTGTAGAGTATTTGCAAATTAATTGTATCTCCGAAACGGGACCGTACAAGGTTAGTTTACAAAAACCTATTTAGACTATATTTCTAGTTTATTTGTCAACAGATACGTCTAGGACTAGATTACACGTTGGCGAACGTTGAGTCTTCAATTAACGCAAATGCATATACATTATAATTATAATAGTCCCAAAATCGCTAGAACGGCCTCAATTATAAAATAAATCATGACCTTGCGGTTATAAATCGTGTGAATGTTGACATTTTCGGCCAACTTTCTTTCCGACGTTTGACAAAAGTCAATGGGACGTGCGTCATTCGTCTTTTACAAATGGGCTAAGTCTATATGAAAAAGCACCCAGTTGGTTAGGAAGATTGTTGTGTGGAGTACTGGTGTGAGAAAACCAGGAAACACATTTGTAGGTGAACTGGCCGCCGTGATATAACTTAGGAAATGTTGAAAACGGCGTTAAACCCCCCAATCAGTCAGTGTTGAAATTAACTTATCTCTAATTTGTAGATTTAATTTCTCTTTCCTGGTTGGGTCGACAAACAGCGACACATGAGAATATTCAACACAAAACGCGACCTGTTTTACCGACAATACCCCAGTAGCGGTGAGACCGTTAGTACCATTCTTTCATGGCATGTATACACAGTAGGACCTCTCTCTTTGGACGGATTATGTAATAACAAGCTTCCTTACCCTTGACCACATAGACTAAATATTGTTTATTTAGTCTAAGGCTAAAATCTTGACCTGAATTAATGAAAGTATTATTTTGAATAGTGATTAAAACATTGTGTAAAAAGACAAACTTGCTGCTTATCATTCATCTGTTAAAGTTGCACTCTTATAGAAATTCATAAATCAGTAAAATAACAATTGTTTTCCCTTATAAACCTTTATGAGGACATGTTTGATTCTAATTAGACTGTAGTATAAGAAAGCTTTCATATTTTAATTATTTAAATAAAGTTGTTTTTACCTGCTCGGTAGGTACCGATTAAGGAATTGCAAGAAATAACGGGAACTAAAGTATACCTCTTTAAAGGTTGGTGTCTAATACAAACATTCGGGAGTGGGGAATAAAGTGTACAAAAGTCAACTGTTATAAAAATAACTCAGTTCATTGAAGCACAGATACACAATAAGTGTGTTTATCTAGTGTTAAAGCATTATACAATTATGCTGTGTATGGGATATAGATGATTTCAGGTATTTCACAGAAAACTAACATTCTCTTATTTCTTATTTCCTAATAGTGAAGACCCTGATCATACTGCATAAGTACATACCGATCTTCACTATCATGAAATAAGAGAATCGTTTTTTCTTGTGACATACCGTAAATCATCTAATAAACAGCATAATTAGTTTAGCACTAGTCAAACATTTACTTGACCGTCTCGATGATGTTGTGGTAGAGCGTCCACCTCGGAAGCGAGCAACACAGGTTTGATCCCTTGCCGGGTCATACCACATTAAAATTGATAGTAAAGCTGCAGCTGCATTCCGTGGCGCTGAGGGTTGTAGGGTTGTAGGGTTAGCATTACGACTGACTGGCTGATGTCAGGATAAATAGACCAGTAGTACTGGTAACTTACCCAGGAAACTACGTGATATAACATAAAACATGTTGGAAGCGGAGTTTAAACCAAACAATAAACATTTACTTATTGCGTAAGTTATTTCAGGTATGTCACAGAAAACTATGGAAACAAGATAATGTTAGTTGTCTATGACTTTACATAAACAGCATTTATATTACTTTAAAAGCACTAGATACCCATACTTATTGTGTATACAATGTATATGCCTCATTGAACTGAGTGTGTTTTTATAACAGTTATGTACATTTTATCTCAACACGGTTTGTATATGACATCCAACCTTGAAATACATTCCGGAATGAAAAATGTACATGAACGGCTCCGTTTTTAAAATCCTGAAATTTTGTAGAAAAGTATAATTTGTGAGTGTGGGCTCTTGGGTAACATGTTTGTGGTTAATCCCAAACCCATTTAGCTTCTTACTTTTAAAAAAATCGATTTGAACTTTTGAATGAGTTTTCTTCCCTCTGGATAGAAATGCCACTTTAAGGTTAGTCAAATGTGTCTAAAAGGGGCAACGGTTAAAATAATAACTGTAGACAAATATTTTCGTTATCTAGGTTATAGAAAAAAATATTCATGTTTCAAAGCACTGTTTGGAAATGAGGCATTGCTCATTGTCAGCAATTGCTCCGTTGGCAAATATACTTTCAACATTCGTATGTAACTAAGTAGCTATAACGGAAACGGTTCAACCCTTTCCCGCTTAAAGTTGCCTTTTGACGCATGTGCAGCAGACGGCGTCGGAATTGTTTATCGTGACGCATTTCCTCTTTTTGCAGAAAGCTATATATAAACTATACATTTTTTCCCTTGATGTAAGGCGAAAATGCTCGTTATCATTCATCTCTAGCATGTTATTCAAAATTTGTCCGGAAAGGAGAAAGAGTAAAGGAATGTCCACAGTAAAACGTTTAAATATGAAAAGAATTAATTTAAAACGTGTTTGAAAGCATTGTGTGAAAAGGAGAAATTACTCATTGTCAGCAATAGCTCCATTTTCAACAATATTTCAATATTTGAACTGTTATATTATCACGAAATGGGTTCCGCTTCCATGGGGAGGGTGTAGCCATTTTCCGCTTACAGACGCATGTGCAGCAGACGACAATCGAAAACATTGTGACAAAAGGAGAAATTGCTTATCGTAGGCAATATTTACTTTTGCCACAATGGTTTCAACTTCTTTCAATAATTTTATTTACAGTAATTTGCACATTTCTCTAAATAAGTCGACTGTTGTAAACTAATCGGATCACAGCACGGTCGACGTTACCTAACACCACTGATATTAAGGTCAATCATAGTTCAGAGTATGTTTCACTCGTTTGAACTATTTTGTATCATTAGTTAATGCAAGCGGGTAGTTTTTCGTGATTCGGTCGAACCAATGAAACCGTTGAAAAGGCAGATTATAACCAATCAAAGCTCGATTTTCGCGTAGGAATTCAAATGTTCACTGCGGTTGCAGCCGTAATCCGACTTTTCGAAAGCAGGCTGAGTATATGTAATCTTTTATTTTTAAAACTATGTAGGTTGCTTTTCCAAACAAGTGTTACAAACTGTTCGTATATTTGATAGCCTAATATTCATGTTTTCTAAAGCTTATGCTCAGATCGCCTACTTCAACATAGATGCTCCTCATCTAACATTATAATACTATAATATAATAATTAAAGATATAGCAATGTAGAACGGCCTATACTTGCACAACAGTATGGCAAACCGTGTTTAGTTTATTCGTTTGTAAGATAATGTTAGAGGGATATATATCCATCGTACAGAGATAGGTTTCAACATGAGGGAGATATAATTAAATTGAACATAACATGCTCCGTTTACGAGATATATCTTTAACTGAGATATACATGTAAGGCACGATACGTCTAAAGCTTAGAGAGATATCTCTCTGTAACATGTATTGACATTTAATAACAGCTCCTTTTCATTTGAGACATTTAATATATTCTGTCGGGGACAATAGGCAGTACGAAATCACTTCGGGGAGACAGAGTATGAATATTTGGTAGTATTCTAATGTTCTTTTACTTTACACACATTTTTGATTTGTCGCGAAATAGATGACTACCTTTGACCAAGAAATAAGCGGGGAAATAACTTTTAAACAGCAAATATATATTTTGAGAGGTTATACCTCTAACATAAATAGCTATCTTGAAATATGAAGATATGTAATTAACCGTAACGTAGAGAAATATCTCTATAATTTAGAAAGATACATCCATAGATATATTACATAGAGATCTCACATAGTCGTTGGATGAAAATTATACAGATAACTCTATAATTAAGAGAGATATATTTCAAATTTAGACATTTCTCTGTCTAAAAAAAGACTTCACTCTCGATTAAAGATATATCTTTTAAATGAATAATTATTAAAAATGGCTTTCCATTTATTAAACATAATATAGAAGACGCTCATTTGACGTGTTCTAAATTGATATTTAATAGACACAGGTAAACTATCGACACATAAATTCGATAACAAATTTAAAACATGTTGAACGTATGTATCGTAATATACTGTGTACGTAGCATACACATGGTTGTAAATACCGTGTTAACGGGTTCGAATTATTCAATATTTTATAACGATTCTCTGTCCACGCTATTGTGGGAAATTGTGTGTTTATTTCAGTGCAATTATAAATACAGATATCGAGGTAGGGGGTAAACGAACTTTACCTGTAGCAGTGAAGATTTGTCCAGTATAGGTCATTCATCCATGGATACAATACACATGCTTACATCACGTATTGCTTAATGGTAAGCGTGTGCTCAACCCAATCAATGGTGAGAAGTGTTTTTAATAAATGAATAAACAAACCATTGCCAACAACAATTTGTTCACATCATCCGATCATTGTTTCTCCTTTTGTTTCATGTCTTTTAAAACAGTGGATGAGAATATATATACATGTATATAGATTCGGCTAGAAAATGTAATTTTTCTTAAGGATGAATTGAAAATCGTTTTTGTTTTCAATAGCTTAATTGGTAGACTAAGTAAAAGAAAGTTGAAAATTTAGCGTTTTGACAAAGGTTACATTTTCTTCATAAAAGGTAGCATAGACCCAACTGCAATAACCCCTTGTCTGTTAAATTTGCTGTAAAATCCAGATACTAAAGTCAATGGAAATATGATGGAACACACAATCTATTAGTTGGATTCAAATTTAAGAAATATGCAGTTAAATTGCAAGCTAGTTAAACATATCTTGTATTTTCACGATCTATTCACTGTTTCCTAAAATCCACTTACACGTTTCAAACTTTATATAGTTACGCTTTATAACATAAGTGTATAATGAGGTCTTACTTTGGTTATTAAAAAAATTAAACAATGTTTACATATTAAAATTCATAACGTATTGAAGTACTCTTGAACGAAATATTAACGCGTTCTTCTTTTTTGTGTTCATTGCGAGACTTTCATAAGCATAGGTACCGTATTAATAAAAGATAAATTACTAGTTTAATATGTTTATATAAATACGTTTTCTTATATGAGTCTTTTATTCTATAAGTCACGTTGACGGTTCTTGATCTGAGGTGTTATATAAATGATCTGGGTTACACGAGCTGGGTAACCATATTTATTTTTGAGCAAATATTCGTTGACATAGTAGAGATTATGATTTAGCTTTTTCATCTTATAATTTGATGAACGGCTTGTACGTCCATCCGATTATTTAAAACACTTGAACCCCCGCCCCCCCCCCCCCCTCCGATATTTTATTGAGTGTTGAAAACAGTTTATACAAAATAGCTAAACACCTGATTTATATCAAGTGAATACATATAAACAACAGAGTTGAGGAAGTGTTATATGGGACGCTGACTATACAAATATCATCATAGGTTAGCACTTTTATGATATCTAGGACTTATCCCTTTCCAAAGACGACTTTTGAAAACATTGTTACAAAAGAAGAAATTGTCAATTTCTCCTTTGACCATAATGTATTCAACTGAACTCAATAATAATACTTTCATATTACAGAGATTTTCAACGTATTTGCCTAAATTTGTTCAGAGTCGTCTGCTGCATATTAGTTGTATGCGGGAAATGGTTAATTGCGAAATAAAAAAAGCAAAACAGCGGAAAAAACATGTAGTTCGAGGTCCTTAAGAACCTATAAAAGTTCATAGCTTTTACTGTCGTACAATTAAGAACTTATTTTGGATTTGGATATCGAATTATTATATCTTGGATTGTTATTTCTGAACTGTTTACTTTTAGTTGATTGATTTCATGGTAGATAATTATCATCTAGAATTCTTAAGTGGAAAAAGTAGTTATTTGTAGCAGTTTTCAATAATATATCTTTGAAAAATATGCATGTCATACTTTGACCAGAATAAAACAGATATAGTCTTTAAATTTAAGACAACACTGTTTCTTTAAAAAAATCTATCTTCTGTGAGTTTTTATGAATGTGTGTTCAATTAAAATTGATTTATAAATATTTTAATTTGTTCTTTAAGCAGAAATAAAATAATTTTTAAAGATGCTTTAGACGTAGTGAAAATTTAAAATCAACCGATTATATCACATGCCATTTCAAATGGTTGCCTGCTTAACACTCTGAAGGGCAGGTTGACTGCTTTATTACATTTTCAAAGAGTTTGAAATATTACAATACAATATACAATTGTTCGTTTGGCCAAATTTCACTTGTTATTGTAATATTATTAAGTCAACTGTAACAGGAACTGTGAAGTCAAGTAATGGGTTAATCGTGTTTTACAAATAGTAGCCATGAAGTTTTTAAAAGCATAAGAAGGTAATAGTTATATCAATTTGAAATCCTTCACAACCCTATACAACTGTTACATAAACAATTGTATGAGGTTGTGATAATATAATGCTATATAGTAATGGTAATAACATGCTATGAGGTAGTGATAATAACATGCTATGAGGTAATGATAATAATGTGTATTTCTTCACAACCCTGTAACATGTAATATACAAATGTGAGGAGGTAGTTATAATGTAAATTTCTTCAAAACTCTGTGAAACATTAAGAATATATGTATTCATGAAAGAAGTGAAAAGATTGTACAATGTTATAAGGGAAGTAACTGCTATAATAATGTTTCCAATTAGTCTTCAAAATTAGAACCAACAATAATATTTGTTTTGTTTAAGAGTTTATAGTGTCTCTACCATTGTGCTAACCTATCAATCATAACACTGTTGGCATTTCTATAGAATTATCTTCAATATTGCGGTTGAAAAGAAACTTGTGTTAACTTTTCCTTCTTAAAATTGTATATTTGTATTTTCCAGGTATTCTTTCTACAGTGTTGCATTTATAGATATACAAGTAATATATATAAAAAAATAAAAACACTTAATATAGATGATTGATATATAAAACACTTAACCTTGGATATACCAGTGATATCATGTAGTATTGAATTTTGATTATTTTTTTATTTTTGACCAGAACTTAAGTGTACGTTCGATTCCTATAATAGATAACGGAAATCTCCCTAGTTATCATAGTACTGCTGCATTTGTTGTTTGTTGTTTAACGCCACGGATATATTTGCAAAACGTAATATGTAACTTATCAATTATAGAAAATTGATAAATACCTAAGACTTCGGAAGCATAATGAAGAATAGGTGTTACCATACTATCAAAAAGAAGTAATTTAGTTTTGATGTCGAACAGTATACGCTTAAATAGTATAAAAAGACCATTTATTGCTTTTATATCTAAAGAATCCTTTATTTCAATATGGTTCGGATTTGGTACGTTTAAAAGATCGAAGTATAAACTCTGGAACCGTTTCGTTACAATTCTTCTTAGGTTCATGTTTTGAGGTGTAGGAAACGATTATATTCCATTTGTGTGATATATTACCTCATAAGATGTTGCGGAACAATCTTTATGTACAACACAGCATGAAAAGCTGATATTTATCAATACAAAGGACAACAGAAACACAATGCTTTTCCAGAATATATATCTCGAAACTTAGGAGGTGTTCTTAGCCTATTTACTTAAACTTGTTTAACAACTTTTGATGAAGACATGATTATCGTGTACACAGGGATGTACTTGATGTGTTTTATTTGTTGTTGAGTAAACAAAATTGAGAAAGAATGTTTGCTAGCCAAATGTCGTCTTCTTTAGGGAAAATGTTAATAAAGGATGAAGAAACATTACAATTTTGTAAAGTTTTAATTAAATACTTTAACTTAAACATTCCTTTACTATTATTATCAAACCATTCTAATATATAGCATTTGATCACTTTCTTCTTATATTATAAACGTTATATTGAAGGAGGAACTTTAACTGTTTCAGGTTTTGATTGTTTCATTCTGATTTTCATGCTATTTTCAATTTTGTTGGGGGTTATATCACATTGTCAATACACCTATCCATATTTTTGAACAGTGAAGGTGAAGATTACTGAATACATATATGGACTGGTCTTACTCTACACTCATCAGAAATCATTCCTGCTTAGAAACTTTCTTGATTGTTATTGTCTTGATAGGAATAAAGCAGTCAACCTGGTCCTCAGAGTGTTAAGCGGGCAACTATTTGGAATGCATGTGATATAATCGGTTGATTTTAAATTTTCAATCAAAATATTTGTAAAACAATTTTAATTGAACACACATTCATAAAATACTCACAGGATATAGTTTTGCATTTTTTTCAAAAAATAAATAGTGTTGTCTTAAAGTTAAAGACTATATATCTTTTATTCTTGTCAAAGTATGCCATGCATATTTTTCAAAGATATATAATTTAAAACTGCTACAAATAACCTCTTTTTCCACTTTAGAATTCTAGATAATAAGTATCCACCATGAAATCAATCAACTAAAAGTAAACAGTTCAAAAGATTTGTTCAAGTGTTATTTTCTACCTTTTAAACAAATATTGGAATAAAGTCATGGCATATTTTCATCTGACATTTGACATTTAAAAAGGGATTCTCTTTATATATAAAAATTACTTATATTTGACATAACCTACTGACTCTTAACGGATGGACGTAAAAGCCATTCATCAAATTATAAGATAAATAAGCAAACTCATAATTTATACTATGTCAACGAATTGTTGTTAAAAAATTAAATATGTTTACCTAGCACGTGTAACATAGATAGTTTATATAACACCTCAGCTCAAGAACCGTCAACGTTACTATTAGAATAAAAGACTCATCTAAGAGAACGGATTTATATGAACAACATTAAACTTGTGGTTTATTTTTTATTAATACGGTATCCATGCTTATGAAAGTCTCGCTATGAATACAAATAAGAAGAACGCGTTAATATTTCGTTCAAGTGTACTTCAATACGTTATGAATTTTAATGAAACATAGAATTATATGTAAACATTGTTTTGTGTTTTAGTGACAAATTGAGACCTCGTTATACACTTATGTTATAAAGTGTAAATATATAAAAATTGAAACGTGTAATTGGATTTAAGGAAACAGTGAATAGATTCGTATCTTAACATGGAGAGTTTTATTAAACTTGAAACAAATATTAGTACAGTATATAGCCGCCTTTGGAATGAATGATGTAGTGAAATATAAAATCATAATAAACATGTTAATGATAACGATTGGAAACCAAGAAGATCAGTAATGGGAATAATGACTAACGCATTAGATGTAAATCGATGTCATAATCCTTGTCTTATTAATTGTGTTTATAAATGTGGAAATATAGTAGGAGTGTTAAAAGGTGTGGAGACAAAAATATATATAGTAGAATCTTTTTACTTCGTGATCTATCTTAGTTCCTCACGTCATTATTTTCGTTCTTTTCTCCCATGACTTGATATAAGTAGTGTGCAACTATTTTCTGATGTCTAAAGATTCATTTAGTACTTGACAATGTAGTTTGTTTTAGTGCATATGATCACAAACTTTGGAGACCATTACATTTGTATTGTATGTTCATTATATTGTGATCATTGTTTGAATACCGGTTTGCTAGCCTAAGTTCACATATGTGTCTTAGTTTAATAATTAAACAACAACTTAATTCATATTTTCAAAACATTCTTTTGAAGTGGTCGAAATACATCTCTTATGATAATCATATTAAGTTAATGGAAATACTGAAAGCGTATGTGTGTATTTTATAAATAGTGTTTAAAGGGCTGTAATAAAAGCATTACTTTAAGTTGTTTATTTGCGTCAGTCTTCTCCCTTGTTTTATCGGAAACCGCGCCTGTCGAATGTGTCCCTCTTTTACATTCTCGCTTTTTTCAACTCCATCACATCCCGTCTCGAAGACACGTTTTAACTATGTCATATGATTCGAAGTAGAACCGAGGAAATGCTCTCTCACACCGAACCGAGTTTGTGCTCGTACCGACAAATCTGCTCTAACCGAAAATCTGCTCTTGCCGAAAAATGTTATTTTGAAAACATTCTTCTTAGGTTGAAATATTATGATAATAACATTGTGTAGACGGAAATACTGAAAACGTATGTATTGTTTAAATCTTGTTTAAGGGGCTGTATTAAACGCGTTTCTTTAAGTTTTTTACTCGCGTCAGTCGTCTCCCTTGTTTTATCGGAAACCGCGCCAATCGAAAGTTTCCATCCAACATCTCGCTTTTTTAAAACTCGATCACCACCCGTCTTGGAAGGCACGGTTTAACGACGTCATATGATTCGTCGCTGAATCGAGGAAATGATACGTCACCGAGGATTGTGCTCCCGAGATCAATAGATCAATACATATGACACACATTCGGTTAATAGGGTCGTTCGAATACCAGTATTTTCGATTATTGTACACTGTCAAACAAAAATAGGGCTACACTACCGATAAAACTTCATATATCTAACACGGTTTTCAGGCTGTAATGGTTTAATGGAAAATATTGAATTTGAAATAAGATTAAGCCTAAAGTTTGATTAAAAGAAAGAAAAGTTAAACAAACATTTCTTCTTATCTCTTAAACTTTTAATCCGTTTGCTAAAGACGCAAAAATCCGGTTCTAGAAGAGTTGGCAAAATCGAAAGTAGGGTGCTGGAACACAAATGTGTTTCAAGTGTGGGACAGAATAGCATACGGCACAATGAACATGTTAGATCTGGACGCATTGTCTGCCTCAATATAAAGCAGATGTAAAGCTATTTAATAAATTTAAGGTTAATTGGTGTTTTCCCATGTACTGACATACATTACGATCCAAGTCTAACATCTTGTTATAATAATGTTCGTGGAGATTACATAGGTCACACCATGGGAAAACTGACATTCTGGAATTGGGGAACAGCGAATAAAAAGCATGTTCTTAACTGTTCGCATTATACGCAAAGTGGACGCGTAAAATACGTTTGTATACCAGTATCTCGCTCAACCCTGGAACCACATTTTCAAGGTGGATTACATTTGTTATTCCAGGTATAAACACGAAAATGAAATCGTATTGCTCTCTATTATGAGAACAAAATACGCTGTATCATTTTGTATTAAAACAGTCATCCCCCAGCACAAAGTTTGCTTAACTGCAATATTTAACATTTAAACCACATCGCGTATATACCCTTTTCATATTGTAAACGATACATGCTTAACTAAAGGTATGTTTCTGACAATGGAATGTTACAGAATAATGTTATATCGAGCTGAATAACAACATCTTACCTTTAACATGCTAGTGTCAGAAATCTACCACTTAGCTTAGTAAGTTGATAATGTGATTAGATATTGGCCGTGGATACATAGATATAGAATGTTCGTACTAATCTCCGGATGTAATCAGTTTACCTGTATTAGCATAACCTTATATTACCAAGTTATGTGTTCATAGCTCCATATGATCATACAAATAT
Source organism: Serripes groenlandicus (assembly GCA_031761405.1). Lineage (NCBI taxonomy): Eukaryota > Metazoa > Mollusca > Bivalvia > Cardiida > Cardiidae > Serripes > Serripes groenlandicus. Next base: position 334,830 of record JASEVX010000141.1, on the reverse strand, counting down.
TCATATAAGTACGGTGTCAATCTCATTAAAATCAGAATAAAACTCTTCGCTGTACGTATTTTGAATTTTCACAACACCGCATAATAGGTCATCTAAAATTGACCCTTTACTCTTAAATATTCAAAACCAGGTACTCATTGTTGTGTACCAACGAAATCGCACGATACAACCAACGCTCATTCTTCAATAATCCGAACACTTGATAATCAACGCTTCTTTTACTCGTGTATTTATAGGGGCTATCTTCTTAGTGTTATACCTTATACGATTCAGTTTGCGATAATTTGACTGGCTGGTCAAAAGTTATTTCGAGAGGACTTGTATGAAGCAGTCATCAGATATATATTGGAGCGATCGAATTTCTGGTTTTAAGATGATTAGTTCCGTTTCTAACTATTTTCACGTACAGTTTATCGAATAGTGTATTGAGGCGTTCGCGGTCAATTCTCTCTTACAATAAATACCATATTAGAACGATAGGTATATGTTTGAAAAAGTTCGAAGATAAACACCCCATTCTATCAGCATCGTTGAATGTGTGCAAACACTTTAATGGACTTTTTCTTCGTTCTCTCGGATTATCTTTACACGAGTGTATTACGCGAATCGCGCCTTTACTTTCATGCACAGTATATACATGTTTATCAAATATGGACGAAGCACTTGTTAGAAAGGATGTTATAACCGACGCTTTATCATCTGCTCTGTAAGTTAATATTTCGGAAATTATCATTATAATACAATGCATCTGTGTTTTGGATGAAGTTCATTATGTTAAGCTTCATAAAATAGAGGAATGTATTTGAAACGTGTAAGTTATACGGAGACCACGTGAGGTAGTCTGACTCCATTGTGGAAGATACACGTACAACATTGATAATATTATTATGACGATTGATCATAATTTTTCTTGCAAAATGTTCGTCTGTTGACAGGAAAACTACTCTACTACAATACTTACTAATAACATCAAAGAGGTATATTTTATCAAAAATAATAAGAAGTATATTTTAACATTCGCACTTTTTCTACTTTCGATTTCAATTGTATGACCCGGAGCAAACAAATTGCCGAAACGACGTGTACCTTTTAGACAAAAATGCCTAAGATCATTTACCTGTAAAACTCTTCTATCCCGTTGAAAACATTAGACGCATCTGCCGCAGGTGAGTTTTTAAAACATTGTCAGAAAATGAGAATATTCACCAACAGGGAATTGACTAGATTTACTAAACGTCCACATGGATTGTATGTATCAGGAATCATTATCCTATACCTCCATCCCCCTGAGGCGGCACGTGTCGGCCCGGATTAACCAAAGAGGAAGGCTGATCTGGGTTGATACATTACGCAGATTCCATAATGTCTGTTTTCTCGTGGAACGGCTCATATTGCTTGGTTTGAAAAGATAGCTGCCATGCTGCATAAGAATAGAGATAACATGAAATTTTAGTTTTAAACAAAATCTCCTCCCAAACCATTGGACTGATTGATAGTCCTGTATTGATACATTTCATTTACAGTTTTCACTCCTAGCAGTTTAAATGAAGCTCTTGATTACATATTCTCCTATATTAGCAGTTACACATATACTGCATAGCTATCACTCAGGTGATCGACTCAGGGCCACGCTCGTCCTCTGTTTTGGATATGCAAGTCTGTTTTGTATATTATTACATTGTTTTTGGTTTAGACCATTTTCTCTTAATCTGTTCATGTTTATATAAATTTTCTGTCAAAAAATAAGCTAGCAATACATTTCGTTTAACAGACGCTTAAGGTAAAGTATAATACTGGAGATGAACACTCAGAAAATCATTGAAAACATAACTGTTTTGGCAGATTACACTTCGAAGTATACTGTTATCTTTGAACATATTGATATAATGTATTAATAGATTGCATATGGGGAATGCATCAGCTGGTTCAATTATGTCAATAAATAGGAAGACACTGTACTGTCATGAATGTTCCTGGTGGGATTTCTGTAGAACTATTGGATAATATGATGATTAAAACATTATTATGTGGACCAAAAGATATATTCGGAATCTGGGGTCAATCAATTTTCACAAGACCAACAAGAATCTATTATTTTGGAAGTATTTAATTCTGGCCTGATGCCTGTTGTCTGTCATGGTGTGGATTATTTTTAGATAAATATGTCTATATGATCTTCTGCATCTCCTCTTCACCGATCACAATTCTACCTGCAGAACAAAAGAAGAGAGTTTAAACACTTCTGTTCCCAAATCAAACAAAATTTCATTCAACAATCAAATCAGTTCAAGATCGAATATGTCACTGTCCATGCAATGCTAGTGACCCTGGTGTCAAAAATCAGGATTCGATCGTGATATATCGCCGGATTTAACATGGCTGAACCATTTGCTTTTTTAGTGTAACTAACTTTCTCTGACACGGTAATTGCACTGTACATATTGATAGGCGTAGTTTACGTGTACATAGTTATGATTAACCAGTTTGACAAATACTTAATTGACTGACTTCCTTTAACTTTTACTATTCAATCGCTGTGAACATGTATCACTTTAGCCATTCATAGCCGGGGCTTGTGACATGCTACTTCTCTTAATACAACTTGAAATGTATTATGTGTGTCGTTTTTGTTACACTATTTAGAACATTTGAGCAATGCTAGATGAAAACCGACCGTTTGAAAACAGAGTATAGCCAGATCTGGTTCTGCATTGTTCGCTTATTAGTAAGAGAAGGTTCCAAGAAACTAGGTGTACTATTTACACTAAGGTAGATTTTTTCAGCGAGTATTCTGTTATACATGTATATGGAAAATCAGTTGCGACATTGCTAGTTGCTTGTTACCAATTGAATCGATACATTACCTTCGTTAAGTGTACTACTCATCTTGCATTAAATACATTTTGAAGTCGATTGATTACTTGACATATTTTAATTCCGATTTCAATATATGGTCTTAGTTTCCCAAAACAAGAGGGCCATGATGGACTAGATCACTCACCTGAATTATGCAATGAGATTTCTAATGCAAAACACATCAAGACAATTATTCTGACAAAAAAATCAAAATGCAAGATGTTCCTTCATTTGGCCTATAGACCTATCTTTTCTACCTGATATGACTCATATTCGAACATGGACTAGATATCATCCAGACAAACATATGACAAAGTTTCTACTTGCTCATAGTAAAAATGCAGCATCTGAATTCTTAACAATATTTTCTTTCAATTTGGCCTAGAGACCTCGTGTTAAACCTAATATGACCCATATTTAAACTTGGCCTTTTTATTATTAAGAGAAACATTCTGACCAAATCTGAAGCTGCTGAAGCAAATATGCGGCTTCTACAGTGTTAACAATATTTTTCTTCAATTTGACCTAGTGACCTATTTTTTTAACAGACATGACTAATTTTCGAACTTGGCCTACAAATCATCAAGACAAACATTCTGATACAGTTTTAACATGCTCAAATTAAAATTGCAGCATCCAGAGTGTTAACAAGATTTCCTTTCAATTTGACCCAGTGACCTAATTTCTAATCTAAAAAAACCCATATTTGAACTTAGCCTAGATACAACAAAAAAAACAAATGTTGACCAAATTTCAAGCTGCTGAAGCCCCAAATGCAATATTTTCCATCGCTTTTGCCTCGTGGCCTACTTTTTTTAACAGATATGACTAACATTCGAACTTGACCTACATATCATCAAGACAAACTTTCTGATAAAGTTTCAACATGCTCAAGTTAAAACTGCAGCATCCAGAGTGTTTACAAGATTTCTATTCAATTTGGCCTAGTGACCTAATTTCTGATCCAAAATAACCCATAATCGAACTTAACCTAGATACAATAAAAAAATATTCTGGCCAAATGTCAAGCTTCTGAAGCCACAAATGCGGCCTGTTAACAAGATGTACTATCGCTTTGGCATAATGACCTAGTTTTTGAACCAGTATAACTCATATTCCAGCTTGGCCTAGATATCATTTAGAAAAGCTTTCTGACTAAAGTTTAAGCTGCCGAAGCAAAATATTTTGCTTCTACAGTGTTTACAACATTTTCGTCAATTTGGCATAATTACCAAACTTCTGAACCAATATGATCCATATTCAAACTTGATCTAGATATCATTAAGACAAACATTCTGAGAATATTTCAGACTGTTGAGAAACAAATTGCGGCCTCTCGATTGTTAACAAGATTTGCTTTCAAGTTTACCTAGTGACCTACTTTTATACCTGACATGAACCATTCTGATTAAAATTGCAGCATCCAGAGTGTTAACAAGAGTTTTCTTCAATTTGGCCTAGTTACCTACATGTAGTTACTGACCGGACATGATCTAGATATAATTCAGATACTATTTCTAGCTGCTGAAGCAAAACATGCTAGGTTTTGACCCAGGATAAACCATATTCGAACTTGGCCTAGATACTATCAAGATAAACACTCTGAACAAATGTTAAGCTGTTGAAGCAAAACCTGCGGCATCTAAAGTGTTAACAATATGTTCCTTCAATTTGACCTAGTGAGTTTCTTTTTGATCCAACATGACCCATGTTCGGACTTGTCTTATATATCATGGTTACAAACATTCTGATAAAGTTTCTACATGCTCAATTAAAACATGACGCCTCCAGAGTGTAAACACGATGTTCCTTCAATTTGACATAGTGACCTAGTTATTTACCTCATATAGCCCAGTTTCGAACTTGTCCAAGATTTGATAGAGATGAATGTTCTGATAAAATGTCACGGATGAAAATGCAGTTTATTGATAGTTAACAAGGCAATTGTTGACGACGCAAGACGCATGATGCACATCGCACGACGCAAGCAAACGCCGGACGGACGCTGGACAAAATGTGATTATAATAGCTCGACTTGAGCACTTCGTTCACAGGCGATCTAAAACAACTTTAAAGAGTAATTTGAGACTGTCACAGAAGAGACCCTGCTGTGTCATTTGCATCGATTAACGCATATAATTATGTATTTGGGATGACCAATATCTCACTCATTAGAAATTTCGTAGTACGTTGAATAGTACACAGAAACTAAAATCAGAGCTCCTGTTAATTTACCAAAATGCACAGGCGAATATTGGTCTACACTTCTGGAATAAGGACAGACAGTTAAATCGACCACTATAAATTGGTGAGTTCTTGTTTCTCCCATCACCTTTGACCATTTAGTTGAAACGAACTTCTGTATTGTCTTTGTAGGTGCATCTTTATACTCGTCAACATGTATTTACTTGTAGGAAAGCGGATAAGGATGAAATTAAAAGGTTGAATGAAAACATTGAGATATATGTAAATAATCAACATATACACAAACAGCAAGCTGATGAACATTCAACACAGTATGTCAGTAGTAAGTCTTTTTATTCACACATTTTTGTTTTAATGATGACCAAACCATATCAATTGAAAAAAAAACCTGAACTTAAGATAAATAAAAATAGAAGGAACCATATTATTGCTATGTAAACGTATGAGTATTCGTTAAAATATTTTAATTTAAGTGATCTGGAGTTAGTTAAAGATATTTCTACTACCATCGTGCAAAATGTGTATATTGCCGTTAGTGCGTGCACAAACACAGTAAACGTGTCTCTCCGTGTTTGGTTATGACTATTTAAGTTTTATCCTATATTTAAGATAAGGTAGATTCCATAGAAAAACAAATATAACATCTATGAGAGGTTATACATGTCCATTACACTCTTCAAAAGGTGAACTGTAGTGGCGTGCTAGCACAGTCGGTAACACTAAGGACTATTAATCCAGGAGTCGCAAGTTCGAGCCGCTGATCGACTATTCATTATTTCCGTTGTGTGACAAAATTCATTGTGACTGGTGTCTTTTGTCTTCCACAAATTAGCTGAATATTATGTGTGGGAAGGTAGCCACATACATGGGAAAACTGTTGTGTTGAGTTAATGTGCGAGAAAATGAGGTTAATCTGGCCGCTGTAAAATATCTGAATTTCCGTTGAAAAACGACGTTAAACCAAAGTCAATCAATAAATTATTGAAAATATATTTCAACTTGTAACGTGTGAACCATTAATATATGTTATTATTTACAGGAAAGCAGACATAGACAAGTTGACAAGTGAACTTGAATCAGCTTTATCAACACCTAAAAGGTAAATATAAATCAGTGCTCCTTATATACACAGTTCTGAATAGCATAAACATGACAATCAACATGCGAGTTTTTAGCGTGATATGGCGATGGACAATATATATGGTGTTTAGCCCCAATAGCAACAAGTTTCCAGATATATCATTGCATCTCATTGGTGAATTACCAGTACTACTGACACCAGTCAGTCAATTGTCATGCTACCCCCGCGCCAAATATGGATCGCAATTACTTCCATTTATAAAGATGTGGTATGGCCTGACTATGAATCGTAGGCGCGACCTCCGAATCCGAGGTTGACGCTCTACTACTACACCACAGGGGCAATTTTATTGGAAAGAGATGGGAGGGAACGAACGAATTGATTTGGTTTGAGCGCCTCGGAAATATATTAATAGGTTCAAATTATTTGAGCTCGGAACTCTGATATCAATAAACGATATAGTGACTGCTATCTCAATAGCTATTTCAAACAAATATAAAGAAATTCAATTAGCATTTCTGAAATGAACTACATTTCTTCGGTTCTAATGCATCAAATTAGTAAACGTGTTCATTTGTGTTGTGACATTGATAATATTTAACATTGCGATATGGTGAAAAAATTCACACAGTACTGATATGTGTCTGGATTTACCGGGGAGAGTAAGCAATATATTGCTACCAATAACAATTGAATTTGGCAGAACCTTATAAATAACTATATTAGCCCATTAGTGCGAAAAGGTACAATTTGGCTTCTGTGAACAGTATGAATGCAGATAACCTTGAACATCGCATAGTCTGATCAAAATATCACTTACTTAAGCCTTTGGAAGCTTTAAACAACTTGTGTATATTCTGATAAGAAGGAGCTGATGTACATACATGTACATGCTGATAATAATCTACACTGTCAAACAACTCAAACTTGTACTATTTCCAACGGACAGGTTTATATTTTCATTCAAGGTGCATCTGCAGTACATTAAATGAGCTTGAAAGCGGATCGGAGTCATTACAAACATATACCAGGTAAACCTTTACTTGTCTAAATTCCGAAATGGTTTTGAGTTCATTAACGAAACTATCTTGTGCTTGCCTTTTGTGAAAGAGTTTTCAGAGAGTGGAAGTTAAACCTCAAATGGCCATGAACAAAACGTTTTTGCACACATATCATAAAGTAAAAACGTGCATTCCAGACAGAAGGAAATACAACTCCGGTCATAATCACTTAGTTTTAACTTATTTATTTTACATCGATTGCGAAACAAGCTTTCATCTTATATTAATCACGTTCGATGTCTCCTTCCTGAAGACTTAACCAGTACTTGCGTCGTTTGTGTGGAAAAATCCTGAAGTTAGAACCCTCTCATCACGGGACTCGTACCCGGAACCTTTGGTACGAGAGTCCAACGCTCTACCTCTGCACCACTGTCTTCCACTGTCTTCAAAATCACTTGCCACTTATGCGAGGTAACATCATTTATTCAAATAAATGTACAGTAATGCGTTTGGTCGGAATCACTTGAAACTTATGAGAAGTAATATTATTTATTCAATTGTACACACGCCTGTATTAACATATGTCACTTCTAAGTTAGGGAAATATGGTTCTAATATCGCGAAAAAAAAGAGACTATATGTGTGTAGAAATATGTGCGTTTTAGAGACACGACCATCCTTATGAGGAGCTTAATGTAAAAAGCTGTATGAATGAATCTGACTATCTCAAAACGCGACAATTGGTGGTGGTATAACTAATACTCTTACATATATTGAAGACTTCGAGTTTATATCTGGACTACTGTTAATATTGAATTCGACAAAGATGTATTACTGTTTTAGCACAGGTAGCTGTTCTGTAATTTCGTGATACTTAAAATTGACGAATCTATTTGGAAACTTAAGGTGCTTCATAAATTAGCTTGGTTTTGTATTTGCATTTATAATTTGTAAGAATACTGAATGAAGAATATTAGTATGACATATCATATATAGGTCAATGTACCTCACAAGTTGGTTGGAAGCCAATGCTCTACAAAAATATCAGCTTTCCGACAAACTTGCGAGTTAATAGATTTTAACAATTTATACTTGTTTGCTTCATTTCTTATCGAATGTTGCATTCAACATTAAAAACAAACTGTCAAACCGTCGACCCTGTACATTTTCCCACACTGTAGACCTTGTCAACACTTTCGACCATTTCTACCTCGACGACTGTGTCAACCCTGTCGACCATATCAAGCCTAAATACCGTGTCAACCCTGACGACTTGTCGACCATTTCAACTCGGAGAACCTGACAATCTTGTTAACCTTGTCGATAATGTCAACTATGCCGACCGTGTCACCCCTGTCAACCCTGACGACCTTGCCGACCATGTCAACCCGGACGACTTGACAGCCTTGTCAACCCTGTCGATAATGTTAACCATGACGACCTTGTCATCTCTGTCAACCTTGTTATCCGTCAATAAAAAGGACCAGAGAGTGGAGTGTAATGAGCCATTCGATGTGTAAGCCGTGAAGTGATAGTATGCTTTGTCCTTTTGTTTTAGACAATTCCTTTTGGTCAGTTGCTGGGCCAAGAAAACAATGTGCATAGTTATGAGGAAACAGTTCACACTTGAAGAAAACGAGTGCTTTCAGATTAACCCAATATCCGAAGACATGTGTTAATTTTGACTGATGACAGAATTGACAGACTCTTTACGACTATGCAAATGATACTATAATGCAGGTTATGCAGATAAAGCTGCGACACACCAGCCCATTCCATCTGGACGTAGAAGCATTTGTCAGGCACACATTAATTTTTTATCAGACCTGGATTAATCTGTACAAGCTGGAAACAACACAACAGTCAACTATATGGAATATATCAGGTTTACCATCATCTAATTATTTCAAAGTCAGTCAGTCTACGAAGAAACAAATGTACATCGTGTTGCCAACGGAGCAATGCCAACGGAGCAATCTTGAACCTCGCAATAATACAATGTCAAACAGTGTTTAATAGTAACTGTGTATATATTTACATAACAATTAAATGTTAGAATAGAAATGAAATAGTTCACGACTCATTAATCGAGATTTCTAGGGGCCGATGAAGACAGGAGATGCGCTCTGCGGAACTGTCGAACTGTGTTTTGAGTCTAAGCTTCCTTCCTTACAGTCCAGATTAAGCACCTCGTGATTTCTTTCTACGATGAAGAGATTTCCCGGAGGACAGCAATTTGATGACACTAAAGAATTGTCCAGAGCATTTCAGTCGTCGAAATCTTTCATTCACATTAACGCGAACATTAACAGGTTTTTAGCATGAATAAACCGTTGTAAAAGTGCTTCGTGTTCAGCAGATAGTATGTTTGAATAGTTTGCAAGTGTTCAATTAAGTATACTTTTGATGTATTGAAGGAATGCATACATATAGTATAACACCAATTTTCAAAAATATTTCAAAATATGAAAACCATCTGGAGCATTATCACGCGAACACCCCTCATATATGATCGCCTTTTGTCCATTGTCTGTCGTCAGAAGTGCTGTGTGCGTCACGCGTCGTCAACACTGCATTTAAACCATATCTTCTTCTGAGACACTGGATCTTGACTAAACACTGTAGGAATGATCGTTGAGTTATTCTCTTTCAAATTTGTTCAAAGAAATTAATAATATGCAGAAAAGGATTAAACAAAAACATTAAAACAATTTGTCTGAAACCGAAGATCCAAGAGTTTAGATTTTTTATGTTTAGCATTGTCTAGTTGTACTCTACAAATATTGTTTAAATAACGCCGTTTTGGTGAAAATGGCCCGCGGCCCTGGGGTCACCTGTTACACACAGAGATAGATGTACAGGGAAACACGTTGAAAATAGTCGTCGTGTCTGACACCTAAAGATCTATTAGGTGTGAAGCATTGTCTAGTTGTCCTCTACAAAGATCGTTCAAATTGTGCACCTTGTTTCAAAATTTGCCCCGTTCTTGGGTTACCTGTTTTACATAAAGATATATTGGGAAAATATTTTAAAATTTTCTTGTGTAAAACTGAAAGGCACAGAGCTTAGATATTTAAGGGGTAGCAGTGTCTACTGGTCCTTTACAAAGATAATTCAAATTATGCCCCTGGGGTCAAAATTGGCCCGTTCTTGGGATCACCTGTTTTACTTAGAGATATATTGGGAAACACTCTGAAATTGTTCTTGTCTGAAACCTAAAGGCCTAGAACTTAGATATACAGTGTGTAGCATAATATAGTTTTCCTCTACTAAGATTATTCAAATTATGCCTCTGTGGTCAATTTGGCCCCAACCAAGGGATCACCTGTTTTATAAAGGGAAAAACTTCTTGTCTGAAACCGAAATGCCTAAATCTTATATATATGGTGAATACATCGTATTGTTGTCTTCTACCAAGACTGTTCAAAGTATACTCCTGTGGGGTTAGAATTGGCCACACCCTGGGAGTTACCTGTATTACATAGAGATGTATAGGAAACATCTTAGAAATCTTCTTGTTAAATACTAACTGGTATATACATATTTCTTTGATATCTTTTAAGTCTTATTAACTTAACAAACGATAGACATCATAGGGTGTGGATTTAATCAGTGTGGTTCGGTCGAAATTGTGGTTAAAGACAATTCGTTTTGTGTCAGTTGTTATCCAAATAACAGATGTAGGCTATAACTGAGCGGTGCTCTATGGAAACCAAACGTAATGCGTTTGCGAGTAGTAGTTAAGCAACAGATCAGCCTGCACGTCCGAACAGTTGTATCTGCATCTAGATATATAAGTTACAAACACCTGCATGAATACCAAGGCAAAGAGTTTACATCAGTATATATCTTAAGCTACACCTTTCCCAAATACTAGATTATACAGAAGAAAATATGCCAATCATATTCTATACACTACAAACCCAATACATTTTAACAGTGCTGTTCTATAAAGGTAGTTTAAGTCATTTGTATGAGAGGTGAAACTAGCTGATCATGACATGATTTCTCAAAAATGTGTCAGTTGCAGGAGTCTGACTTGAACTCAAAGCCCACATATATTTCAAACAGAAATATTGGACTATATGTAATTGCAAAAATCCCAAACTTAAAACACTTGTCAACGGTTTTCTCATGGATGTATGTGGGGTATATGGGTGTAATATCAAGGAATTGATTGATTGAATGATTGGGATTTAACGCCGTTTTAAACAATTTCTCAGTCATATCATGGCGGCCAGTTCACCTATTCATGTGTTTCCTCGTGTTCTATAACCAGCACTCCACACAACAATCTTCTCAAGCAACTGGCTGCTTTTCCACATAGACTTAGCCCATTGGTGGAAGTTGAATGACGCATCTCGCATTGACTTTTGTCAAACGTCGGAAAGAAAGTTGGCCGAGCCGAGATTCGAACTCACAACCCCTGGATTGACAGCCCGTTACCGACTGAGCTTCCGGGACTCGGCTTAATAATATCAAGGAAACACAGGCATATGTGAACAAGTCCTTGTTTTATGATTTTGCAATTGTTTTACATACTGTATTACATCCAAGTAAAGCAATATCACGAAAGAAATACGGTATTGTAGCATTTTGACAAAATATTTTGTTTATTAGAATATCTGAAACGTATTTGTTCAATACCAGTTACATACAAATCATTTGCAATGTAACTTTGAATAATCCAATTGATCGATATCATATACATAAACAAAAGCATTTTATGAAATCCTATCTCATGTTTCCTACACAATATTATAAAAAACGAAATATTGTTTTTTCTCTAAATTTAGCCACGTTGCAGCTGCACAACTTACTCATGGCAATCCAAATATAATTGCTCTCAGTGATAAAAAAAGGCCAACAAAACTAGCTGAAGCATTTTCAGAATTGTATGATAATGAATGGACAGATGCATATTTTGCTTTTGAAGACGACCCACGAAATACAACAACAAAAGAAGATATTGTGAAAAATCTGAGAAATGTTCTATTGGTAAGCATTAAAAACAGTTAGTCGCGAAATTATATAAATATCATCAAAAAGAAAGATCAGAAAGTTGCACACATAGTTTTGAGTACAACTGGCTGAGAGCACGTCGAGTAATAATTAAAGAGCCTACTTAGGCTATACAAATTGATATAAAAGTAATTGACTAGACGATGATAATGCTCATGTCATGTTTGTTTGCATTGGAATTCGTATTGCTGTCGTCTCTTATTACGAACAGAAGATAATAAAGAAAAGACTTTCAGAAACTTATGAGATAAATTTTTAACGAACGAGGTTTAAACAATGATGGCCACGATGATCCTTAATCGATCATATGTATGATGGGGTAGAAGCAAATGTGTATCTGATATAATCGGGAGAAATGTGTTCATTTCAGCCATTGTCTGATGCGACTACCTTTTCTTCCAGTCACTATGGCTGGACAAATTAGGTAGGCTGTCACATTTCTGCTTAACCCTTTCACGTATAGAGATGGTTTATGAAGCCTCTGCGGCAGACGACTTAGGACAAGTTTGTCGTCAACCGCCTGTCTGACCATAATTTACGAATACCAACACAACGTCCAACCAGTTATGTCAGTGGTTTAATTTTCACTTGCCATCCTCATGTTAATCTTCGTATTGGAAAAGAAAAACTGTGTGATGATAAACAGAAACGCAAAGGAAAACTTCGGTATTATTATTAAGAGTATCTACCCAATTCACCATGAATAAAATATTTTGATGACACTCTATCATATTCCTTTAAGCAGTGTTGATTTGTAAAATTACTATAGGGGATGGCTAAAGTGAACACTTTATATCATAAACTGTTCCTAGAATAAGCATCTTCTAGACGCATTCGGGTGTGGTTTTTGGTCAAATTGCATTGACAGGATGGTCTGATTGTGTTATAACGTGTGCCTATAGTGTGTTGGGTTATTATGTGTTTGATGAACTTCTTTAAAGGATAACCTTTAAATCAGTATGCATCAAAGGGACAGTAGCTCCAAGTTGACAAAGTTTTTACAGTATGTAGACATTGTATATTTGTTTGTCAAATATGACAGATCATCAAGTACATCCTCCTTTATTTACTCAATTAGTACTTAATACTGTCTTCGTTCTGATTGCAAATTATCTTCAAAGAAATATGCATTAAATACTTCCCTACTTTGTTTTTCAGAACTGTTTTAGACAATGCACTGAAATAAGCACTACGCAAATTCAGAGCATTAAAGCTTTGCTGCTATCTCCAAGTGCTGTGTCGTCAATGGTAAGAATAATTTTATCGTATGTGATGTTGCTACAAATAACCGCTCCTTACTATGTTTGCAAACCGCTTCAGACTGCAGTGCGTACGCACTGCTAGTTCAGTTGAACGTTATAATTGAATGATTAGATTATCATAAATGAAGTCATTTAATCCAAGTTTAATTTGCGCTTTCCTACTTATTCGATAATTGACAGGACATGAACAGGCATGTTGATTAGATGAATAGTATTTAACTCTACGTGTTAACCTTTTGGTTGAATTATTATGAACACAAACAAAATACCACATAAACACTTTATCAAATCACTTGTTGACATATACGTGTATCCATTTTCAGACAAGGCCTAAACAGGAGCTGTCTACAGAACAAGCAGAAGCGGTAAATGATTTAAGGAAACAAACTACATCAGTAGCAATTGAGAGTGTTAAAGAAGTACGTACCGTCAATGATTTTCCTGTGCTAAGTAATTGTTCCGCTTCTGTATTTTTTAAAAAGTAATTAAAGACCCTTTTTCAAACCTTTTGTTCAATTAAATCTTATTGAAAGTAGACAGTTTATAGCTGACCATTCAGTTGGGAATTCTAAGTAAAAGACCCATCACATTGCAAACTTAGTAATTCAGTATATTATAGTATTCATGACTGACTTCCGTTTTCGAATGCAAACTACCCATCTTTGAACTTGCTGAATTAATCTGTCCGTGTAATTAAGTTAGCAATTTCTAAATATTGCCAATTTACGTTTTTTCACTTTTACATACATGTAATTAGATTTCACAGCCTAGTATTGGTTTGTTTACCAAGTGATCATGATTAAGTGCTATGGTTTATGATAACATAAAACTAATGTTGAAAGCAGCGTAAAACCTAATACCCCGTCCCCCAGAACCATAACTACCTGTTATTGCATCGCATTGTATTTAAATTCATTTTTAAAATTGTAAAATTGAAATGCAGAATTTATCACGAAAGCATTTGTCAAATTATTTATATGTCATTAGGTGATTGCGAAACAGTATGCGGAAAGTGGAAAATATCCAAGCTTGAAGATATTTATAGAGAAATGTGCCGAGGTGTGCTGGCTTATGGTTGTCCAGTCGCCACCAGTATTTATTGACGACAGACACAAGTCCGGTGACGGTTTTGATAAGGATATATTCAAACCCTACACGAAGGGAGGACGTGCAATTGACTACGTTGTATGGCCTCCTGTTTATCTACATCGTGGCGGACCATTGTTGTGTAAAGGAACTGCACAGGGTAAATGATGAATTTACACAACATTGTGTAATTAACTGTGATATTACTTGTATTTGAAAAAATGAACAGAACTTACATAAAAGTTTATTTGTGTGAAATATGACTGAAATGCGATTGGGTGATTTCAATGTTCAATACTGTCAATGAAAAAATAAATACAAGTACTGTCACCGTACGACAAGCTTGATAACAAACCGTTGACCGTCCTTGTGTTTGTTTACTTGGCACCATTAATCTTCGACAGTAATGCCAATTGAGATCGCTCAATCGCATTTCAAACAATTTGTAGAGGTTGCCAGGTTAGATGTGTATTTAAATCAATTAATCTTATTGCTTTTTTAACCTGTATCATATTTTTATAATTATTAATGTAAATATAATTAGATGTATGTTCTTCCTTATAGCAATGTTTCTAACAGTTTGGTATGCAATTTCAAGAGTTAATTTGCTTCTTGTTGAACTTAAACTGTGAGTCTTTTTTTATGACAAAGGTAGAAGCGCAACGTTTTCCTTCAGATGGTACACTCACATTCAGTACCCATCTTTAATGTCATACATTCGACACAAAGGAAAAGATTTGCTGAGTTAAAGATTAACATATATTACACCTTAAGGAACAATTAGTGTTTATGCTCATGTTTTAGACAAACAAATTATATGTTTTGAAACGGTATCGTTACATTGCTGTAGAAATATTGGTTTAATTTGTTTTTCTAAAACATTTGAAGTGTGAAGGGTAGTGTACTGATCTCGTCAAATAAACTCGACTTTCGAAAGCCCGGGAACTTTCTCAATTACGATCAAATGTGATAAAACGGCTTTGTAACTTAATTATTACGAGAACAATTACGACCGAACTTCTTCCTTAACAATTAACTTTGACTTTGAGAAAATTCATCAAAAATATGAAACTTTCTATTAATAAAAAATGATTATTGAATAGAGTTGAAAACATTGTTGAAATTTCATCATGAGCAATTTCTCCTATTGTAACATTGTTTTCAAGTATCATCTGCTGCCTGCATATCTGTGTTAGAAATCGTCTGTATCATGGAAAGGGTTTAGTAAATGAACGTATAAAAATAAATGCATTGTAGTTCCATTAGATGCTCTTCATTTTTTGAAAATACCAGTTATACCAAGATCAATATATGTTTTCACTGTGCCAATATACAATAGGTGTGTACTATCTTTGATAACAGTTATGCGGCTTATGAGGTACGCAACAGGGCATGATCTAAACAAATACATATATTTTTGTTCCGATGAACATCTCGTGAGCTTCAACTTCGGCAGTGACACGTTATTTCTGATTATACCTGTGATTCACACACATGACGATATTTAATTGTGTAACACAAGTTTGTACATTTGTGATAGGTTTCTTTTCTGTATTCGTTCCATTAATTTTCGATGCAAAATAACGTATAATGCATCAAACCCATCATGCGGCTGTATTCTAGAGAGAGTGTTGTGGAAGATATCAGTATAACCTATTGCTTTATAACTACATTCATTTCTTACAGACAAGACAAGTGACTCTTCCACCTCTTATACCGCTGTGAGAAATAAATAAATATTTAATGAAATAGGAGTCAAAGCCAATCCGGGCGATATGGGACGAAACACAACTTGTTACAGGCGGAGTAGCAAGGTAGTTCAAACAGCACAATTTGGTTTGGGTCAATCGTCTCCCGCGAATAGACTTACAACTCGCAGTCCAGGATGCATATTGTGTTTAGAACTGTTGGTAGATAACCACGACATGTATTTAATAATTCATCCTAACAATATGAATTGACAATCTCATTTATAATTATATTTATAATGATAGGAGAATAACGGTCTTAAAAGCCAAAAGGTCCATTGACTGATTGCTGCTACATGACGGTAATAAAGAAGGAGATCTTGTTCAGTATCGAACTTTATTAGTTCTGTTAAGATTAATCATATTAAATAATTTTCAGTTTACTTATTTGTGCCCATCAGCTACCCTGTATGGTCGACAGTTTTATTTGTATTCAAGCCTTCGTTCGTTCATGCTGTCTAACGGAACTTATTCGCTGCTTAAAAATAGTCGTATACTATAGCACTGATTAGAAAAATACCTGCCGATATCAGAATTACGTTTCGCCATTCCGCTAGTGTATTATGTTGATGAAACGGAAATTATGTCTGAAACATTGAGGCAAAGATTTCCTGTATTATCTCTGCCCATACTAAAAGGTAAACACTCAGAAGAAAGGAAAATACTAAATTTAAAAGACACCATTGTTCACGACAATTATACTCTAACCAATACGGTGATTCATAATGTATACACACTGTTTGAATAGAAACATGAACAGCATCTCCCATTCCTTGCACATCATCCAATATTTGCTTAACATACTAGTATTCTTTGCATTGGTAGCCCCATGTCACGTGTATTTTAAAAAGCATGTATATTGACAATGTGCATGCAATATTGATAAATAATAAACGTTGCTTTGGAAAGAGTAGTAGTTTCAGTTTTGACTAAGAATAGTTACATAAACAAGCCTTAGCAGCCCTGAATGCCAACATCGCGAGTCGATCTGAAGTTGTAAATGTAATTCGGAGTTTGAGCTTGAGAATACATCAAGTCCCGTTCACAATCCTTGCCGTTTAGGATAAGTTAAAAGTTTTACCCTGACTTTCCGACAACAAATATAAAATCTCGACAAGACGCGTTGTTTACATTTTAAACTATTCCTCTAACCGTGCTTTCAGTGCTTTATGGTAGTAATCAAAACTATCGCATTCTAAAGAGCGTGTAGTTTATACTGAATTAATTAAGACATTCATAGACAAGGCGTCTATTTGAAGCCCACTTAAGTGTCTTGTTAATTCTGACAATGATTCGCGAAACAGTAAATATTTACGCTAAACAAATCCCAACATCGCCGGGAAAAGGCTATATAACACTTTAAAGATCACTTAACTTCATTGTTGTATGCATACATTGTTCATGTACAAATCAAACCATTTCGAAAAAGTACTTTCTGATATCAAACCATAGCCACAAGTATGTGCTTAAATTACTTAATTACATAAAGGTAAACTTTGCCTTGAAAATTCAGCTGTTGGTTTAAGTGAGCCACGCATACAGGCAGCATACTATTCAGTAATTGACAATTTCACGATATATACACATGCATAGCCGAGAATATGCCATGTTATATAATGTAGTTATATGATTTCCAATTCACGTGATGTCATGCACATTTGACAGAACATAAAATCAACCGGTCGTCTACTAAAAGGGATGCTTTTGCTGATGGGTCATAGCATCTAGGAATTATTTTTTAAAGTAGCCGTTATTAAAGAAAGGTTAAAGGGAGAAATAAGAGATGATTATGATAACATATTGGAAGGATTAGTATTTCTTAAAACCCAATGTTGTTGTACTCACGCAATCAACAATCGTCTCCATGAGACGATTCTTTTGAATTACTGCAACAAAGGTTCTGAAGATCAATTAATATATATGACCATATTTAGCTTCTGTGACCGACTTTTTAAAGTAGTAGACATGAACCATGTGAGTAAAGTTGAAGGAGAACCATCGTAAGAACATTTCATTGAAGTAAACATCAATAAAGTAGCTTAAAGTCGTTCGAGACACATTTCGTCTGTCAGACACGTGGGATGTAACCAAAACTCATCATCAGATGAGTTAAAATGCAGAATTATAGTTTAAACGGTTCAACGACAGCGATTCAAAACCGCAGCAGATATTGAAATGACTTTTTGATGTTGGTGTGTGTGTTCACTAGAACCTCAGAGGGGTGGAATTTTCCATACCCCTTTGTGTTTCTATACAAATCCAACATAACTGAGCATACTGTAAAAATAGTTCAGCAGTGCGTTGTACTTTAAAAAGTAAAAATCAATTAGTTGTATTGATGAAGGATCTAGTTCGCGGATTAAAATAAATGGACTAAGTCCAGTTTAGCTATCCAGCAGTATTGTAACGCCAATTAGTCCGTCACTAAGAACACAAAATGTGGTAAATTGTTGGGATATCAACCGGAAAATGGATTTGAATTGATATCACTTACGCTATAGAAAGAACTCAAACGACATGTGCTGTTAAAATATATGAATAAGATAATTAAACATGATAATTGTATTTTTGCGCTGTCAACAAAGAATTGGCTGGAAACATGTACATGTCCGTGAATTAAGTTGAAGTAGATTTTCGATTCAAGCTCAAACATTACTTGTATAGATAATTTAATCCCAGTGATTGAATATATACCAACACAGAATCAAAGTATTGAACTGATAGTAAATAATGGTTGATATGTTATAAAGATATAACAAATTGACTCTCCCTATATTAAATTAACTTTTTCATGAAATGGTTGAACAGTTTTTAGTATAAATCATATGTAATTGTACTCAAAACGACAAAGTAGTCAGGCTGGTACATAAATTAGCTTATGCGCTTGGCACGCGTGTTGACCAGGGATCGATCTTTGCAGTTCTTTTCTTTGTTTTCTTTTTGTTTAATATAATTTTTATTTTTTATTTTTTGTCTCATAAATTCGTCATATCAGTGGTGCAAACGTCCTTTGACACTTCCGCAAACAACTCCTTCAAAATGTTAGGATTTAAAAAAAAATCGTTGTGAAACCCTATAAAAAAAAATGATGAAGTTGTTAGTATGATGTTTTACGTTTTACGTTTTACTTCATTATTATATGCAATGTTTATGTGATAATTGCATAACAAAAAGAACGGCTAATATCAATTGCAAACCAGTAGGTGTGCTAAACAGGAACTACCAAGATACAATGTAGCAGATGCGCATAATTAAGGGAAGTAGTTTATTTAAAATTCTAGTATACAGATAGACCCCCATACTGTGTGTACAGTAGTTTGTGTTCTTGTTAGACGTTCGGGATCGGTAAATCAATGTCCAAATGTAATCTACAGTAAGCCCCTTGCTATCAGCACATTCAGTGCTTTGAGTGTTACCGGGCTTTGTCTGTTTTGCAGTAACAGCATGTTTCGGACCGCTAAAAAACCCTATGTAAAATGTGTGTGTGTGTTATTGTTGTTTATTCTGGTTGTGTCCTGATTGCACTGTGGCGATTGTACGATCACCACATCATTGGAAAGTATTGAACCGAACTAGTATATTCGTCTTGCACTCATCATTTCTGTCAGAGTATTTCAAACTTGTCCGAAACCTGGTCCGAATCTGCTTAAAGTTGTGCTAAGAAATGCTGGTAAAATCTACAAGGACACTGGCAAACGGAAGAAGTACAAATTTGTTTAATAAGAAAGATATATGCCTGTACTTCCTTGGTCGGATCATACTAAATGCTTTGAAAACAGAAGTAATTGCTTTACCTCCTCGGCACCCATACTTCTGGGGTTAGCATTATGACTGACTCGCTGAATGGACCAGTACTACTTCTAACTTACGCCGGAACTGGAATGTGTTTCATGCGACTTAAAACATTATGCTAACTGTAATGTTCGTCATTCCAGAGAAGTATCTGAATCAAAGCACTGAAAACTCTGATGGTATAGGGGCATATGTAAGTTGAAAATATATGGCGTAGATAGTATACACAAACATTGTTGAAACAATGAAACAATGACCTTTAAACAAACCAAACCAAAAATATGCGAAGCAACACATATAACAATGCCAATAACAAATACCTAATTTATCAAAGTTTACCCTTTTCTTGTATAAACAAAATAAATCACGAAGGACAAACGACTGACAAAAAACTGAGCGGCGACCCTTAATTAAAATATTTCCAGTTAAAAAGAAATCACTATAGATCCACAATGTATATTGTAATCATGCCGATAAATGAAAGACAATCGAAAGCATGCTAGAGTTATGATTCCTTTTCACTGCACATCTGTAGCTCTGAGTTTCCTATTTACCAAGTCTTTAATTGATACAGTGGACATCTATTAAGACAATAACCGAAGAAATGATAAAATGAGTTGTACAGCTAAAAACCAGATCAGATTTGTGTTCAAAATATTGTATCGATCTCCAAATCCCAATGTATACGTGTGACGACTTTGAAATGGATCCGCGAAACAGAAACCAAGATTTGACCCATTAATGCAAACCGTAACGGACAGACGGACGGACGGATAAATACAAAGACGGACAGACAGTCAGTCGCTCCGGACGCTTGGGAAGCACCCATAAACGAAACAAGGGCATTTCGCGGAACGTATGTGTTGCATGCGAAAGTCATATAATAAGTGAGAACATGGAAAAACAAAAATATAAACACTCCAAACGCAGCATGCGAAAGTTATGGTTATGGTGCACTGCAAATCTGTAGGTCATAAGTTACCTACAAACCAAGTTTGAAATGGATACAATGGAAATTAATTGAGACAATCGCTGAACTAAATAAGGAAAAATGAAGATAACTAAGATAAGTAGACCAGAGTTATGTACCTAGTATTTTGCCGTTCTCCTGATCACACGGTATAAGTGTGATCACTTTGAAATAAATCTGCCATACAGTAACAACGTTTTGACCAATACATGCAATCCATGACGGACGGAAGAATGGACATTCAGGCAGACAGCCGGCCGGCCGCCGGATTATACCTCCAAGCTTTACAGACAGACACAACTTATAAAGTATTGATTACAGAAGACTGGTTCGATGCGTCAAAACACGTCTGTGCTTAAGAAAGCTTAAATTATGGTATTTGTAGAGTAATTGCAAATTAATTGTATCTCCGAAACGGGACCGTACAAGGTTAATTCACAAAAACCTATTTAGACTACATTTCTAGTTTATTTGTCAACAGATACGTCTAAGACTAGATTACACGTTGGCGGACGTTGAGTCTCCAATTAACGCAAATGCATATACATTATAATTATAATAGTCCCAAAATCGCTAGAAGGGCCTCAATTATAAAATAAATAATGACCTTGCGGTTATAAATCGTATGTATGTTGACATTTTTGGCCAACTTTCTTTCCGACGTTTGACAAAAGTCAATGGGACGTGCGTCATTCGTCTTTTACAAATGGTCTAAGTCTATATGAAAAAGCACCCAGTTGGTTAGAAAGATTGTTGTGTGGAGTACTGGTGTGAGAAAACCAGGAAACACATTTGTAGGTGAACTGGCCGCCGTGATATAACATAGGAAATGTTGAAAACGGCGTTAAACCCCAATCAATCAGTGTTGAAATTAACTTATCTCTAATTTGTAGATTTAATTTCTCTTTCCTAGTTTGGTCGACATACAGCGACACATGAGAATATTCAACACAAAATGCGACCTGTTTTACCGACAATACCCCTGTAGCGATGAGACCGTTAGTACCCGTCTTTCATGGCATGTATACACAGTAGGACCTCTCTCTTTGGATGATTTATGTAATAACAAGCTTCCTTACCCTTGACCACATAGACTAAATAGTGTTTATTTAGTCTAAGGCTAAAATCTTGACCTGAATTAATGAAAGTATTATTTTGAATAGTGATTAAAACATTCTGTAAAAAGGCAAACTTGCTGATTATCATTCATCTGTTAAGGTTAGTCAAATGTGTCCAAAAGGGGCAAAGGTTAAAATAATAACTGTAGACAAATATTTTCGTTATCTAGGTTATAGAAGTTATTTTATTCATGTTTCAAAGCATTGTTTGGAAAGGAAGCATTGCTCATTGTCAGCAATTGATCCGTTGGCAAATATACTTTCAACATTCGTATGTAACTAAGTAGCTATAACGGAAACGGTTCAACCCTTTCCCACTTAAAGTTGCTTTTTGACGCATGTGCAGCAGACGGCGTCGGAATTGCTTATCGTGACGCATTTCCTCGTTTTCCAGAAAGCTATATATAAACTATACATTTTTCCCCTTGATGTAAGGCAAAATTGCTCGTTATCATTCATCTCTAGCATATTATTCAACATTTGTCCGGATAGGAGAAAGAGGAAAGGAATGTCCACAGTAAAACGTTTAAATATGAAAAGAATTAATTTGAAACGTGTTTGAAAGCATTGTGAGAAAAGGAGAAATTACTCATTGTCAGCAATAGCTCCATTTTCAACAATATTTCAATATTCGAACTGTTATATTATCACGGAATGGGTTCCGCTTCCATGGGGAGGATGTAATTATTTTTCGCTTACAGACGCATGTGCAGCAGACAACAATCGAAAACATTGTGACAAAAGGAGAAATTGCTTATCGTAGGCATTTTTTACTTTTGCCACAATGATTTCAACTCCTTTCAACAATTTTATTTACAGTAATTTGCACATTTCTCTATATAAGTCGACTGTTGTAAACTAATGGGGTCACAGCACGGTCGACGTTACCTAACACCACTGTCATTAAGGTCAATCACAGTTCAGAGTGTGTTTCACTCGTTTGAATTATTTTGTATCATTAATTAATACAAGCGGATGGTTTTTCGTGATTCGGTTGAACCAATGAAACCGTGGAAAAGGCAGATTATAACCAATCAAAACTCGATTTTCGCGTAGGAATTCAAATGTTGACTGCGGTTGCAGCCGTAATCCGACTTTTCGAAAGCAGGCTGAGTATATGCAATCTTTTATTTTTAAAACTATGTAGGTTGCCTTTCCAAACAAGGGTTACAAACTGTTCGTATATTTGATAGCCTAATATCGACATATCTTCATGTTTTCTAAAGCTTATGTTCAGATCGCCTACTTCAACATAGATGTTCCTCATCTAACAATATAATACTATAATATAATAATTAAAGATATATGAATGTAGATCGGCCTTTACTTGCACAACAGTATGGCAAACCGTGTTTAGTTTATTCGTGTGTAAGATAATGTCAGAGGGATATATATCCATCGTACAGAGATAGGTTTCAACATGAGGGAGATATAATAAAATTGAAGATAACATGCTCCATTTACGAGATATATCTTTAACTGAGAAATACATGTAAGGCACGATACGTCTAAAGCTTAGAGAGATATCACTCTGTAACATGTATTGACATTTAATAACAGCTACTTTTCATTTGAAACATTTAATATATTCTGTCGGGGACAATAGGCGGTTCGAAATCACTTCTGAGAGACAGAGTATGAATATTTGGTAGTATTCTAATGTTCTTTTACTTTACACACATTTTTTATTTGTGCGCGAAATACATGACTATCTTTGACAAGAAATAAGCGGGGAAATAACTTTTAAACATCAAATATTTATTTTGAGAGATTATACCTCTGACATAAATAGCTGTCTTAAAATATGAAGATATGTAATTAACCGTAACGTAGAGAAATATCTCTATAATTTAGATACATCTTTAGATATATTACATAGAGATCTCACATAGTCGTTGGATGAAAATTATACAGATAACTCTATAATTAGGAGAGATATATTTCAAATTTAGACATTTCTTTGTCTTAAAAAGAGTTCACTCTCAATTAAAGATATATCTTTTAAATGAATAATTATTAAAATGGCTTTCCATTTATTAAACATAATATAGAAGACGCTCATTTGACGTGTTCTAAATTGATATTTAATAGACACAGGTAAACTATCGACACTTAAATTCGATAACAAGTTTAAAACATGTTGAACGTATGTATCGTAATAAACTGTGTACGTAGCACACAGTAGCACACTCATGGTTGTAAATACCGTGTTAACGGGTTCGAATTATTCAATATTTTATAACGATACTTTGTCCACGCTATTGGGGGAAATTGTGTGTTTATGTCAGTGCAATTATAAATACAGATATCGAGGTAGGGGGTAAACGAACGTTACCTGTAGCAGTGAATATTTGTCCAGTATAGGTCATTCATCCATGGCTACAATACACATGCTTACATCACGTATTGCTTAATGATAAGCGTGTGCTCAACCCAATCAATGATGAGAAGTGTTTTTAATAAATGAATAAACAAACCATTGCCAACAACCATTTGTTCACATCCTCAGATCATTGTTTCTACTCTTTTGTTTCATGTCTTTTAAAACAGTGGATGAGAATATATATATATATATAGATTCGGCTAGAAAATGTAATTATCCTTAATGGTGAATTGAAAATCTTTTTTCTTTTCAATAGCTTAATTGGTAGACTAAGTAAAAGAAAGTTGAAACTATAGCGTTTTGACAAAGGTTACATTTTCGTCATAAAAGGTAGCATAGACCCAACTGCAATAACCCCTTGTCTGTTAAATTTGCTGTTAAATCCAGATACTAAAGTCAATGGAAATATGATGAACACACAATCTGTGAGTTGGATTCAATTTTAAGAAATATGCAGTTAAATTGCAAGCTAGTTAAACATATCTTGTATTTTCATGATGTCAATGTTCGGTTGACAGAAAAGTTATAAGTTATGCTTTGACTTTAATTCCATTTTCACAGCTTTAAGAAAATTAAATCAAACATGGAAATACTTCATACGATTAAGAAGTTTCATTCTACTATGCAACCCTACTCATGGTAAATAATTAACATTTTCAATGTGATCAATATGTTTGTTTGTTGGTTGTTTATAAGAATTCAATAGAAATAAATTACATATACAAAATTAGACTAGTTGCTTGCTTGATTGTCCTTAGTGTACATTGTATCATCATCATCATCGGATATGCAATCAAACCCAAATGGCTACATGATTAATGAAATCAAACCGAAATTACAGCATACTTGTCTACACACATAACCGAGTTATAGCATGTCCCCTGTGAGATAAGATCAAATCTATGATAAAATAATATTTTGACTTTAAAAATCCCAATCAAATTAATACAAATTGTATATACTTGATGGGCAGGGTGAAATGGAAGTAAATGGAACTTGCGTTTTAGCAGACATACCTTCTCTTTTGCCATGTTTCGATTTTTGTTCACAATGTATGCTGTGCTGATACATTATATAATCCATTAACTGCATGTTTTTTTCTATTTGGCATTTAAAATGCATAGACAATATGTCGGTAAAGATACCGTTTTACTTTACATCATTATCTTAACCATAATGACAAATCAACAATATATAAAGTCATTCATTCTCCGATAAATGATTAAGGTCATCTCTGAAATTGTCTTAACCCATGTATTAGACTTTCCAGTAGTTCTATACATTGCTTATTGAGCTCGATAAAGTGGACATTTTCTGAGCAACTTTGCACACATTGGCTTGTCAAACGCAATGTTTGTCTTAAATCGATCACATGATCCGCATCGTAGATACAATCTATACTTTCCAATGTAACTAAAGATGAAAATAATGTGTATGTGTATGTACATTGTACATTTACGAAAATATTACATATACTAGACTTAACAAATGATAGGAGAAATGAATATTATGATTGACTAAATGAAATTGTCCGAAAGGATAAATGAAATGATCGAAAGTAAAAATGAAAAGTCACACATACAAAGACTATGCAAAGCATTAAAAAAGAACCCATGAATATTAATCTACTAATTCTGAACGTATTGTTTTTACCAACTATACGTACGCTATCCGTAATGTAGTGTTTCAACCAACCGCGTTAGCGTATTCACTTTGCAGAATAACCATCTACACACGAGTGTACTGCCGAATGCTTACGAAGATAGGCGAAGATTAATGAGTGACAGGTAAAACAAGTTAATGTATAACACCACAACGGGATGGTTACGAGTCGCAGTACCTTAAATAGTCCCTTTTGAAGTAGCACTTGTCCTGCACTGTTTCGTTGATATGAGAGGTCAGAGAGGTATATACTTTTTTATTTGCTTTAAGGTTTATCACTCCTGTATCATTCATGTGTATTTAATTGTATATAGTGCAGGACTAGTTTGTGCTGCGGCATGCCTAGACGGATATGGGTCGATGCAGCTCGTTGAAGGCTTCCAACTAGAAATTTTCGTCGTTGATGTATACGTCTGCCAATAGCGACAAAAATAACCACTATTCAAAACAAGAGACAAAAAGTCCATCTTGCTGAGGATAAATATCATAAGAGGTAAGAACACACCTATTTTCACTTATTATTTAATTGCCTAAAAAGTCACAGGTGTCACTTGTTAACTACTAAACTACATGTAGAATATTTTCGAATATCTAAACATTCAGAACATTATTCGCGATGATTATGAATTTGCCAGGAAATCAAATCTCAAATATAAGAAAATATAAATAAAATCTGTGTTACAGCTTTAGCGCACAATCAAACAAATGATACAGGTATTTAACTTAGAACAAAATCGGAGTGGGGAAGCGGGGATCTTTGCTTGTTATCGAAGTTTTATCTGATTTACATCCAACCTTTTCTCTTTCGTTTCTAAATCATATGATTCATGTCTCCATCAATGTTGTCAAGTCTAGTATCTTGAACCTGTCCGAAAGGCTAAAATGTATAATTCATACACATTTGTTAGGGCATAAGTTTAATTTCGAAATTTATAATACATAAATACAGGGATTCGAACTCGTTTCCACGCTATTGTCAGCTTTGCGCAATACGAACAAATATAACTACGAGATATACGTACAATTCTTTTATTAAATAAATAGGACGTTGTATTTTACAATCGATATTTAACATGTATTGAAAATCTAAACTTAGAACGAAAGTAATTGAGTGTCATATAAATTATATTGTCAAATCGATTTGATTTGAGGTTGACTGGTACCTTACCTGTTCGATAAATATTACAAACACACGGTTGTTAGGGTCGTTTGAATACCAGTATATTCGATAAGTGTACACTGTCAACAACAAATAGGGCTTCACTACCGATACAACTTAATATATCTAACACGGATTTCAGGCTGTAATGGTTTAAGTGAAAATATTGAATTCAAAATAAGATTAAGTTTAAAGTTTGATGAAAAGTAAAAGAAGGTTAAACAACCATTTTTCCTTATGTTTTAAGCTTTTAAGCGTTTGCTAAAGACGCAAAAACTCAGTTCTAGAACAGTTGGCAAAATCGAATGTAGGGTGCTGGAACACAAATGGGTTTCAGGTGTGTGACATACTATCACATATGCACAATGAACACTCTAGATATGGACGCATTGTCTGCCTCAATATACAATAGATGTAAAGCTATGTAAGAACAAAGGTTAATTAGTGTTTTCCCATGCACTGCCATACATTACGATCAATGTCTCAACATCGTTTCATAATAATGTTTGTGGATATTGCATAGATCACACCATAGGAAAACTGACATTTGGGAATTGGCCGGAATTGGCAACCAGCGCATTAAAAGCATTAAAAACACGTTCTTAACTATATACATTATAGGCAACGTGGACTCCTAAAATATGTTTGTATACCAGTATCTCGTTCAACCCTGGAACTACATTTCCAAGGTGGACTAAATTTGTTATTGCAGGGCTTAACAAATACAATGAAATCGTATTTCTCTTTATTATGAGAACAAAATAAAGCTGTATCATCATGTTGTATTAACAGTCAACTCTAAGCACCAAGTCAGCTTAACTGCAATAGTTCACGTTAAAACCACATCGCGTATATCCTATCCATATTGTAAACGATACATGCATATTTAAAGGTATATTTCTGAAAATGGAATCTTATAGATAAATGTTATATCGAGCTAAATAACAACAATTAAGTTGATAGTGTGAATAATCAGTTTACCTGTATAAGCAAAGCCTTATTATATTACAAAGTTATGTGTTCATAGCTCCATATGATCATACAAATATTCATATAGGTACGGTGTCAATCTCATTAAAATCAGACTAAAATTCTTCGCTGTACGTATTTTGAATTTTACAACACCGTTTTAAAGGTCATCTAAAATTGACCCTTTACTCTTAAATGTTCAAAAACTCATTGTTTTGTACCAACGAAATCGCACGATACAACCAACGCTCATGTTTCAATAATCGGAACACTTGATAATCAACGCTTCCTTTACTCGTGTATTTATATGGACTATCTTCCCTGTGTTATACCTTATACGATTCAGTTGGCGATAATTTGACTGGCTTATCAAAAGGTCATTTAGAGAGGACTTGTATAAGACAGTCATCAGATATATATAGGAGCGAGCGAAATTCTGGGGATTAGTTCCGTTTCTAACTATTTTCAAGTACAGTTTAACGAATAGTTTATTAAGGCGTTTGCGGTCAATTCTCTCTTACAATAAATACCATATTTGTAAAATAGGTATATGTTTGAAAAGGTTAAAAGAGTAACACCCCATTCCATCAGCATCGTTAAATGCATGCAAACACGGTGATGCACTTATTCTCTTCGTTCTCTCAGTTTATCTTTACACGAGTGTATTACGTGTATCACGCCTTTAGTTTTATGCACAGTGTATACATGTTTATCAAATACTGACGAAACACTTGCTAAACAGGATGTTACAATCGACGCTTTATCATCTGCTCTGTAAGTTCATATTTCGTAAAGTATTATTAAGATACAATGCAACTGTGTTTAGGATTAACTTCATTATGTTAAGCTGCGAACATAGACTCTAAAATAGAGAAATATATTTGAAACGTGTATGTTATACTGAGACCACTTGAGGTAGTCTGACTCCATTGTGGAAGATTACACGTACACACTTGATTATATTATTATAACGATTGATGCAAGTTTGTTGACCGAAAAACTACTTTACTACAATACTTGCTTATAACATCAAAGAGGTATATGTTATCAAAAACAAAAACAATTATATTTTAACATTCGCACCTTTACTACTTTCGATTTCAATATTATGTCCCGGAGAAAAAACATTGTCCAAACGAGGAAGTGTACTTTTGAGACAAAAACGTCTTAGAACATGTTTAGACGCAACTGCCGCAGGTGACTTTTGGAAACACTCTCAGAAAATGAGAACATTCCGCAACAGGGAATTTCTTACCTACTCACCATATAAATTTACTCAACGTTCGCATTGATTTTCTGTTTCAGGAATCATAACCCTATACCTCTATCCCCCTGAGACGGAATGTAACGGCCCGGATAAGCCGGTGCGGAATGCGCAGGCTGATATGGGTTGATACATTACGCAAAGTCCATAACGTTGGTTTTCTCGTGGAACGGCTCATATTGATTGGTTTGAAAAAAATAGCTGCAAAACTGTATTAGAAACGAGATGAAATGAACTCTTAGATTTAAACAAAATCTCCTCCCAATCCATTGAACTGGTATCAACCAATCTTCACGGGAATGTTACTTTTGTGGTCCTCATATACAAACTGCTAAAAGATTATAACATTGTTTTTAATTTAGACCTTTTTATAATAATCTGTTCATTTTTATACACATTTTCTGTCAAAAAAGAAGCTTGCAATAAATTTTGTTTAACAGACACTTAAAATAAAGTATAATTCTCGAGATGAACAACCAGAGAATCATTCATTCAAAACACAACAACTGTTTTGGTAGATTACACCTCTAAATTTACTCTTATCATTGACAAGATTAATACATTGTATTAATAGATTGTATACATTAAATGCTTTAGTTGGTTCAGTACTGTCAATAAATAGGGAGACACTGTACTGCTACGAATGTTCATGGTGGGATTTCAGGTTTGATCAGACCATTTTCACAATACCAGCGAGATTTCATGATATTGGAAATATTTCATTCTGGCCTAAGGCATTATTACTTGTCTGTCAGTGGGGATCATTTTTAGATAAATATTTCTACATGCACTTCTGCATCTCCTCTTAACCGGTCACAATTCTACCTGCATTACGTCGGTTTTAAAGACGGAATTATAGGTTTCCATGTAAACCAAAGAAGCATTCATTTCCTTTATATATTCATCCACTCTTTTTTTGCTTTATGTGTCATTTATTCGTACTAATGCAAAGTGAATGGCCAATATGACAGTATATAATAACGCACAATTTATCACACTTAATTGGTGTCTATAGACATGTTTTAGTATTTCAGACTGTTTAAACAAATGAAGTTCGAAGGGCATTGTCAAACGAAACTCGACCTCGGAAAGTTCGGGGATTTCCTACATATGACAGACACGGGCAATAACATATGTTTACATTTGGCACTTGGTGCTCAGATGAGCGAGAAATATCATACAATACATGAATGACATGTTATCCTTAAATTTCTTTCATTTGTTTCCATTTAGAATGAATGAACAATCAATGTAAGAAAATAAATGTATTTGCAATTTTGTTGTGTGATGAACCAGGATCTAAATACGTCATGTATAACAACTAAATAATGTCATCATTCTCTTTGCACCTGTAATAATCAGTCAGGATTAGGGATAAACTAGATTAATATTTTCCATTCGTTTTAAATAGTTCATGGACAAATACATATATGTGTAGTACACTACTTCCTTGCTCACGTTAATACAAGTAAAGAATACATACAAATTTATCAAATAAAACATTTAAAAAGTGCATGATAGTTTTTCTTTAAATCTACTTACGATACACCCCGTGAACCTTTTAACTATAACGATGTCGGTACGGGAATGTATACCTTGGTACATACTCCCTCACATCGGAAAACATTGACTTCTTAACATAGAGCGTACTAATACCAATAGTTCGCCGGACATCAACACTAGCACAATGTTTTTTCCTGTGTGTTTATCATTCGAACATGTACACGAACGATGCCTTTGGTGTATTCAGATTTGCATTACACAGTGTTGGGTGTTATAATGCTTTACGTTTTAGGTTTTTATTGAGAAAAAGAGACTATTAGTCAACAGGGTTTACTTTTTGCTGATTGATATTCGCCTGTCTTTGTGAAAGTTCGGCTGTGAACTCGTTAAGTTGACTTAGGTGGTTAAAACATCATCGACCTAATAGCGGAGTTTGAAATGTCATAGAAGCTCAAAACATTTGAAGTTAACATTTTATTGGTTCAATTATCATGCTAGGCGAAAATTTCTTTTTGTTCTGTTTTTATTTTGTTTTCCTACATGGATTTTTTATTTAATTTATATTCGACCATCTCCTTTTCTTTTCAGAAAATGTCATATATTCAATCATAAGATTCCAAAATTGCCTAATGTATGTGTAATCTTGACCTAAAAGTTACAACGCACCATACATGTACATGCGATAACATTTTATTTTATATTATATAATACATTGTATCAAGTTTCTCCAATCAGGATATATAAAATGCTCAAACATATCAACAATAATTGACTTTACCATGAAGATATTTCACACAATAATGTTTCTGTGTTATTAACGCCAGGAAAATCGCCACCGCTTTTCTCCACTGAGTAACTTAAAACTCCGTTCAACTTGTGAAATAATACAGTTTCACTGCTGAGTTCAAAGCCATAAATATTGTGCATATGTGTGTTTCTAAAAGCATGTGTACATAATGGCTGCCTTATAACACAGTTATTCACACATGACATTAACCATTTTACAATGTTGGATTATTGTACAGTGCAATCACTTTTTTGGACGGTTGCACGGTCAACATACGTTCAAACAGATACGATCGCAATAGTCGAATACATCTCTTCGCAAATGAGCACGGCTCAAATTTGGTGGTATAGTTACATTGTTTAGCGTGTATAACTGAAACAATTAGAGATACTCATCAAATGCAGTTGCGAACATCAAATATCAGTCAGAACCGGTTAGTGGTGATTGAGTCAGTCGGTGAGTCGGTCAACATCCATTCACGCAATCAAACAAGTAAAGTTTTTAAAGCGTAAGTGCTAATTAAGATAATGCTGATTATCTTGTATCATTGTATCATTTCCCGCGATGAGTTTTTTTTTAAAAACAATATATATTTTTTCGCAATTCAAATCAGGAATAGTCTTTCTGTAGGGAAGGCGATGAGTTTTTAAACATGTCCGTATGTAAACATAAGTGCAACGATCCTTAATCTTAAAGTTATCTAGTTTAAGTAAACAACATATAGTCCTTAAACTGAGATTTTCCTGCTTACATTTTATGTTTTTGTTATAATATAATAATTGACGTTTCAGTCAAATAAGTCAAACATGTCATGAATTTAAGTCGTGGATATTCAAGTGATGTCTAAAGGTCCTATAGACTAATAGAATGAATAGCACGGCGATAAAGTATTTCTGTATGAAAATTATACAATTACAATGTACGTGTATTCGTAAACATCTTATGAGCCGTCCGCGCGAAAACCAACAATGTGGACTCTGCGTAAAGTACCGACCCGGATCAGCCTAAGTATGACGAGCAGGATAATCCGGGTTGACACTTTTCGCCTCCTGTGGATTTTCTGTTTCAGGAATCATTGCTCTATACCTCTATCCCCCTGATACGGAATGTGTCGGATCAGTCAGCGCGGAGGCCATAATGTTGGTTTTCTCGAGGGACGGCTCATATATATAGACTTCCTACAACAGTAAAACATAACTCTCGTTGTTGACATGTTCTTCCATATCTACAAGCTACATGTAGTCCTTTCTAAACTTGACAAGGCATTATCTGACTATACATATCAAAATTGGACTGAACGGCTGTACAGGAAAATCTTCTGAATTATTCCAAACTTGTGTTTAACGACACATCAGCAAATGCTGTTAAAAGTCAAATTTAGCGGGATGAAGTGTTAGTCAATGTCTTATTATTGAAACGATGAAACAACATATTGCATTTACACTCAATAATCGAACAATATCCGCTTAAAAGTCTATATACAAACACGATAAGTATCACAACTGCCTTTACATGTTCAGTTATTGAAATTTACGATTCGTAAACGGAATGTTTTATCAAATGTGCTAGGCCATCAAAAACAATCTGACTTTAAACCGGGGTCATGAATAACTAGACGATAACCCTACACGGTGTTTCCGACGTTAGGGTAACCGAGATTGTCTACCTTACGCTAGTAAACATCGTTCTAATTTACTTCCTTACCGATAAATATAGGTCGTATCTAATCAACATGAAAATCGTACATATTTAGCGAGGTGAGACTTTTAACTTACTCTCATTTAAATATCTTGTTTATATTGTATATCGTAAATGTTTACAATTTAAGAACTTCATAACAATGATAAGTTAATATGATACACACAGAATATACATATTATTAACGTGAATATGACACATTTAAAGCTCACGGTTTGCATTTATAAATTTGTTTCGTCTTTAAATCTTGCGATAAGCGTAAATAAAAGAAATGCCTCGTTAAAGAATTCCTGCTATTGCAGGTTAATATTTCAACATCGCAATTAGCATTTTCATCTTAAACAATCAAACATATATATATCCGAATTCTTCTTTCAATATTTGAAAACGAAACTAGATATACATCTACGTGTATTGGGTCACACTTGACATTTATAAACAACGTAAATTAAATTCTTTAATATCGTGGTATCTGTTTACTAAAGAGTTATAATGTTTAGTAAGTCATCAGATTGCCTTCACTCTCCTTTCAGTTTTATAATTGGAACAATATAGTTCCGTAATGGTGTTTCATATATTTCAGTTATATTTGAATTAATTGTAAAACATGGGGGAAAGGAGGGCTTAATAAAAACAAGGCAAATAAAGCATCTTACAACTTACAATATGACTATCGGTGCTGATAAATTATCCCGTATTACAAATTACAATACTATTAGTTTTAATTGTCTTTTAAATCACGAAAAAGAACAAAAAATAAACAGTGATATTACACCTAATATGGTTATAACATGTGTAAAAGTTATCATTAATTGTGAGCTCATAGCGAGCTATTGTGATGGCCTGATGCCCGTCGTCCGTCGTGAAGACATCCGGACATCCGTCATCAACACCTTCTCTAAATGACCTCTCCTCCAAAACCATTATATGGATCTTGACTAAGCTTGGCAGGAATGATCCTTGGGTGATCCTCTTTCAAATTTGTTCAAAGAAAGTAATATAATGCAGAATTCCGGTTGCCATTGCAACCGAAAGAAAAAGTTTTAACAACTTTGAAAATATTCTCGTCTAAAACGGAAAGGCCTAAAGTTTAGATATATGGTGTGTAGCATTGTCTAGTGGTCCGATGCCAAGATTGTTCAAATTATGACGGTGTGTCAAAATTAGCCCTGTTCTTTGGGTCAACTCTTTTACATAGAGATATATAGGGATACAAATTACAAAACTTCTTGTCTGAAACCGAAAGCCGTTGAGCTTAACTATTTTGGGTTTAAAGTTGGCCCACCCCGGGGGTCACCTATTTAACATAGAGATATATAGGGAAAAACTTTGAAAATCTTCTTGTCTGAAACCTAAAGGCCTAAATCTTAGATAAGTGATGAGTTCAATGGTGTAGTGGTCTTCTACCAAGATTATTTAAAGTTTTCTCCTGGGGACAAAAGTGGCCCCACTCTTGGATGTCACAAGTTTAACATAGAGATATAAAGGGAAAAACTTAGAAAGTCTTCTTGTTAAATATTAACTGGTACATTAACATTAACATTAACATTAACATTAACATTAACATTAACAAGGTGACCATCTAAGTCATATTAACTTAAAACAAGCGTGTTGGTTTTTCGATCTGTGGCAGAGGAACTTTATTGGTCATCTTTGGGCATCTTGTATTAGCTGACGTGACAGAAAAATAATATAACTCAGATGAGCGATCCAGGGCCATCACGGCTCTTTTGTATGTATATACCCAAACATTGAATATTAAAATTAATCGTTTCTAAACATCAAATTTCTTAACTAATGTGTTTTTATAAAATATCTGAAAGTATACAAATTTCTGATTTTAATATACAATTCACATCCCATTGTAAAGCTACATACATTGTTGATGTTTTCTAATGAATTAAAACAACTATTTCTGAACAAATTCTGAGTGTCGAAACCAAGTGTATTAAAATGTTATTTTTTATGAAATAAAAACGTCTGTAAGAATATATCTGTGATGTCGCAATGTAAGTTTCTTATGTCAAATACGTGTTCCTTTTCCTAGTATAGTTTATTCCCCTTATGCTCTGTCTTTTACAGGAATATTGCAATGTATATAACATATTGCACGAAGCGTGTGATTCGTCTTGCAGAATAATAGCCACGATACCTTGTTAGGCTAACGGCAAAATGCTCTAGAAATGACTATTTACACATCGTTTAAAACTAGAGCTCGCATCCAAAAATATGACGAGAAACTGTGGCGCGTCATATCTACCTAACATAAACGTTCTTAGCCTCATCCACCAACAATAATTTGGATTGTTAGCTTCAAGCACACGCCCGCAAGCTCGGTTCGTTAGGTTAATCTAAAAAAAACATGCGGTATTTTCAGAGTGTTCCATAACTAGCCGAATAACCAATAGAATATAATATGAACGAATGTGTAATAACAAAGCAATACAGAATAGTAAAACTTGCTATGCAAACCATTATAAACATTTCTGGAACTTGAGACAAGATGTGAGTAAATAGAAAATCCAAAATTCGAACAGGTCATGATATGTCAGTCATATTGACGATTTAATTCAAAAGATGATAATAACTTGTCAAATGATGTGGGTTTATGTTGCCTTTTCGTACAGTTGAGACTCACATGAGTTTTAACATTCGCACAGTCTCTTTATAGCCTTCCCCGTCCGTCAATACATAAGTTATATACTGTTTTATGTAACAAATAACTAGAAGTGAAGCCCCATTAGTGTGTACTTGAAATTAAGCCAAATCAAATAGTCAGAGGGACCAAAAATCGCAACATGCGCCAATTATGAAAATAGTTTATTGTCAAACTAGTAATATTGTCGAACATTATCCTTAACGTTTTCCAACTTACACAAAATATTAAGCAGGTGTTAAGGAATACATCAACTTATGTATGAATGCATTTGCATTGAATTGTGAAGCAACACTAATGCAATATGAACAACTGCTTACCATGACCATGATATCTCTTTTTGAGATGGCAGCTGCATATGCGTTTCAATAAATCTGCAAGTGGGGTAGTGTTAAATTATTATTTATTTTCAGTCAGATAGTGACACATTTCAATATTTGTTCTAAGATAAAATCTTCATTTAAATATTAGATCATTTGATTATATTTAATTAAATGATTTCTACATTTGTTTATACGACCGAATTAATTGACTAATTGAACGTCCACTCACACGTTTTTGTATAAATATATCTTGTATATTTGTATCATATTATGAAATATATATATTTTGGTGACATATAGGCCCATGGGGCCGGATGTTAATAATAATTATTAAAGGATAAATGTATATTATTAATGCTTTGTAACACATGTCACAATAATAAACAATTTACTTACTTACTTACTTACTTATAAGCCTATATTTTGTTTTACCTCGTAAACAAGCGATCACTTATTATAATACTAATTGTTGGGCAAAGAAGATTAATTCAATAATTGATCATCTGGGCCTTACACATATTAGATTAAATTTTGATAGAAACTGTAATTATTTTACAATCTTTAAAAGAAGAATATATGACCAATTTATTCAAAGTTGGCATATGTCAATTAATAACTCGCCAAAGTTAGAATTATATTCTAAGTTCAAAAAAGAATTCTCTTATGAAAGTTATCTGGATATTATTTCGAATAACAAATGGCTTAAAGTATTTGCTCGTTTTAGATTAAGCTCACATAAGTTAGAAATTGAATCTGGTCATTTTAATGGTATTCCAAGAGAACAGAGGCATTGTAAAGTTTGCTCTTCCAACTTGATCGAAAATGAATATCATTTTCTGTTGTGTTGTCCACAATATTCAGTTATCAGACAAAAACATCTTGGTAATATGCAATGGCCCAACATAAGTAAATTTATTAAATTACTGTCTAGTTCTAAGCAGAAAGTATTAATTAATCTATGTAGATATATTTCTGAATGTTATGCTATTCGCGATGACGTAAGAAAGTTAGTTCCCTAACATATTTTATTGTGTACCTTTTTCATTTGATATACT